>CM050166.1:14307438-14847438 GCA_027410445.1 Discoglossus pictus
TTGTATCTCTTAATGCAAGAGGCCTGTGAGGGGGAAGGGGTATGGTGTCAAACGACAGTCTGATTGAATTATCTAGCAGAGCCTCCTGACACCTGCCAGACCCCTCCTCTCCCACCTTTCTCTATTTATATCCATGCTAATGTTATTTTCTGGCATACTTCACAAGTGCGGCTCTTCTTGTACTATAGTGGTCCTTTAGTAGCCAGACAGCCGGCCCCTGACAAGTCACAACTTACATGGCAGTAAGAAGAACATAAACGCAATATAAATCCTTATATAAAGATGTTGGGCTAGAAATGCACTGGAGGGGGGGATGCCATAATGGAGGACATCCCAGACAGCCCCCGATGTGCATGACGTGCTTATCTGCCGTGTCACTGCCTGCCAGAGACATTGCGCATTCAGACCTACAGAGTCCATGTCTGCATATGCTGCAGTGGGCAGACCCATACAGGGATTCCATCTTGGCCTGGTTATTTGCCTATACTTTAAGTGATGAAGGTTATCCTACAACTGCTGACTCTTTCACTGAGTACTTTTATCAAGTGGCTATGTAATATGGCAGTCTTTCAACACAGTGAAATAGCGATCTTCCCAGTTCTTTCTATTCCTGCCAGGTTTCTAATCATATTAGGAACAATGGCACAATGTCAGGTGACAA
This sequence comes from Discoglossus pictus, assembly GCA_027410445.1. Lineage (NCBI taxonomy): Eukaryota > Metazoa > Chordata > Amphibia > Anura > Alytidae > Discoglossus > Discoglossus pictus. The sequence goes on from CM050166.1 coordinate 14,308,100, forward strand.
TAGAACAAAACTGCAGAGCATACTATAAATAATGCCATTGTTTGTCTCTGTTCTTTCTAACCTAATTAATTTGCAATAGTGCACTGCTAATGACACTGTTAATTACTTCTTAATTGAATTATTGTATCTTTATGGCTCAGGAAGGGGCTCATCCTCATACACGAGATCTCTCTCCATACCAATAACAGACGCCATGACGGTATTTATGACCGGTGGCTTTTACTGCTATTTCAATTAAAACAATACACAAGTACAGTATTTGTTGCTGATTTCCATGTAAAATGTAAAATCAATCGGCCATTGATCGCAGTTGTTTTTCATCATTACAAGGTGAAGTTATATCGCTGAACACCACCCTCGTTTTCTCTTCTTTTATTAATTACTGGTCGTTTGCTTACATTATTGATTTGGAAAACCTCTCGAATACTAACATTAACTGCAAAGGATTATGGGGAGGAGCGGACCAGATATTCTATTACTTCTTATACAAATGAATATCCTATAGTATATATTATTAATATACTATACAATACCATACTATAATACTATGATCCCAACCTTACAATATGCTTTTTGAAGCCTTAAAATGGGCAAAATGTTTTTCGAATGTTTATACAAAAGAAATCCCACATTCTTTAATTTATTCACTATTATATGCAATTATTCTCTACTGTGGGCAGCCACTGCCTAGTTTCAGCTGTCTGCAGGAGCAACATGGCTGCACTTACTGCATGTAATAGCAAATTAAAAGATGTTTAATTTTAATTTACCCAATAAAAACTATATATATATACTGTTTAATTGTTCAGTCGTGTCTGACTCTCTGTGACCCTATGGACCACATCTTGCCAGGCATATCTATCGTTACGTCCCTGGTTCTGCTTATCCATAAGGATATCTGGAGTGGGTGCCGGTACCTTCTCCTGTGGACCGGCATTAGTCTGTCTTGTCTGCTATGACGTACCCTTCTTGGGTGGTCCTACATGGTATAGCTCACAGCTTCATTGAGATACACAAGACCCTTCACTACAACAATCCCAGAAGGGGATATATATATATATATATATATATATATATATATATATATATATATATAAAGAGGCTGGGTTTCTGCCTAGGCTCAAAAAGCCCAGGCCTAGGGCACATTTTCATGGGGCAGTAGGCTGCCCAGAGATATAGTTCAGTACATTGAAATATGTTTGTTATGCACAGGAATGTTTATATATAATGATATTTCTGTGTGCAATTGTACTGAAGACTTTCTGACCTTCCATATTTACACGTAAACACGTATAGACTTATGATCTGACATATAAAAGGGAAGGGGAAATAAGGAGTGGAGTGTGGGGTACTCACAAATGTGAATGGCCTAGGGCAGCATAAAATCTAAGTATGCCCATTATATACAATGGAGAGGGGGGCAGAGAGAGAGAGAGAGGGAGAGTTTCAGATAGTCAAATGTGAGCCTAGAGAGAAAAGAGAAAGGAAGAGGCTCAAAGGGAGAGAGACAGGGAGAAAGGAGGGATGAAAGAGTGAAGAGACAGATAGAGAAGAGACGGGCAGATGAGATTGTGGAGACAATTACAAGAGACATAGACAGAGAACCGAAGAAGGAGATAAAGAAACATGAATGAGATGAGAATCCAAGTGGAGAGAGAAGATACATATAGTGGTGGTGTTCAAACTCGGTCCTGGTGGGCCGCACACAGGCCTGGATTTGTGGATATCCCTGCAGCACCCAGGTGACACTATTGCTTCTTCAGTCATCCCGATTGACTCACCTGTGCACTGAAAGGAAATCCTGAAATCCAGGCCTATGTGCGGCCCAGCAGGACCGAATTTGGACACCCCTGATATAGAGAGATGAGAGAGAGTGAGGAGACCAAAAGGGAAAGGGACAGAGAAAAAGGCGAGAGAGGATAGAGAAGCAGAAGATGTTTCCAACCAAAGTATCTATAACACAAATGTTACAAAAGCCAAACATCAACTCTGAGCCGAGAAAGGGGGCAAAATCACATTTTATGTCATAATCACCATTTTTTTAAAAGTAAAAATCACCAATCCTTTTTATAACCTCCTGTCAAAAACCAGAGCAGAGTGTGAGCTGGGGAAAGCTTACCAGTCAATGACTTTATATCCACTGAGCTTAAAGAGCAAAAGGCAAATCCTAAAAATCATTACATATGGCTCAAGAGGCTTAACCTCTGGGACAGCTGGATGACTCAGTAGATTTAGCACCAGCTCCCAGTTAAACTGCCTTTTAAAAGAATCAGAAATGTAGTTATGCAGTCAATCTATGCTAAATCTGTCCATGTTTCAACTGTTTAGTGATATCATTGTAATGATGCATCCATCAGGCTGGTTGAGATAAGGCCAAGATTAATGCAACTGGACCTCAACCAGTCTCCATGAGATCAATGTGATCCCTATGGAAAACATCTGAAGTATATACTGTATAATGGCGAGCCAGCCAGGAGGTATCATGCATCCAATTTTAAATCAGAGTAAATAATTTGCTAGCGGATGAATAAGTATAAAATTATCAGCATTTATTTGAAATATTGTTTACAGAGATATAAGCATTGTCAACGCTCCCATTTTAAAAAGAGATACGTAAACTCAAACTTCTGCCTAAATCAATAGTCAATCTCAAACATTCCCTTTTCTATTATATATTGGCACAAATTATTTATTAAATAATATATCTGGAAAGACGCAGCACATTTCATTCCAGCTATGTCCTGGGCTGCAACAGACCTATCGAGCCGTACGCCTGAAATAATCAGCAGGCTATTGATTGGATACTTGAATAATAACTGCTTCATTGTACAGTGGGCTTTTGTGAGTTAGGATGGATTGAGTTTGCTAATAAACAGAAAATAGAGATGGATAAGCACTTAAAAAAATATTTCTTTGCACAATTCAAAATAACATCATATGGGGCACAGAAAATAATTATATATATATATATATATATATATATATATATATATATATATATATACATATATATATATATATATAGTACATTAGTGTTCAAATTTACAAGTTAAATAACAAATTAAAAAACTTGCTTCCTGCTTAGAATTCCAAGAAATACAGTTATTACACTGCATTCTGGGAAGCTGGTCAGGGACATGCAAATGTGCACACAAATGCTTTGTTCTTCAATCTATAACCCTTTTATACATGGCTTCCTTTAAGCTTATGCCCACTGCATTACACAGTTTTTTTGCAAAGCCATGGTTGCATTTTAACACAAGCTAGGAATCCTTCCCACAGACAGCCTATTTATGGTTACTGCCTATCATCAGCAAGGGGGAGGATCCCAGGTTGTGTTGCAGACCTTAAAAATAGACAATGGCAAACTACCTTTAGACAGCTGATCTATCTATCTTGTTATCTATGGAATGGAATAGTGTGTGGGTAAACCAAATTCTGTCTGTTAGTGTACTCGGTATGTTCTGGTACTTTTTATATATATAGGCAGCAAATATATCTACCATATATTTCTATCTATCTATCGATCTATCTATCTATCTATCTATCTATCTATTTATCTGTGAAATGGAACAAAACTTGGCAACTGAAAGATTAAAATGGTGTTTGACATTAAAATAATTCTTCCATTTAAATAACTTGTAAAAATGGATAAACCTACAAGAACAAATTAGTTTTATAAAAAAGTCAAAGAAAACTTCAATATCTCTCGGTTTCATTTTCTAATGCTTTAGACGTCAGATCAACACGCGATCGAACATATCATTGCCGTGTGCTAGTTGGATATATAATTCAACCCCAAAATAGATTACATTTATCATTAAAGTTAAGCATCCGAGTCAGGATAATACAAGATTTATCACTTAAAAATACTAGTCTGAGATATATTGTATTGATCAACAGAGCATAAAGACCCAGAGCCCACCATGACTCATTTTGATGGATCTTCCCTCATCTCTAAAGCCAAAGCCGGGTTTACCTAATGGAAGTATAAATGTCAACTACCTTGGCTTTCATTACAAGTAGAGAAAGGTCATAGGTTCTGAATTCCTAACATTTCATATATCAGACATTTCCCCCAATTAACTGATCAAGGTGACACTGAAGATAGGTCCCCAAAGCAAGTCTACCAACCATCTTTAGGTTTAATTCTCAAACACACAGCTAAAAAATGGCTACCACAATTAAAGAGTAACTGAATATTATAATGTAAAAAGTATTATATTTGACGGCTAGTTCTTTAAATCAGTCTATCCTCTAAAGTTAGGACTACAGGGTCCTTTTTTGTTTGCATTAGTACATTGATTACTATATTTGTAAAAACGTTCACTGAATCCATGGCCAATAAAAGCATTACAGAGTCGTTTTGATGCTGTAATTGGATATATTATTTGAAAAAACACATCCAATATGTTAGGAGTTTTCACTGTAAAGCCCAAACAGCTGGAGCTGGATGTTTCAATCTGGTATTATTAATTACTAAAATGCATACTCAATTATTTAAAAAAGCAGTGCTGAATATTACTATACTTTCAGAGATCAGATACCGATGGTTCTCAACCACGATAACATCAGTAGGGAAGGGTAGATCTTGTTGACAGGGGTGCTAAATAGTCAGGTACATACTTATACCAACACAAGGAACTTTATTGGTTGGGAACTTGCTGTGTCAAAGTGGTTTCCCTTGGCAACACATCTGGGTGGGAGATAATCAATGAATGATTGTCTTGCTTCTTATCTAATATGATTCTCATCTAATCGTAAAACCATACTGACCTGTCTCCCAGCAAAAATCCTTTAATGATCACAAAATGGTGGACACCAACAGCTCTACTGTAGGCTTATGATTATATAGCAACCTCTTGTTAGTATATTCTAGTTGTCCTTTAATATCACACAAAAATACATTATATACAGTGGATATAAAAAGTCTACACACCCCTATTAAAATGTCAGGTTTCTGTGCTGTAAAAAAATGAGACAAAGATAAATCATTTCAGAACGTTTTCCACCTTTAATGTGACCTATAAACTGTACAATTCAATTGAAAAACAAACTGAAATCTTTTAGGTGGAGGGAAGAAAAAAAAAAAAAAATAATAATTTGGTTGCATAAGTCTGCACACCCTCTTATAACTGGGGATGTAGCTGTGTTCAGAATTAAGCAATCACATTCCAAATCGTCTTAAATAGGAGCCATTATTTAAAGTGCCTCTGATTAACCCCAAATAAAGTTCAGCTGCTCTAGTTGGTCTTTCCTGAAATTTTCTTAGTCGCATCCCACAGCAAAAGCCATGCACAGAAACCTGACATTTTAACAGGGGTGTGTAGACTTTTTATATCCACTGTATATTATTTTGTGGGGATAATGTAAGGCATAATAAATATATATTCTTGTTTTTATGATCTACTGAATAGTATTCAAGAGTTCGCTCGATGATGGACATATTTTCTACCAATTCTTTCGAACAACCAATATCTGGAATGACCGGCACTACTCCTGTGATCAGAATTTTATTTGATAGTTATGATTTAAAATTGGACAAAGTCCAATCATGCCGGCATAACAGACTTAGATATGTTAATCAGGGATATTTTGGCAGATGGGAATGCAGTCTTCTCTGCTTGACTCTAGTCTCCGAGGTGAACACCAACTGGATGAATAAACCATACTAGTCTTTTTTAAATAGACGTTATAATGTTCTTTATAATACGATATCAAGTGAATGTACACAGATTTATACCAACACGTTATGTTACATGCTGTTCCAATTTTCTTTGAATTTTGGCCGAAGCTGCAGTTTTTCTATGCTAGAAGCTTGGCTCATACTGGTGGCCCCACATGACAGACTTAGACATCTAAACAGGTTTGTGCACCTCAGGTGAGCCGCTTCATTGCCAGCAGTGACATCACAACCTTGGTTTGACTCCCGGCCATCGCTTAGAACCAAAACAATTTGTTTATTGCATGAATATTGTAAGTATATATTTTATCTTAACTGGCCTCCCACTCAACTGCCTATCCCCACTCCAATCTATCCTGAAAATTGCATTCAACTCATCCAACACTCCTCATCTGCTTCTCCCTGTGCCAGGCTCTATGTTGTCATTGTTTGGTTGTTCAGTCATTTCCAACTCTACATGATCATTTGGGCACCATTTGTCTTCCACTGCCCCACTCGATAAAGCTCATGTTCATTGTTGCAATGGCTCCATCTATCAATTTCTGCCTATGTCGTCCTCTTTTTCATGTTCTATCAATCTTTCCCAGTATCAGTCTTCTCTAGTGAATCCTGTGTTCTCATGATATGGACAAAATATTTGAGCTTTAGCATCATGATCGAAAGCTTCCAGCAGACAGTTTGGATTGATTTTGATTAGAATTGATTGACTGGATCTTCTTGCAGTCCGGGTGACACTTAGCAGTTTTTTCTAAAACCAGAACTCAAAGACTCAGATCTATTTTATGGTCCAGCTCTCACATTCGTATGTTTCTACCGGGGATACCATAGTTCTAACTATGCATACCTTTATTGATAATGACATCCGCCCCGTCCCCAGAAGCAAATGTTTTTTTAATTTCATGGCTGCATTCACCATCTGCAGGAGCCTTGGAGCCCAGGAAAATAAAATCTGTCACTGCCTCCACTTCTTCCCCATTTGTTTTCCAGGAACTGAGATTGCCATTTACCGAGATCTTTATCTATACTTGCGTCCTATTTTATCAAGGAAAAAATTCCAAAGCCTATGCTTAACTTGAAAAGTCTTCAACTGCACCACACCTCCTTACATCTCAACTCTTGTCTCCAAATACGCCCCAATTCACCCTCTCCCCTCCTGCCCCATGATATGTGCCTCTTATACCCCATAATTACCTCCAAACATTCTCAACTACAGGAGATCTCAAGAGCAGCCACCCCTTTCACCAAGTTAGATATTCACTGGTTTAGAGCAGCATGTACTGTCCGAACCAAGGAACACGAAAGACCTGCTAAAAACAACAAATATGCCTCAAATTAACGTACATACTCACACATAGCCCAGGGGACGAGACAGGGAGCCTGTGAGTGAGGTTGCAAGTTCATTTAGGCATATTTAGCATTGTTTCAAGAAGGAAAATCAGCTAAGCCAGAAAAAAATGGCGTCCGAAAAAACGAAAACGAGTCTGAAGGATGTAAAAACTAGCTCAAACAAGTAACACTTAACGCAAGACAGTAAAACTTAACCCAAGGTAGTAACAGTCATCACAAAGCCCCTAAAATATAGGGGGAGAGGCTCACAATGAGCGCCGAGGGGGCCTTTGGCGCTCATCGGTGGGCCTGTAAATTACACAGGAATGAGGCTCCCAATGAGCGCCAAAGGCACAGAGGGGCATATCCTCTCATTTTGTGGCAAACAGCATTGCCAGCATTACAATTTTACTCCTGTCATTTTTGACGGGCAATTTCCTAGTAGTAAATAATAAAGAGGGGAGGAGCCGAATATTCAAGAACGTGGGCTATTTATATGTTTTTTCTTATTATTTTGAGTTCAATAACAATATACTGATTTGTAGTACTGTTATTTTCAGCTGGAGAGGTACAATAACCTTCTTAGAATATATATTTTCCTATTACTGGCGACTGTCTAAATAGATTATCTCAGGAGGATCCTCAGAGCCAGATAATCATTGTTAATATAAAACATGGCCTTTGTGTGGTTCAGGATTTGTGTGGCCACTTCTTGTGACAGCTCGCACTTGAATGGTATTATTAAAGGAATCTTCATCATGAGTGCCCCGAGCTTGTTCCTGAGAGACCACTTGGTACAGAATAGTTCTGCCCATTAATGGCTGGTGAGTGCTGTGATATTATTCTGATTATTGGTTGTTGCTGCTGATGGATCCTATCGAGCCTCGGATACCTAACTATGACACAGGAAATGGCTCAGCGCTAACGATTAGAGCTATTAATATTATTATTATTATTATTAAAGGGATATGGAAGGTTTCCTGGATTTTACTAGATATATAATATACCTGTGTATCTATTTACTTATATGTATGTTATTCAATCAAGAAGTGCTTATAAGATTTTTGGCTTTCCTGCCAAAAATAAAATAAACAGTCCCTGTATGTGCCTGTCCCCTGCAGCCTGGATGCGCAGTGTAGTGTCCCAGCCTATCAGGGACCACATCTCAGCAGCATATTGGGGCATTAGAGCAGATCCTCTTCCTAGAACATCTAAAGAGAAACCAACTCTTCCTCACTTCACTTAATTGTCTTCAGGTCTTTAAATATTTTCTGAAAAGCATGCAACGTACCTCCTCCAATGACGAATAACTATAAACAACACCATACTGTCTCCCCCTTCCCCCTTCTAACATCTGTTCATGGGAGGAGGCTTATATGTGGAATGAGAGGTGCAACCCATGGGCACAGGTGAGCATGGGAGGAGGATAATATGGAGAATAGGAGGCCCAGCACCGCTCATCCCTATATTATCCTCCTCCCATGCTCACCTACAGAACTTCTCAAGATCAGCCCAACTCTTCCCCACTTCACTTCCTTAGACTCTCTCGTAGCCTTCAGAAATTCAAACATTCTACAAATTATACTATTAACTATAAACAATGTCACCCTGGTCTTCTCTCAACCCTCTCTCGTTCTAAAATCTGTAGGTGAGAATGGGAGGAGGATAATATGGAGAATAGGAGGCCCAATGGAGCCTAGCACTTCTCATGCCCCATATTAACTTCCTCCCACGCTCACCTTCAGGGCTTCTCAAGCTCAGCCCAACTCTTCCACACTTTGCAATTGCTTCCTTAGACTTCTCCTTAGTCTTAAGATATTCAAATATTGCAGAAAACCCACGTGATCATACTTCCTTAACTCTCCTTCTAACATCTGTAGGTACAAACCATGGGCACAGCAGATAGTATTGTGTCTGGAGACAGAAGTTGAGTTACGGGAGTGACCTGCTACAGATTTCTTATTGAGGTTACTCATAGGAGGATGTCTGAGGTTGGAGGTCTGGTTATAGCTTACAACATGCCATTTTCTGGCATTCGAGTTTTCTTGCCATATAATACTTCGTGGTTTTAGATCTTTCGTTCAAAGCCCTCACCATTCCCTAACCTAATGGATTACAAACCTGTCCTTTACGACGATCCACAGGCCATGATTTGAAGATTTTCCCATTCAGTAGCCAATGTTACGGACCAATGTAGTTTTGATAAAACCTCACATGCTTGTGATGTATGTAACAAACTAACAACATTAACCGCTATATAAAAAAATGTCATAAAAGAGATTTATATTAATATTTAATGCTGAACATTTACATTGCAGTTATGGGGGACTTTTAAGTCTATGTTTTCTCTCCAAAATCAAAGGTTTCTTAAATGGCACCTGGCAGGTCATAGACACATCTTCATTTTGCAGCAAATGAGTTAATAGAGTCAGAAACACATTTCCAGCTCTATGGGGAATCCAGTGTTTTTTTTTTAAATAGATTTTTCACAGAGCCGCCAGATCACTTGCCAGCTGGGCCTATTGACCATCCTCATGGAGGAACAAAGCATCTAAGTGACGATCAATCAACTTTACAGGCAAGGGAAATGTTTCTGTTTCAAGCTGAAAGCTGAGTGCATTTGCACCTATTGTCGGACCCGACCAGACCCCCATAGATTTGCCCCTAAAGTGTTTAGTAAAGGTTTAATTCCTATTATTTGCATGTAGATGAACTGGTTCAGTCCCATTATGTGCTCCATTTTTGCTTTTTTCCACAACTGATGCATCTCACATTTCTTCAGGGCTCCAAACATGGGAGAAACCTTGTATAAGACCATTAGCAGTTGAGTGAACCAGTTTTCAAGAAAGTGTTCATTTTGAAGGTCGTCTTTGTGTATAGCATGTTTCCAACTTGTCTGACTTGAGCACTTGGATAGCTTGGAGGCTGAGGGTACAAGATAATCTACAGAACAATGAAGGAAGGGTGGGAAGATTTGGAAAGAGAGAAATAAAGTGGTGGATTGGGATTTTAATTTGATACCTATTTCCCTACTAATGCTCAGAAGCAAGCACCTCAATAATAACTTCTAGCCCTGCCCTGCAGAAATGTCAACACCCCTCTCACACATGCATTAGTGAATGGTTTTGATTAAAAACTAGCTTTATTGTATTTTTGTGGGACTCTGTCACCCGAAATTCAAGTTGTTTTTGAGGTTGTTCCCAAACACCATGAAACAATGAATGTACGTTGTAGTAACCACTGTTTTATTCTTGAGAAATCTACTATTAGTTGTGCTGTATTTTTAAACAAATGAGTGACTCTGAAAAACTAATTAGCTCTGTGCCATAAAGTAACATATTTAGCTGCATGTTACCCGCAAAACAATGCTTTATTTTTCGGGAATAATTTACTGTAGAGGAAAAAGGCTATTACAATGTATGGCCAAGTTTCTTTTGTTTGTTTTTAAACTTTCTGTTGGGTGTACCTTAAAGGTATAAATGCCATGTTCACTACTGTAATGGACAGGATCTCTTCTTTTTGTGATTTTAGTACCAGGTTGTGCTGAGCTAGTGGTGTATTATATCACATTAGTGACTGCTATCACAGCCAGTTGGGACTTATCAAATTCAGCAGCACTAAAACAGTCAGACTTACCGGGGCAAAGTCACCAGTTCCCATAGAGATTCCCTGTCATGCACATGACCTAATGATGTCTGAATTGATCCATCTCTTGAATGTTCCATGAGGAACTCACATGAACTCGGCAAAGTTTATTTCAAACCTGTCTCAGCTGCAGTTCCCCCATGTTCCCGAGCACAGAATTCTACAGAATAACCACAATATATATATATATATATATATATATATATATATATATATATATATATATATATATATATATTGTAGATACATTGTATTAGTATTTCTTTATCCATAAGCTTCAATCTTCCCTAACCTTCCCCAGCACCTTTCCCCATCAAAAGCCCTGAAATGGGTTTACAACTGGGGATTTGATTATCTTAATGCCTATGTTTTCTAAGAAACATAACTATGAAATTAAGTAAAGATTTACAGCATGGAATAATTAAAAATAGAATAAGTACATTTAATATGAATTCCTTGACAATATGAAAATATTATTATAATAATAATAATAATAATAATAATAAATAATAATAATAATAATAATAATAATAATAATAATAAGAAGAAGAAGAAGAAGAAGAAGAAACAATAATAAAATAAGAAATAATTGAATAGTGGTCACTTAACGCTCTGTAAGGTGCAACAAGACAGAGTGTCAAATATAATAAGATTCACACACACTTAAAGGAACCTACCAAGATGTGCTGAGCATCAATGCACTTTATAGACCACTAACTCACCAGGTCACAGTACTTGGAGAAAGTGATTGTCCTATAAAAGCCGCACGTTGGATGTTTTTTATATGGAGTGATGGATTGGAGAACATTACGGTGCCGCTCTATGGAAGTTTATTCATGAGTAGTGGCCCAGTAATGGTATAAATAAGAGGCATCCATTGTGTGCCAGTGTACAATATAGGTCAGTACTGCCCTTGTTATAGGTAGTTGCTTTTAAACTAATTTATGGGTTCCCAGGTGGTCTAGTGGTTAGGATTTGGTGTTTTCACCGCTGTGACCTGGGTTTGAATCCAGTCAGGGAACCAAGAGGGCACACCACTCTGACGTCAAGCAGGGTTAGGCCTGGTCAGTACTTGGATGGGAGACCACTTAGGAATACCAGGAGCTGTATGCTTTGGCCCACCATGGAAGGAACTGGCAACCCACTCCAGTATCTCTGCCATAAATATCAAGTGGATCAGCATGATGTGTTAAGGTCCATGAGGTCACAATGAGTAGGACACAACTGCACGATGCAAACAAACAATAGAAACTTTGGATTACAGTGTATTTTTTAAGCTGAGTAAAACATGGGGGTAATTGGGCAGGGGCATCATCAGGGTGCAGACGAAGCACAATGGTATTAACAGCACTAATGGAAAGCTCAGTAGTCCAAGGACACAACCTTTGGCTCAATATCTTCAGACAGACAAATGTCCAATTACTGTATAATAATTTGGGTTAAAATATTCAAATGAATTCACAATTGTTTTAACTCTTTAATCTAAAACGACAATTTAACCTTTCATTGCATGAGTTGTCAAGTGGCTTTAGACTAATGAGCTCCACAAGATCGAAACAGATAGGCAGCGCACATATATTCCAGCTTTGCTGCGCTTAATCTCTGTATTATAAAAGGAGGCATAAGCTTAAAGGTATCACGATGGAGAGATGTTTTAATTAAAGGGCCTCGGGGTCATTTTTTTCTATATGGTATTTTGAAGAACTAAACTTGATTTTGGAAAGCAAAAAAAAAAGAATAAATAAATAAAAAATAGAGCAAACTTTACATTTACATAACTTTTACATGCAAATTTTTTTTCTACTAAAAGGCTCCATATTATTTTTTTAGCTGATTTAGTAATAGATTAAAGGCAGTATTTTTATTATATATTATATATAAATATATATATATATATATATATATATATATATATATATATATATATATATGGGCTTCTATCGCTCTTTTGCCCACCATATATTAAATGATTGTTGTGGTGAACGACCTACTCATAAGGTCCACAACACAAGCTGAGATCCTGCTCCATGATGATGATGATGATGGCCAGTAAGCTTGAAACAGCTGTACATGGATAGGATTCTCAGCTTGTGTAAAATCCAGCCTTGGCTTTGCATTAAAGCTGTGTAATACATTAAGCTTAAAGGAAGCCATGTTTGATAATGGCCATGGATTGAAGAGTGAGGCATTTGTGGGCACATTTGCATGTCCCAGCTTAGCTTCCCAGAATGCAGTGTAATAACTGTTTTTCTCGGAATTCTGAGCTGGAAGCAGGTTTTTTTAACTTTCCTAAGACATTCAAACGTGAACAAAGATGTACAATTTAATATTATATATATATATATATATATATATATATATATATATATATATATATATATGTAATAATAAATAAATATATACATTGTTTGTTCATAATATATTAATAATATTTTTTTCTTACTCATTTAATAACACGACCATGTTACTGAGTAGCCCGGACTGGAGCGACTGACGCCTCATTATTATATTAATGGCGCAGTTGAATTTCTACAGGAAATACACAGCATTGTGCTGTAAATATGGATGAGCGCTAATTATCCCTTTTGTAAGTAATGATTTAATTATCATTGTGTGTCCAATCTTTTATACTTGGAGTCACAAAGACCTGATTGTGTCCCATTCTCCTTTATAGAAGAGGCTTCTCCTGAGGGGTCAGTTACACAGAACCCAAACGTCTCCTACAAGAGGATCTTTTGTTTTATGTCTGGTCATCCCAGGACTATTCTGAAGAGCTGACAGTCTAATCTTAAAGAGTCATGAAAAATACATGAGTGTCTAGCCTTAAAGGGCCACTGTACAATGAAAAAAATATATGTTTGAAAAGTTTGAGTCTGACTAAGAGCATACTTGGGTTCCCTCGTGGTCCAGTGGTTAGGATTCGGTGCTTTCACCACTGCGACTTTGGTTCTATTCCAGCCAGGCAACCACTATGGGTTGGGCCTGGTCAATACTTAGATGGGAGACCACCTAGGAATACCAGGAGATGTATGTTGTGGCCCACTAGAGAAGGAACTGGCAAACCACTACAGTATCTGCCATGAATACCATGTGGATCATAATGGTGTGTTGCGGTCCATGAGGTCACAGAGAGTTGGACACGAATGTATGACACACAAGAGCATAATTAAAGGCATTTGGAAGGTTTCTGGATTTTACTATGTATATAATATACCTGGGTATCTATTTACTTTTATGTATTTTATTAAGAAGTGCTTATAGTGAATCCCGACCTTATCAGTACCCATCCATATTTCAGCAGTCTCTTCTACTCATTTTAACGTTTATCTGAGTGAGGAGAGCGCACTGCGAGACTGATAATATGATGATCTATAACTCCCAGGGAAAGAAATCACTTAATTCGTAGGATGAATTAGTTACCCATCAAGACAAAGTTCAGAGGATGACCTTTAAACATCACGGCTTGAATCATCCTGTGACCCCTACAGATAAACCTCAAAGACCGACACACGCCCTACATCAAAGGGTAGTCTCAGGCGCGCATGGGCTTGCTGTGGGGAGCATATTGGGATCAATCATACAAGTAGTGACATGAATATATATATATATATATATATATATATACTCCTAGTATTTTCCATTGTTACTGTTTTTTTATATAGTTTAAAGGGACTTGGGATGTATCAAAAATGCTCTAAATTAGGGGTCCTCAACCTTTTAATACCTACTGCTCACTTTTGATGGTAACATTTCCTCACCACCCACCGGTGTCGCAGTGACTCAAATTACCCTCACTCATTCCTAGTTAGATAACCATATGCCCCTAGCTATGTATCACCCTGTACTTACTAGATAGTGATCCGGTCCTGACCACTGTCCCTAGTTATGTATCGCCCTGTACTTACTAGATAGTGATTCTGTCCTGACTGCTGTCCCTAGCTATGTATCTCCCTGTATTTACTAGATAGTGATCCGGTCCTGACCGCTGCACCTAGCTATGTATCACCCTGTACTTACTAGATAGTGATCCGGTCCTGACTACTGCTCCTAGTTATGTATCGCCCTGTACTTACTAGATAGTGATCCGGTCCTGACCGCTGCACCTAGCTATGTATCACCCTGTACTTACTAGATAGTGATCCGGTCCTGACTACTGCTCCTAGTTATGTATCGCCCTGTACTTACTAGATAGTGATCCGGTCCTGACCGCTGCACCTAGCTATGTATCACCCTGTACTTACTAGATAGTGATCCGGTCCTGACCGCTGCACCTAGCTATGTATCGCCATGTACTTACTAGATAGTGATCCAGTCCTGACTGCTGTCCCTAGCTATGTATCACCCTGTACTTACTAGATAGTGATCCGGACCTGACCGCTGCCCTTAGCTATGCATCACCATGTACTTACTAGATAGTGATCCGGTCCTGTCCGCTGCCCCTAGCTATGTATCACCCTGTACTTACTAGATAGTGATCCGGACCTGACTGCTGCCCCTAGCTATGTATCACCCTGTACTTACTAGATAGTGATCCGGACCTGACTGCTGCCCCTAGCTATGTATCACCCAGTACTTACTAGATAGTGATCCGGTCCTGACCGCTGCCCCTAGCTATGTATCACCATGTACTTACTAGATAGTGATCCGGTCCTGTCCGCTGCCCCTAGCTATGTATCACCCTGTACTTACTAGATAGTGATCCGGACCTGACTGCTGCCCCTAGCTATGTATCGCCCTGTACTTACTAGATAGTGATCCGGAACTGACCGCTGCCCCTAGCTATGTATCGCCCTGTACTTACTAGATAGTGATCCGGACATGACTGCTGCCCCTAGCTATGTATCGCCCTGTACTTACTAGATAGTGATCCGGACCTGACTGCTGCCCCTAGCTATGTATCGCCCTGTACTTACTAGATAGTGATCCGGACCTGACCGCTGTCCCTAGCTATGTATCGCCCTGTACTTACTAGATAGTGATCCGGTCCTGACCACTGCACCTAGCTATGTATCGCCATGTACTTACTAGATAGTGATCCAGTCCTGACTGCTGTCCCTAGCTATGTATCACCCTGTACTTACTAGATAGTGATCCGGACCTGACCGCTGCCCTTAGCTATGCATCACCATGTACTTACTAGATAGTGATCCGGTCCTGTCCGCTGCCCCTAGCTATGTATCACCCTGTACTTACTAGATAGTGATCCGGACCTGACTGCTGCCCCTAGCTATGTATCACCCTGTACTTACTAGATAGTGATCCGGACCTGACTGCTGCCCCTAGCTATGTATCACCCAGTACTTACTAGATAGTAATCCGGTCCGGACCGCTGCCCCTAGCTATGTATCACCATGTACTTACTAGATAGTGATCCGGTCCTGTCCGCTGCCCCTAGCTATGTATCACCCTGTACTTACTAGATAGTGATCCGGACCTGACTGCTGCCCCTAGCTATGTATCGCCCTGTACTTACTAGATAGTGATCCGGACCTGACTGCTGCCCCTAGCTATGTATCGCCCTGTACTTACTAGATAGTGATCCGGACCTGACCGCTGCCCCTAGCTATGTATCACCCTGTACTTACTAGATAGTGATCCGGTCTTGACTGCTGTCCCTAGCTATGTATCACCCTGTACTTACTAGATAGTGATCCGGTCCTGACTGCTGTCCCTAGCTATGTATCACCCTGTACTTACAAGATAGTGATCCGGTCCTGACCGCTGCCCCTAGCTATGTATCGCCCCGTACTTACTAGATAGTGATCCGGACCTGACTGCTGTCCCTAGCTATGTATCGCCCTGTACTTACTAGATAGTGATCCGGACCTGACTGCTGCCCCTAGCTATGTATCACCATGTACTTACTAGATAGTGATCCGGACCTGACTGCTGTCCCTAGCTATGTATCGCCCTGTACTTACTAGATAGTGATCCGGACCTGACTGCTGTCCCTAGCTATGTATCACCCTGTACTTACTAGTTAGTGATCCAGTCCTGACTGCTGTCCCTAGCTATGTATCGCCCTGTACTTACTAGATAGTGATCCGGACCTGACTGCTGCCCCTAGCTATGTATCACCCAGTACTTACTAGATAGTGATCCGGTCCTGACCGCTGCCCCTAGCTATGTATCACCATGTACTTACTAGATAGTGATCCGGTCCTGTCCGCTGCCCCTAGCTATGTATCGCCCTGTACTTACTAGATAGTGATCCCGTCCTGACCGCTGCCCCTAGCTATGTATCACCCTGTACTTACTAGATAGTGATTCGGTCCTGACCGCTGCCCCTAGCTATTTATCACCCTGTACTTACTAGATAGTGACCGGTCCTGACCGGTGCCCCTAGCTATGTATCACCCTGTACTTACTAGATAGTGATCCGGTCCTGACCGCTGTCCCTAGCTATGTATCGCCCTGTACTTACTAGATAGTGATCGTATCCTGACCGCTGCCCCTAGCTATGTATCGCCCTGTACTTACTAGATAGTGATCCGGTCCTGACTGCTCCCCCTAGCTATGTATTTCCCTGTACTAACTAGATAGTGATCCGGACCTGACTGCTGTCCCTAGCTATGTATCACCCTGTACTTACTAGATAGTGATCCGCCACCTAGCGATTACCCCGCAGCCAACTATGAAAGCTTGAATTACCCACTAGTGGGCGGTAGGGACCTGGTTGACTACCACTGGTCTAAATGGTAGTGGATAACTGGAACAGCCTTCCGGTAGAAGCGTTAGGGTCACACACATAGTTAAGAAATGAAACACAATGTTCTCTCCAGGCCAGTTTGGAGCGCTGCCCGGCGTGAGTGTTGGATATCTACCCACTATGGCACCACTGCTATACTATTTACAACAAAATTCCTTCCATCATATCTATACAAAACATCTGATGCAGTCTATCTAGTCTTCCAGTTCCACCTTAAATGGTGGCTTAATATACTGTATCAATAGCCTTATACTAATCCCAGACATTATTTAATCTCTATATAGTGTAAATACATTCATAAATTCTTAAATCATGTTCATTTAGAAAGTCCAATGACTTGACCTTAATTACCCCACTATACAACGAGGATTTTGTCCACTTTTTGTCTAAAACACAACCAAACATTTTCTCAACTCCTCCTATTATTAAATCTCTCCAATCAAAGTGTCTATTCACTTGGTAAAGTCCGGTATAGTGGTTGGTACTTTGTAAAAATAAATAATAATAACATCAATTATAAAAAATAATACTATAGTATTTGTATTGGAACACACCCAACAACTAGGCCTTTCCGTCTCTTGATCGATGACTAATCCCTAACCTAATCTTCCAGTTCCACCTTAAAATGTTGGTTTCAATGGCTTTATACTTATCCCAGACATGATTTAATCTCCGTACAGTGTAAATAAATGACACATTCTTAAATTATATTCATTTCGAAAGTACCAAAGTGTATCCATGATATTTAACCAGAAATATCCAACAAGGATTTTGCCCAAACACAACCCATCGTCTTCTCTACATTGTGACCCAACAACTCCTTTTGTAACGGTATCTTTAAATCTCGACTTTCAAAAGTATCGACTCACAAGTGTTGTGTATAATGGCTGTCACTATACAAAAAACAAATAATAACAATCATTATAAAAAAATAAAAGTATAGTATTTGTACTGGAGCACACCCCAACAACTGGACCCCTCCATCTCTTGGGCGATGACTAATCCCTAGTCTACTTTAGTTGTTATTTTCTGTGTTTGTTCTTTTCCAATCAATACACAAGGTAAATGTTGTTTTCCTTCAGTCTTTCTAGAACATTTTCCATTGTTTGAACCATTTCTTAATTCCTAGCCGTGATACTTATTGTTTAGTTGGCTTAGAGGAGTTTGTTATTTTGTTTCTTCTTTTAGTTCTCACCGTCTCCTTTTCCTATATATTATTTTTAGATGGAGCGTTGCTCTATTGAAAGCTGCCCTACAAGACCCCGTGGTCTCGGCAAGTGGATAAACACAATCCAAGTCTCCTTTCAGCATCTCCTCTAAAAGGCTGAGATCTTAATTATCTACATTATCTGTTTGACAAATCATCTCCGACATCCTTTCAAAAGCTCTGAAAAAGTAACATGTTCTCCAGTCCCTATGGGAGCCCGAGCGCATCATGAGGCTTCCTACAAAAGGCTGGCTGTCAGAGTGGGCTCTAAACAGCGGCCCCATCGGGGGGAGGAGGGGGGCGCCAAGTCAGGAAAGAAGTAACAGGAAGGAAAAGGTAAAACTAACTGGTAGAAAGAGGGCAAATGTGTACTTAAGAGGGACCTGCTATCTATCTATCTATCTATCTATCTATCTATCTCTCTCTCTCTCTCTATCTATCTATCTATCTGTATCTATCTATCTCTATCGCTCTTTATCTATCTATCTATCTATCTATCTATCTCTATCACTCTTTATCTATCTATCTATCTCTATCGCTCTTAATCTATCTATCTATCTATCTATCTCCATCGCTCTTTATCTATCTATCTATCTATCTATCTCTCTATCTATCTATCTATCTATCTCTATCGCTCTTTATCTATCGCTCTTTCTCTATCTTTCTCTATCACTCTTTATCTATCTATCTATCTTTCTATCTCTATTGCTCTTTACCTATCAATCAATCAATCAATCTATCTATCTATCTATCTATCTATCTAACTATCAATCTCTATCTATCTATCTATCTATCTATCTATCTATCTATCTCTGTCGCTCTTTATCTATCTATCTATCTATCTATCTATCTATCTATCTATCTCTGTCGCTCTCTATCTATCTATCTATCTATCTATCTATCTATCTATCTATCTATCTTTCTTTATCGCTCTTTATCTATCTATCTATCTATCTATCTATCTATCTATCTATCTATCTATCTATCTCTATCACTCTTTATCTATCTATCTATCTATCTATCTATCTATCTATCTATCTATCTATCTATCTATCTATCTATCTATCTCTATCACTCTTTATCTATCTATCTATCTCTATCACTCTTTATCTATCTATCTATCTCTATCACTCTTTATCTATCTATCTATCTCAGCAGCACATTACTGAGCGATGGTCACTGATTGATTAGTAGCAGACACAGCACAGTCAGCTCTGCAGAGTCTGTGTCTTCATAACCTGCAGTGGGCAGACCCATTCAGAGACTATTTGTTTAATTTTAGGCCGCACAAACAGAGCTTATAATCACTTCTTAATAAAATAAAGTACATAACAGTAAATAGTTACACAGGGATATTATATACATAGTAACATCCAGAACCCTTGCATATCCCTTTAAGTAATAACATCTGATACATATTTGAATACAGAAATGTAACATTGTAACGCTGCGACTATCGGGAATTTATCCATTTCTTGGAAGTAATATGTTTGTAACCGAGTTTTGTTTGTCGGTCTTTGTGTCTTGCTCCCCGTCCTCCACGCGTTTTGTTCTGATGCTCAGATACAATATCCAGGAAATGACATTTTTATTATATCATCTACAGGCAAATATGAATAATTCATAACTTGTATTTAAACTTGGTTACATTTAGGACATCACTAAATCAGGTTCATCCGTCTGTAAATATATTACAATTTATTCCCTTTTATTCTTGTTTTTTGGACCAAGAGCAAAAATAATAATTTCATTTAAAAATTCCAGATATAAATAGATTAAAACCATCAATAATATGGCAATGGGGCAGATTCACTAACATGTGAGTTTGCCCTAATACATATAAAGGTTATTAGATTTATATTACAATTGAAGCAACAAGTTAACTTAGAATATCTTGTATACCAGGTAACTATTATATCTAATGATTGGTTACGAAAAAATAATCTGGCGTGAGCTTGCGCATTCTATAATATGAAACATAGAACTTAAAGGGACGGTCACCCCAACAGAAAGTTGATTTAATTTTAAAGAGCATTAAAATCTGGCTACACATTGCACTAGCAGTTTTTCTCTACAGTAAATAATTTCTGAAATATTTCAAATTGATTTTATGCTACTTGTTTGGCACCTGTATGGTAATATGCGGCTGTTTGCTTGGTCAGGGTAGGAGAGAGGTCTACCTGCCAGATAACATTGGGGGTCTTCATTTTGGCCACTACAGAGAAAGACAAGCAGACTGTATCCTAATTTTATCTGATAATATAATTTATATGCAAATGAGTAGCTTGTGCATATCAATTAGCCACTTTGGTGTGCTAATTAGAATTACAGTCTGCTTGTCTCTGTATTGTCCAAAATAAAGACCCCCAATGTTATATGGTAGCTAGTCACCTCTCTCATCCTTCACTCTGAGCAGCACATTAGCATATAGGAGCTGTACATTAGCATACATGAACAGCAAAATACATTCTAAATATTTCACAAATGATTTACTGTAGAGAAAAACTGCTAGTGCAATGTATAGCTGGTTTTTATTGCTCTTTACAATGAAATCACTTCCTGTTGGGTGACAGAGTCCCTTTAATTTGCTTGGTTACAGTTTGTAGGAATTACTGAAGGTCGCTTTGACCTGTTGAGTCCGTCCTGGTAAATATCCGCACTGTGATGAAGGGGTGAGATGGGTACCAGGTGGCACTGAGTATAACATACAGTGATTGCCTTGGGGGGCACAATCTCATCTTGTTGGCGCGGGCAATGCACGGAGGAGCACAAGACAAATGATGATTACACCTCTGTAAACTAACACATTGCAATAAAGGCATATCGCCCAAGGTTGTGTGTATGGCAACTCGAGCATCAGCGCCACCGCACCCGCCTGGGGCATACAGGGCACATACACCCACTGTGCTCATTGATTCCATGGATAAAGAGACTCTATCAAACCCAAAACATTATTTTTATTATTCTTAAGCAGCATGAAAAAAATGGCTATATATTGTATTATCCATTTTTTTCTAAAGTGAATCAAGCCTGGGAACTGTAATGTTATTGTTGGTGCATTTATATGCAAATGAGCGGCTCTAGTATATTAACCAACAGCTTTGATGTGCTAATTAGGATTACAGTTTGTTTGTCTCTGCAGTGGTCAAAATAAAGACCCCCAATGTTATCTGGCAGTCAGACCCTCACCCACACTTTTCAAATACTCTGAGCCGCAAATTCGCTTATTAAGCTGCAGAATTAATAATAAATATTTTAGCAATGATTTACTGTAATAGAAAAACTGCTAGTACAATGTATAGCCAGTTTGTAATGCTCTTCAAAATTAAATCATATTCCTGTTAGTTCCCTTTAAGGACAAAGACCTTGAATACCTTGAAATAAGTAAAACTTACATGAAATTATAATTTACCTAAAGGGATTTCTCTGAGATGATTCTGTCTGCTACTTGAAAAGGAATTAGCTAAATCCAAGTAGAGCACTGGCAGATAGAAACATCTGGGGGGGTCCGGCGTGGTTTCTAGTTTTTTTCTGGAGTGCAGGACCCCCTTTGGAAGGATTTGCACAAGGTGCAGGTGGAGTCACAATGGGCGTCAGGAGGGAGGAGTGGTAACGAGGACATGTAAAAGAAGCAGTGACGAAAAAGAGTACTAAGAGGGACCAGCATTGGGGGAGGGGGTCTTGGGGGGAATTGAGTCTTGGGGAAGGGGCATTGTGGGTTAAACAATTAAAGATGGTAGTGGCTGGGGAGGGGCTGTTGGGTGGATGGAAGCTGCTTTGGGAAGTGGTCTACAGGGTTAAAAAAAATAAGAGGAAGCAGAGGTAGGGGGTCTTGGGGGGAAGGGAGCTGAGTCCCATCCTGTTATGGTTACGGCACCAGTCCGTGGCTGCAATGTTGTGGACAACCGCTAGATGGCGCTGCCGATATTCCAGTGCCATATCATAAAGTCAAGGCTTAGGTAAACTGTTAGGGTTAGGGTTAGGGTGAGCGTTATGGTTAGGGTGAGGTTATGGTTAGGGTGAGGTTATGGTTAGGGTGAGGGATAGTTTAAGGGTTAGGCTATCATTCTAAACTTAGAACATATCAGAAGCGCTAACTAGCGGTTGGTTGCTGCACTGTAGCGGTGGAACTGTGCCGTAACTATAACAGGATAGATCTGGGAGCTGCCTTGTGGGGATTACATAATTAATAGGGGCCAGTGGCTGGGCGAGAGGGCTCTCGGGGATAGGGAGCGGTTATGGGAAGTGGTCTTCAGGTTTAAAAAAATATATACGAGGTCAGCGGGTTCTGAAGGGGGCTGCTTTGGGAAGTGGTCTTCAGGGTTAAAAAATTATAAGAGGTCAGCGGGTACTGAAGGGGGCTGCTTTGGGAAGTGGTCTTCAGGGTTAAATGGATGGGAGAGGGGGATCTTGGTGGGAAATGAGCTACGTGGGAATGTGTTTTGGGGTTATAAATTAAAAGGGACCAGTGGCTTGGTGCCCCTTGGGTGGAAGGGAGATTCTTTGGGAAGTGGTCTTCAAGGTTAAAACATTAAGAGGTGCCATTGGCTGGGAAATGGGTCTTGAAGGGATGGAGTTGCTTTGGGAAAGGAGTTGGGAGCTAGAACGTTAAGTGGGACCAGTGGCTGATGGAGCTGGGTTTGGGGGCACGGGGGGGGGGGGGGGTAGAGCTGTTGCTGTGGAAGGGATTCTTGGTTGAGTAGTGGTCTCGGGATTTAAGAAGGGCCAGTGTCTTGGGGAGGGGGTCTTGAAGACAATGTAGCTGCTGTGGGAAATGATCTTGGGAATTAAAAAGTTAAGAGGGACCAGCGGCTAAGGATGGAGCTGCTTTGGGGAGGGGACTTATGGCTTAACCAATTTGGTAGAGGTGCCAGTGGTGGGGGAGGAGGTTAGGCTGACACATAGGGAGGGATCCCCATTTACTATCCCCCCTCCCCCCAGTGTATGACCCTTTAATAAACCTAATAAGACCATTACTAATGGCGTGCTATGATATATATGCAGCCATAAAGCACAGTCCTACAGTGTGCGCGGGGGCACCCCATGAATGGCGCCATTCTGCAGCCTACCACTGTTTATCTCTGAAATATGCAATCAGGAGAAAGGACACATTCATTTGCTATTGACTATAATTAAGTCTAATTGCAAAGTTAATTGTTTAGGAGGATGAATAAAAAACAAACAGCTGGAGCTGGAAAGGGTGCAGCAAATAATATCACCCTACAGAGTATTCCACGTTTTTGTGCATATTTAGGTTTTCTTGTGTATTAATTCTGGAATTAGTGTTTATGTATAACAAATAATAATGTGTCTTGCTCCTTGTGGGGTTTAACCCCTTGCTGACAGCCCGAATGCGGAGACTTAATGCGCTGACTCACCGCACCAAGGGCAAATCAGATACTATTTAAATAGATGACATAGATAAGAGTCAATAAGCTCATCTAGCCTGTCCATGCTATCTACCTAATCAGTATTGACTTATAAAATAATCACTGAGGTCATGAAAACTGCACTGCACCATTATGTAGAGCAGATAAAAACACTCATAAAAGTGTAAAAACAGTTTTATTTTCACTATTTTATACTTGTTTTACAAATTGCGGACCTATCCTCTTATGGTAGCGCAGTACAAGGCAGCAGCAGTGGCGGTGACCATCCGCTAGATGGCGCTGCCGATATTCCATATTATAGCGTCAAGGCTTTGGTAAACTGTTAGGGTTAGGGTTGGGGTGAGGGTTATGGTTAGAATTAGGGTTAGGGTGAGGCTTAGGCTTAGTTTAAGGGTTAGGCTAACATTATAAGCTTAGAAATTCTCTCACATATCGGCAGCCCTGCAAAATATTGGCAGCGCCATCTTGTGGTGGGAGGCTGCACTGCAGGGGCGGACCTGTCCCGACACCGTAACAGGATAGATCCCAAACTGCTGTGATGGCGTTTATGGCGCTTAGCCTGACCCTAAGTAGGAGTCGCAAGATTCACAGGTATATGTTTATTATTTTTCTACTGCCCCTTACCCTATGGGAGGGATAATGTATTGTCCTATTGGATAGAATGGCTTATTCCTCTAGAAGGTCATTGAAGGTCAATAAAAACAGCCCACCTGACACCTTTATTACAAGAAGCTGCCGCCACTGACTCTGCTGCAATAAACAAAGCTTTTAATTATGGACTGAACATGACCACAGGCAGCAATAAGCGCGGGTTACTTTAACTCCCAGATTGCTGCAATCTGTTTATTTAGTTGCAGCTTTCAGTGGTGACCCGCGGCATCCAGGAGCAATTACATTACACGGGAATTAAAAAACTGATTAAAAGTAGAGGTGCAGTGTTTGTACCATCAGCATAAATCTATTAACCCTGACAATACCACAATGCTAATTGTATTAAGAAGTGCTTATACTGCCTAAAATCAAACAAATAGTCCCTGTATGGGTCTGCCCTCTGCACCATATGCAGACACAGACGCTGTAGGGGTGGATGTGCAGTGTAAGGACCACTGATCACTGATTGGTTAATATTAGACAAGCATACCCAGTACTATAGAGAGTGTGTCTGTATATGCTGCAGAGGTCAGACCCATACAGGGACTATTTGTTTGATTTTAGGCAGGAATAACAGAGTTTATAATCACTTCTTAACAGAATAAAGTACATAAAAGTAAATAGATACACAGAGATATTATATACCTAGTAACATCCAGGAACCTGCTAAGCAGCCGCCTAGGGGCGCTTCCCTGTGAGGGGCGCCACTTTAAAAAAAAAAAATGGTTCCTGGCCTAAATAAAAACTAAATGCCTCAGTTCATAGACTGGCTACTAGGGGGTAACCACCTAGAACAAGAGAGTAACAACAGGAAAAGGAATTTACGTGCACAGAAAAAATGGGTTCATGCATACTTACTCACATGGGCTCCTCCACTTCACTGCCTAGGGGCTCCAAAAAGGTAGATCCGGCCCTGCATATCCCTTTAATCTGCCTCCTTCCCTACATTAGCCATATATATATATACATCATGCATACATACAGAGCTCTATATCTTTACAAACCACACTTCCTACTATAATACCAAAAAAAGTCAGTACCACTCCGATACAATTTCTGAATATGCTCTGTTTCTGTACAGGAGTGTATAGCCCTTCACATTTAAAATTCCAGATCTTGGTTTTACCCAAAGGCCCCTGGGTGTTTGCCTTGAGTCAGCTCTTAGAGCTTCTTGTTCAATGAAATTACCAATTTAAATGCAAATTTAAAGATTTTGTGACTTATCGTCTTGGCAAACTTAGCCCTCGCAACAGGAGAGATATCTATTTTTTAGATTAGTATTTTTGTTCTCTTGATGTTTAATCCACTACTACACAGACGCACAATAAACAACCGGGTTTCTTTTGTGAAAATTGAGTTCCCACTTCATGTTGAGACCATCATGTTGAAGAATGTACTTCATAGAAGTCAAGGTTACAAAAGCGAACAGAACTGTACACACAAGGCCTATTTCTTCCAACAAACATTCTCGAAGACAATAAAACTTTCTTTTCAACTCTATTTAACTCCATCGTTGACTGGTTGGCCATGGGTGTCTTGGACGAAGAATGTGTTGGTGGTTTTTCCATCAACGAACGGGTTACACAAACATTCTTGAGCACAATAAAACTTTCTTTTCAGCCCTATTTAACTCTTTCATCGACTGGTTGGCCATTGGGTATCTTTGAACGCGTTGACGGTTTTCCGTCACCGAATGGGTTACACATTATACAGGTGACCGCAGACGACTTTCGAATGCACGTTATGGCAGAAATTGTTTTCGTGAACACAAAATCCTTTTTTTTTTAACAAAATATAAAAGGCCTGGTGTTTTTTTGTCTAAACTATTTCTTCTCCATTGGTGGATTCCAGTGGTTGCCATGGAGAGCTGGTTACACTTTGTCGTTCACATCCAAGCAATTCAGTGTTTTTTTTCCAACTAAATACATTTGTAATGCATTCACTTAGCCTCAATAATTGGGTATTAGGGCAACAAGAGCAAGGCAGGAATGTAGGGATGCTTAAAGGACTCGGAACACGGACTTTGTATTGTTGTATATTAGAGATTAACTTAAGTTGTTACATCGAGGTACATTTTTGAGAGAAAAGATACATTAACCAAACAAAAAATATATATATTTTTTTTTCAGTTTTTATAGTTGTTTTTTAGATGATGATTCCAGTTTTACACTACACTGCAGAAGTGATAAAAAAAAAAAAATATATATATATAGTATTTATTTAATAATAATAATTTAATACTCGTCAACTGCCAAAAATGACAATATTATGTGTTCTGTCTCTTTGTGCGCCCTCACTATGTGTACCCTGTCTCTCTCTGTGCTTGCTCTCTCTCTATCTGTGCGCCATGTCTTTCTCCTTCTCACTCTTTCCCTCTCCTCTCTCTCTCCTTTTCTCCCCCCTCTTTCTCTCTCTCCATCCCTCCCTCCTTCTGCCCTTCCCTTCTTCTCCCCCTCTCTCGTTCTCACCTCCCTCTTTCTCTCTTCCATCTCTATCTGTGCACCCTCTCTTTCTTCTTCTCACTCCCTCCCTCTTCTCTCTCTCCTTCTCTCTTCTCTCTCCTCCTCTCTTTCTCTCCCCCTCCTTCTCTCTCACCCCTCCTTCTCTCTCTCTCCCCCTCATTCTCTCTCACCCTCCTTCTCTCTCTCCCCCTCCTTCTCTCTCACCCCTCCTTCTCTCTCTCTCCCTCCTTCCTTCTCCCTTCCCTCCTTCTTCCCTCCCTCTTTCTCTCCCCTCCCATCTCTATCTGTGCACCCTCTCTTTCTCACTTTCTCCCTCTCCATCTCTCTCCTCTCTTTCTCTCCTCTCTCCTCTCTTTCTCTCCTTCTCTCTCCCCTCCTTCTCTCTCTACCCCCCCTCCTTTTCTTTCTCCCCTCCTTCTCTCTCTCTCTCCATCCCTCCATCTCCCCCTCCCTCCTTCTCCCCTCCCTCTTTCTCTCTTCCTCCCTCTTTCTCTCTCTCCCCCTCCTTCTCTCTCTCCCCTTCTCCCTCTCACTCTCTCTTTCCCTCCTCACCCTTCCTCTCTCCTTCCCTCCTACCCTTCTGGATTGCGTCCTTGTCGGGGTGACGGGGCTTGTGTACCTCAATGAAGCTGTTATCTAAACCATGTAGGGTTACCCAAGATAGGCAGGTCATAGCGGAGAGGTCAGACAAATTGCAACGAAAAACACAGAGAGCTGTGCCTGGCGTGCCGTGTCCATATGATCACAGAGAGTTGGACACGACTGAAGGACTGAACAACAACAATATATATAAGACTGATAAGATTCTATTATTTTTATTGATTAATGGGTTGTGTGGTTACATTAATACTTTTAGATAACTTTTAGTGATTGATTTAGTTTAGAAGCTTCAAGATAATAAATTAAAGGCTGTATTAAAAAAAAATATATATATATATATATATATATATAAACAATGAATAGTACATTTGAAACTCTAAAAATAAGTTAAACACGTATTTCCTGCTCAGGTTTCCGATAAATACAGTCATTGTACTGCATTCTGGTGGGACTGGGCAAGAACATGCAGATGAGATACAATGTACCTTATTTTTTAAATCCAAATGTATATGCAGTATATGTAGTCTTATGTTATATATATATATATATATATATATATATATATATAGACATATATAGACATATATAGACATAAGACTGCATATACTTCAAAAGGTAATTTGGATTCAAAGAGTAAGGTACATTGTATCTCATCTGCATGTTCTTGCCCAGTCCCACCAGAATGCAGTACAATGACTGTATTTCTCGGAAACCTGAGCAGGAAATACGTGTTTAACTTATTTTTAGAGTTTCAAATACTATTCATTGTTTATATATATATATATATATATATATATATATATATATATATATATATATATATATATAAATATAAATATATATATATATATATATATATATATATATATATATATATAAAACCGGTAAGGTCCCAGCGTTAATGGCTGTGTGGTTCCATCAACTCCATGTAGATCCTAAGAATGGTTTACTAATTGAGTTAGTAGATTCATCTATATTCAAAGGAGATTTGCAGAAAAGAAAATGACAGCCTAATAATATAAAAGGTAATAAATGAAAGGCTGTATTAAAAAAACAAAACAATATATATATATATTTTTTTTATTATTTATTTATTTTATATATATATAAGACTAGTAAGGTTCTGTTACTTTTAATGATCACATGTCATTGTCTTGCCCTTGATCATTTATTCTCCTAGGGCCTCATTCAATTGCGATTTGGCCAATTGAATAGGGCTCTAAATAAGCACATAGCATATATTTTTTAAAGAAGTTTTTGGTTAGTGAAAACCTTGCCTTTGGATAGATGCTTACTAACTAAAAACTTCTTTAAAAAAATATGTTATGTGCTTATTTGGATCCCTATTCAATTGGCCAAATTGCAATTGAATGAGGCCCCTAGTCTTTTTCAGTACATATAGCTTTTCTCACTCAAACAATGAGGTATCCATCCTCATTCACAACCAATAAATTATAGACAAGCCATTAGTTCCAGGAACCCGGGCCGTACAACCTTTAGAGAACTGGTAACTGTCCAAAAGGAAAAATGCTACTCAAATCTTCCCAGTTTTCAGCCATACGTATATCTTCTTTCACTCGACTTT
The DNA here is from genome assembly GCA_027410445.1 of Discoglossus pictus. NCBI lineage: Eukaryota > Metazoa > Chordata > Amphibia > Anura > Alytidae > Discoglossus > Discoglossus pictus. The sequence continues at coordinate 14,337,358 of CM050166.1, forward strand.
TATATATCCTCCAGTGAGTTTCCGAAGCAGAAATCTACACCAGACGATCAATATTCCCTGGTCAAGTTTCCGTTGAGTGTAATGATCTTATAAGTGGTGTATAAATTATTACTTTCTATGGATTTTGCCTTTCACAACTGTTTTATTTAACCCATTTTCTGGATGAGAAGTATTAGGAAGAAACCATAAGCTATTTATATCACTTATTCACAAGATTTATCAAGTCAAGAAATGGTCGGATAACATGAGGTTTATATTTAAATATAGAAATTAAAGTTAGATTTAATGTTTCAACAGATGTTTCACGTTTAAAAGGCACATGTAAATGTGATTGATAAAAATATACCTTGGCTTATTTGTATTAAAAATAAATTTAAAATTAATTATTTAATTATTAACAATTAAAAAATAATTTAAAAAAAGTAGTAATAAGTAGTTAAATATTTGTAATTTGTGATGATATCCCATAAGTTTTTTTATATAAAAATGTATAATACCATGATGAATAAATGTGCTTTTTCGTTGGGTGTTGATGAATATTAACCTTGGGGCTTGTCCTTGACAGCCAATGAGCTGCATGTGATATATTATATTAAAGGATCACTATGGTCAAATGTTTTCATATAATCTGTTGAATAACTAAGCCAGATAATGGGCACAATAAATAAATAAACAAATAAAACAGGTTCTATATTTTTACATTTATATGTAGTTATTTTGTTAAAATGGGACGCCATTTATTCAGAACTGTTTATGTCTGCTGCTTTCTCAAGACAGTGGGTCCTTGTAAAATAAGGATCTTTCCATTAATCCTCATGAAATCACTGGAAGCTTTAGCTGTCAAATTCCTTTATGCAAATGGAAGCCTCCTTTGCATTTAAAGTCTCTCGAAGTTGATCAGCAGAAATCAATATGGTAGATCTCACTGTAGCATAATTGCATTGCTAATACATTGACAGCTTCATATTTCAGAACAATCTTTTACTATTTTAATAGAGTATGTTTTATAAATAGGATTACATTAAAGCTTAAAGCTCATTGGCTGACAAAGCCAAGCCCACAAGATGTCACCATGTGTATAGTTTATATACGTTTTATACATATCATAAACCACTTGCACATATTATAGTCAAGTATTAAAATACTGTCGGAACAAAGCACCACTTACTAAACATAAAATGCAATTATTGTCCACAACTATTTAAAAAAATATCTCTAAAATCCAAGGCCCATAAAATCGATGGTGGAACCAACACAACGTCTTGGCCGGTCGTACTGATCTTGTACATTGATCTTCATCCAATCTTACACCTTGGATATACTAAGAGTTGCATTACTTGCATGCAAAAGTATTTTTTTAAATAATACTCACAGTATATATTGTTTATTATATATTTATATATTTATTATCGGGTTCCAACTTGATTTCATTATTTGTTGGGTCTTATGAATATTGTTTCCAATTTCAATTTAATCACAATGGTTTATAACAGATGTGCAGTGATATCAATAATATAATATCACGAGGAAAAGATTAAACTGATAATAAATATTTGTTAGGGGACTATTATATTTTGGGAATGAATGTTACAAACTAAAATATTAGCAGTCAAGTAAGCCACGAGCATAAAGCATATTTAAATTTAGCCAACTCTGCTTGTATCATGTGCTGCTCCATCTTGTAATTATAAAATAAAACTTGATTAATAGCTTCCCTCCAAAGAAGCGTGCTCATAAAGATAAAATGATATAAAGGAAAAGAAAAAAAGACCACTGTTTTGAGACACCTTTTAATTATCTGAGAATATCAAAATTATTATTATCAAGAGAATAAATATTAAAATATAACTTTTATTTCATATTTGTAAAATCAAACAAGCTACATTAATAATAATAAAAATATATAATATATTAATATATAAATATAATTATTAAAATATAAATTTTATTTCATATTTGTAAAATCAAACAAGCTACCTTAATAATAATAAAAAAATATATAATATATTAATATATAAATATAATTATTAAAATATAACTTTTATTTCATATTTGTAAAATCAAACAAGCTACCTTAATAATAATAATAAAAAAATATATAATATACTAATATATAAATATAATTATTAAAATATAACTTTTATTTCCTATTTGTAAAATCAAACAAGCTACCTTAATAATAATAAAAAATATATAATATATTAATATATAAATATAATTATTAAAATATAATTTTTATTTCGTATTTGTAAAATCAAACAAGCTACCTTAATAGTAATAAAAAATATATAATATATTAATATATAAATATAATTATTAAAATATAACTTTTATTTCATATTTGTAAAATCAAACAAGCTACCTTAATAATAATAAAAAAATATATAATATATTAATATATAAATATAATTATTAAAATATAACTTTTATTTCATATTTGTAAAATCAAACAAGCTACCTTAATAATAATAAAAAAAATATATAATATATTAATATAAAAATATAATTATTAAAATATAACTATTATTTCATATTTGTAAAATCAAACAAGCTACCTTAATAATAATAAAAAAATATATAATATATTAATATATAAATATAATTATTAAAATATAACTTTTATTTCATATTTGTAAAATCAAACAAGCTACCTTAATAATAATAAAAAAATATATAATATACTAATATATAAATATAATTATTAAAATATAACTTTTATTTCCTATTTGTAAAATCAAACAAGCTACCTTAATAATAATAAAAAATATATAATATATTAATATATAAATATAATTATTAAAATATAATTTTTATTTCGTATTTGTAAAATCAAACAAGCTACCTTAATAGTAATAAAAAATATATAATATATTAATATATAAATATAATTATTAAAATATAACTTTTATTTCATATTTGTAAAATCAAACAAGCTACCTTAATAATAATAAAAAAATATATAATATATTAATATATAAATATAATTATTAAAATATAACTTTTATTTCATATTTGTAAAATCAAACAAGCTACCTTAATAATAATAAAAAAATATATAATATATTAATATATAAATATAATTATTAAAATATAACTATTATTTCATATTTGTAAAATCAAACAAGCTACCTTAATAATAATAAAAAAATATATAATATATTAATATATAAATATAATTATTAAAATATAACTTTTATTTCGTATTTGTAAAATCAAACAAGCTACCTTAATAGTAATAAAAAATATATAATATATTAATATATAAATATAATTATTAAAATATAACTTTTATTTCATATTTGTAAAATCAAACAAGCTACCTTAATAATAATAAAAAAATATATAATATATTAATATATAAATATAATTATTAAAATATAACTTTTATTTCATATTTGTAAAATCAAACAAGCTACCTTAATAATAATAAAAATATATATAATATATTAATATATATATATTAATATAATTATAAAAAAAACTTTTATTTTGTATTTGTAAAATAAAACAAGTTACCTTAAAATATTTTTATATAATTTTTTTAAGGTAACTTGTTTGATTTCACAAATACAAAATAAAAGTTATATTTTAATAATTATTCTAAAAGTTGTGCCAAACATGGCATTGCATCTTGGACTACTAGTCTGCCAGTAGTTTGAGGGGGAATGATATGCTACTGGGGCTGTCTCTTCTATTTAGTTTCACTACTCTAGTATATTTCAACAGAACTGAATACAGATCTAAATCCACAATTCTTCCCATTGCACTAAGGGTTCTAATCCTTTAAAGTTAAAAGTTAAAAAATGTCTGCTGCCATTAAAACAAATATAAAGAATAATTAAATTGTGTAGTTATTAATTTACTTAATTTAAAAAGATATGTCTATGATCCTTTAATTTAACATAAACTGTTTAATAGAACCATAAACATGTGCTTTTCATCATTTAGACATAATATTAGGCAAATATTAATGGGGGATTTACTAAGCAGTAATATATATGCATCCTTGTATTTATTATGATATCACCACAATTCTCACATAATGCTCAGTAAATTCCCCCCATTAATGGATGTTTGCAGAAAATGCTTTACTACCATTATATCATCATTTTAAGGTTGGTTGCTCCTATATAGCAAATAAATCCCCTTTCATGCCTCAGTTTCCCTATAAACCCTCACACAGCAAAAATAAAATGAGCTAATAGCTGTATTTTGCGATCAGAGATTCTGGCGCTGTAGCGCTGCATATGTGCGACATTATCTACACAAAACTGCACATCTTGTAGATATTGCCCGCAGAATACTGTGCGACATTTCACATTTGACAGCTGCCACTTATGGAAAAGGTTCCCCCGTCATGTGTCAGCCGCTGACAGAGACTGCCCTTCGTGATGCCAATGGTGCCATCTCTCATCTGTGACAACTGAGATGTCTCTTTACACGTTCAAGGCTGGGAAACCATTCCTGAGGTCCCTGACACCCTCGAGGAATCCAAATCTCAGCTGAGTCATAAAAGTTATTTTTCAGTAGACATATATATTATAAACAGGTACATTTCTGTTCACATTTGACACATTTATAAAAATAAGTAAAATAACTTATTTCCTGCTCAAAATTCTGAAAAATACAGTAATAGCACTCTGGGAAACTGGGCAGGGACATGCAAATGAGTCCACAATACGTGCTCACTTTTTAATAGCTCCTTATAGCATATGCTTGCTGTATAACACAGCTTTGATGTATAGCATAGGATATATTATACACAAGTTATACACAAGTTAGGAGACCTATCCACAGATAGCACTGTTTTGATCTTAAATGGATCTCATCTGTGTGGCGGTGGTACCTAACTAGTACTTTAGATTTGTGGGAAGGCTATTTACCACAACATCATTAGCTTATGGTGGGCAAAATAGTGATAGAAGCCTCTACCATACAGAATATATATATACTAGCGACTTGCCCGTCAAAAATGACGGCAATAAAAGTAAAGCCTGGCAATGCTGTTTGCCACACAATGGGAGCCTCTCCTTTACTGGCCTCGCGATGAGCGCCTTTGGTGCTCAATGCGAGCCTCCCCCCACCTCTCCCACCGTCTACTTTACTGGCGTTGCGATGAGCGCCTTTGGCGCTCATTATTGGCCTCGCCATGAGCGCCTTTGGAGCTTATTGTGAGTCTCTCACCCTGTCTACTTCCTCCCTTTTGTCTCATTTCCCCCCTCCTCTCCCTCCCTTGTGTCTCCTTCCCCCCTCTGTTTTTACCCCCTCTCCCTCCTGTGCCTCTAACCCCCTCCCCTGTGTCTCTTTCCTACCTCTCCCTCCCCTGTGTCTGTTCCCCCCTGTCCCCCTTCCCCCTGTGTCTGTTCTCCCCTCCCCCCACCCCCTGTGTCTGTTCCCCCCTCCCTTGTGTCTCCCCCAATTTCCCTACCTTGTGTAACTTCCCAACTCCTCTCCCTCCCCTGTGTCTCTTCCCCCTCCTCTCACTCCCCTGTCTCTTCCCCCTCCTCTCACTCCCCTGTTTCTCTTCCCCCCTTCCCCTGTGTCTCTTATAATATGTGATACCATAGTAACTGTACAAGTAGAGCTTAGGCACAGTTCTCTAAATAAGGATGATTACCTTATATAAATACATCCAGGGTCAGTATAAAGATTTGTCGGGGGAGGTTTTTGTGCCAAGAGATTTTAAACTGACAAGAGGACATCCCTTGAGGTTAGAAGCGAAAAGATTCCACCTTAAAGAAAGAAAGGGGTTCTTCCCAGTAAGGGTGGTTAATCTGTGGAATCCTCCTCTCCAAAGGAGGTGGTGACAGCAGCTTCCATAGATAACTTCAAAAAGGGGTTGGATATATTTTTGAAGGAGGAGTATTGATCCAGGGAGGAATCCGATCACCAGTATCTGGGGCCATGAAGGAATTTTTTTCTCTTCTGAGACAGTTGGCAATTGTTTCAATGGTTTTTTTTTCTGTTTTCCTTCCTCTGGACTAATTAACAAATAGCAATTAATCTATATATTACAAAAAACAGAGGAGATTAACAAGGCTGAAATACTTTAAACCTCAATTAATATGTAACTATATACTGTATTTTAATACAGAGATTCCCAAACTGGTTTGTAGACGACCAGTGGCCAATCAGCTCCATACTAGGGGTGCTGAAGAAAACCGGCAAATCTGCCTACTTGGGAAGACTAAGATCCTCGTTAGGAAACAGGTTATTACATTATGACAAGAAATGGGCATCTTGGATCCATAGAGTTATACAATAACAACAAAATGAGAGTTTTGGGAAAATAAAGAGGATATTAATATGTAAATTACCAATTACTTTTTATTTTATGTTCAGTTGTTTTGTTTAATAAAGTAAAATAAATATGTTTGTATGATGTATGTTTTTAATTTTATACGAGTTATTTGTTTAGATAATGTTATGTTCTTCCAATAAAAATATATTTAAAGAGAAAAAAGAAGCGCAGAAGACGCAGAAGGCAAATTGATGGTTTATTAATGGACAGATTATATTCCGAAGAAATTCACGGTGGTCCATGAAGACTCACTGCAGTAATCATGTGGTACACCAAGACCCTGGTCATCTTTTTAGTGGTTCATAGGAGAAAAGGTTTGGGAACCATTGGTTTAAAAGATTAACTTGTAATTTGGAATGTTGTTACGAGTAAGAGTTGCTCCCACCCATTGATGACCTTATAAGAGGTGGAGACAATCAGCTCAACTGGGGGTTGATGTTGGATAGTAAGTTCCATATTGCATTTTGTTTTCTAAATCAATGAGTAGGAATTGTATTAACAATGAATGCCTAAGTAAGCCATCTAGCACCTCTTGTGAGGATGTTAAAGGGGCACGTTGGGAAATGCTCTAATTAGAATGACTTTCTGTATTCTCAAATGTCTACAAACCAGAATCTCTAGTATTACTGTGAGAAACAACTCATTAAAAAAACAGCTGGTAAAAATAATATATTATAGCAGTTTTGTATGGCGCATCTCATTGATCTGGTATAAATATGGTACCAACGAAGATGGCTCCACTGCAACATTTACCAGTTTACTTTTCTTGTATGGTTTAAGCCACTATAATAGTTTGTGAACCACTGGTTTAAAAGAACATCTGGTAAGTAAGAATGTGGTTGCGAGTAAGATTTGCTCCCACTTCTTGATGACCTCATAAGAGGTTGAGACAAGCAGCTCAACTAGGGGTTTAGAAGCTGATGTTTGAAAGTAAGTTCCATATTGGATATTACATTTCGAAACTAATGAATAGGAGTTTTATTAACAATTAATGCCTAACTAAAACATTTAGCTCATGTTGTGGGAGTTTTGCTCCATGTTAGGCAAAGTCCTAATTAGAATTACTTTCTGTATTCTCCAGTGACAAAAAAAACATAATATCTAGTAATACTAGATATTGTGGTCAGAAACAACGTATTAAAAAGAATCTGTGGTTAAAATAATATATAATGGTTGTTTTGTATCAAGCCATTTCATTAGTTTTTGAATCACTGGGTTAAAAGAGCAAATGATGTCAGAAGGTTGTTGCGAGTAATGGTCTCTCCCATTCCTTGATTACCTGTACAAGATGGAGACCCGCAGTTCAACTGGTGGGTTGATGTTTGAAAGTCAGTTCCAAATTGAATATTTATTTTCTAAATCAATGAATAGGAATTATATCAACATCAATGCCTAATTAAAACATCTAGCTCCTGTTGTGAGGTTATTAGGGTGCCAGTTTTATTCCACGTTCTCTATTCTCATATGGCTACAAAGCAGAAGATCTCGTAAGACTAGACATTGTGGTCAGAGACAACTTATTAAAAAGAAGCTGTGGTTTAAATAATATATAATAGTTGTTTTGTATGGTTTATCTCATTGATCTAGTATAAATATTGTACCAATGAAGATGGCTCCAATGCAACATCTTTAAGTTGACTTTTCTTGTTTTGTTTGAGCCACTTCAATAGTTTGTAAACCACTGGTTTAAAAGAGCATCTGGTAAGTAATGTTGTTCCTGGTAAGAGTCGGTCCCACCCAGGGCCGGATTAAGATCTTTAGAAGCCCTAAGCACTTAAAAGATTTTGGTGCCTCTATATATATCTAACTCAAAATATAAAAAATAATAAACTGTTACAATGTATATCATTAACCTCTATTATTAATATTTTATTATTATTTTTATTATTGCATATATATGTATGCAATTTTTAATTTATTGTAGGAACTCCTTTTTTGTGGTAAATCCAGCAATGGAAAACGTCTTTGGTGCCCTCCTTCCCTTGATGCCCTAAGCATGTGCTTATTTCGCTTAATGGTTAATCTAGCCCTGCTCCCACCCCTGAAGACTTAACTTGGGAGTTGTGTTGGAAAGTAAGTTCCATATGGAATATTGTTTTTTTTTGTTTTTTTGAAATCAATGAATAATAATTTTATTAATGATCAATGCCTAATTAAAACATATATCTCTTGTTGTGAAGGTATTAGAGTTGACGTTGGATAAAGTCCTAATTGGAATGACTTTCTGTATTCTCTAGTGTCCACAAACCAGAATATCTAGTAATAATAGATATTATGGTCAGAGACAACATAATAAAAGGGACGTTGATTAAAATAATATATTAAAGCCGTTTTGTATGGTACATCTCAATGAACAATGAAGGCACAATGTATTTTCTCTCCATTTTCCAGTATAAATATTGTACAAATGAAGATGGCTTCACTGCAATATCTATCAACTGACTTTTCTTGGTTTGTTTGAGCCACTTCAATAGTTTGTGAACCACTGGTAAAAACGAACAACTGGTAAGTAAGAATATTGTTGCGAGTAAGAGTTTCTCCCATGCCTTGATGACCTTCAACATGGTGGAGACAAGTAGCTCAATTGGGCGTAAGGAAGTTCCATGTTGAATATTGCTTTTCTAAGTTAATGATTATTATTATCGTTTATTTGTAATGCCGCCAACATATTCCGTAGCGCTATATATAAGTTAAGCTACAGGCAATGACAAATTCAAGATTCACACATTGCAATGAATGGAGGGCCCTGTCTTTGAGTTTGGAATCCGGTGTCCATAGCGCTTTCCCTAAAGCACCGCGCAGGATTGAAACTCGCAGACTTACAATCTAAAAAAATTTTTTTGATTCGGAATTTTACTAAAAAATTTAATGTCTAATTAAAAATATAGCTCCTGTGTTGAGGATATTAAAGTTGCACGTTGGGAAAAGTCCTAATTAGCATGACTTGCTGTATTCTCAAATGTCTACAAACCAGAATATCTAGTAATACTAGATATTGTGGTCAGAAACAACTCATTAAAAAGAAACTGTGGTTAAAATAATATATAATAGCTGTTTTATACGGTGCATCTTATTGTTTTGGAAGACATAATAACAAAGACACAATGTATTCTTTCTCCTAAATACAGTACAAGTGAAGATGGCGCCACTGCATCTATCAATTGACTTTTCTTGTTTTGTTTAAGCCACTTCAATAGACGTACAGCACCAGAAATAAATCTGCACAACAAAAAGTCAATATACACATTATTTTGGATGAATAAAAGAGATGCTGAAGGAATTACCAGACAGGTTTCTGCTTGTTCGTTCCTGCTTTTAGTTAGTTCATCTTCGAAAAAGCACTAAAATGTACTGACAGTGCTTTTAGCCGCGCCAGCCTCTTGCTCCGGCTTCCATGCCTGCCAACGTTTTTTTTTTTTTTCCGAAATGTATTTATTTTCTAATATGAAGGCAAATGCACTGGAAGATGTCTGACCTGTGCTGACCCGAGTTACAGCTCGGTCCTCCTATTGCATGCAAATTAATGTTGCAATGGAAGAGCCTCTCCTTAAGTGTAAAATGCACAGGAGCATAAATCATTAGCTGTATCCGAAAGTTTGCATGAGATGTGAGAACCTTTTTTTTCCGCTTTATAATTTGATCCATAAGTAACAGAATTTAAATTCAAATCAGTAATAACACCGTTTTCCTTAAAAGCAATGACATTTGACCCCGGTTACTTTCTGTAGTAATTTGCATAAACATGTGACTAGTGTTATGTGGTTTAAAGGGACAAATAAACAATTCTCTTTTTTTTATGCATTTAAAAGAGCGTGCTTTAATTATTACAATGTTATGTTTTGCATGACAAAATATTAAGTAAAACATGTCTAAACTTACAGGAAGTGACACAGGAAGTGCACCGATCATATGGAAGTCTATAGATTTCACCAGAAGACAAGTATGACATCTGTATGACATCTATATTACACTTATGTACAGCGCTACGGAGTATGTCGGCGCGTTATAAATTAATTATAATAATAATATTACTTCTCATTGGCTGTCGGGGCCAAGCACCAAGATCAGTTGAACATTTGAATAGTATAACAATCACTGTGCCAGCATGGTGTGCGATCGTCCGCAAAGGGGACCTAGTTGTGGCGCCGGAAAATTGAATAGCAACGTAGCCTGATCGCAGGGAACCGCAGACTTGCGGACGCTTTACGGCCCCGAATTGAATGAGGCCCAAGGTGTTGAAAGGTACTTTCAAGCCCTAAGCTATACTAAGCGAGACATTCAGAAAAGGTGATGTATATAAATAGCCCCACACTGGTGAGATCCATTTTAAGATCAAAACAGTGCTTCCTGTGGGTAGGTATCCTGGCTTGTGCATAATCCATCCTGCGCTATGCTTAAAGTTGTGTAATAATGTCTAAAAAAGAAACATGTTTGAAGTGTTTTTTTTGGATTGAAGTTTGAAAATGAATTTGTGGACTTCTTTGCATGTCCCACCCAGTTTCCCAGAGTGCAGTACAATAACTGTATTTCTGGGAAACCTGAGCAAGAAATAAGTTTTTGGTTTAACTTATTTGTAGACATTCAAATGAGAACTAATGAACTATTTTCTATACTACTGTATTTTGTACGGTGGGGGCTTCTGTCTTCAAGAAGAAGGAAGAAGAGAAGATGCCGAAAGAAGAGAAAAAAGTGGTAACCAGATGATGGAAAAAGGGAGATAGCCAAAGGAAGGGTAGAGAGAGATAACAGGAAAGGAGAGATCAGAACAAGCCAAGATAGCCAGAGAAATGAAAGAGACTGCCAGATGAAGGGAAGAATGTAACAGTCCGGTGAAGGGAAAAGAGAAGACGCCAAGGGAAAGCGACCAAGGGGAAAACCTAAAAAGTAACCACAATAATAGTCCATAATCTGCCCGCACACTCTCTCTTTCTGTATATTTCTGGATGTCAGTTTGCTGATAATGACATATGCAGATTAGTCGGTCTATTCTGGTATAATATGGAGATTTAATGGGAAAAAATCTATATTAATTAGAGAAATGAAGTTGAAATAAGTTATTTTGTAGAATTTCCCACTTGGTTTAACATACAGTTCTCACAGTGCCCGGGGGGATCTATGTACATTTCCTTGGCTGGATACAGTAGAGGAAAAAATAGGCATTTCCAGGTAGATATGGGTTTTTGATATGGGATCTTCTGGATGTATATAATTATTTATAATTATAATAATTAATTTCCCAGCAAACTGTGTCATTATGGGTCAAGAGTGGGTTAAGAAGTGGAATTACTGCTTCAAAGTAGAAATTTGTTTCAAACACGGCTATAAATGCAATGATGCTTTTTCTGTATATAAATATATATTATATCTGTGTGTGTCAGATTAAATTATGCTAGCCAATAGGAGTATGTGGATTGACCTGTCACTCTCCATCTTGCACTCTCTGTGCAGTGATCTGTAACACTCCATCTTGCACACTCCATGCAGTAACTTGTTATACTCCATCTTGCACTCTCTGTGCAGTGACCTGTAACACTCCATCTTGCACTCTCTGTGCAGTAACTTGTCATACTCCATCTTGCACTCTGTGCAGTGACCTGTAACACTCCATCTTGCACTCTCTGTGCAGTAACTTGTCATACTCCATCTTGCACTCTCTGTGCAGTGACCTGTAACACTCCATCTTGCACACTCCATGCAGTAAGTTTTCATACTCCATCTTGCACTCTCTGTGCAGTGACCTGTAACACTCCATCTTGCACACGCCATGCAGTAAGTTGTCATACTCCATCTTGCACTCTCTGTGCAGTGACCTGTAACACTCCATCTTGCACACGCCATGCAGTAAGTTGTCATACTCCATCTTGCACTCTCTGTGCAGTGACCTGTAACACTCCATCTTGCACACGCCATGCAGTAAGTTGTCATACTCCATCTTGCCCTCTCTGTGCAGTGACCTGCAACACTCCATCTTGCACACACCATGCAGTAAGTTGTCATTCTCCATCTTGCACTCTCTGTGCAGTGACCTGTAACACTCCATCTTGCACACACCATGCAGTAAGTTGTCATACTCCATCTTGCACTCTCTGTGCAGTAACTTGTCACTCTCCATCTTGCACTCTCTGTGCAGTGACCTGTAAGACTCCATCTTGCACACTCCATGCCGTAACTTGTCATACTCCATCTTGCACTCTCTGTGCAGTGACCTGTAAGACTCCATCTTGCACACTCCATGCCGTAACTTGTCATACTCCATCTTGCACTCTCTGTGCAGTGACCTGTAACACTCCATCTTGCACACTCCATGCCGTAACTTGTCATACTCCATCTTGCACTCTCTGTGCAGTGACCTGTAAGACTCCATCTTGCACACTCCATGCCGTAACTTGTCATACTCCATCTTGCACTCTCTGTGCAGTGACCTGTAACACTCTATCTTGCACACTCCATGCAGTAACTTGTCACACTCCATCTTGCACTCTCTGTGCAGTGATCTGTAACACTCCATCTTGCACACTCCATGCAGTAACTTGTCATACTTCATCTTGCAGTCTCTGTGCAGTGACCTGTAACACTCCATATTTGTATTCTCCATGCACCCACCGATCACACGGAATATTGTACAGTGACCTGTCATACTCCATATTGCACTCTCTATAAAGCAACCTCTCACACTCCATCCCTTAAATTTCTTCTCGTTTTCCCTCACTTTCTACCATTTAACCCCTTCCTTCCTCTCTCTTTCCTCATTCCTTATTGTTTGTGTCCCTACCCCTTCTGATATACACCATTCCACGTATCTACTACCCTTTCAGTGGTAAATCCTCGAGCCTCACGCTAATCTTAGTGAATCTCTCCCTATATTCTCTTACAATACACTTTTAAAAAAACAATTTTGTGACAGCTTTTGGAACATAAAAATAAAAATCCTCTGCTGTAAATTAATATCTATTTTTGAACCTGTTATGCAATGAAAATCTGGCACAAAAACATATAATTTCCATTAAAAAAAATGACAACTAATTTCTTTCAGAGTCTGTTTTAAGATATACGAGTTATTTAAAATTATCAGTAATTGTCAGCGCAGAGACAGGAATTTACAGAATAAACTCAATAACATTTAATTCAAAAAAATGCTCCAACGGAGAACGAGTGAAGTGACAACTAGAAAACTTACATTAAAGGGATTTGGAATGTTTCTGGAGATAATAAATAAACATAAATAATAATAAAAAAATACATAAATAAATATAAATATTTATATATATACACACATATATATATATATATATATATAAATATATATATATATATATATATATATATATATATATATATATACATTTATAAGCTCTGTTTTTAGTGCCTAAAATTTCAAAATGGTTTAAGTATGGGTTTGTCCTCTGCAGACACAAACTGTTAGCCTCATTCAATTGCTACGATTTTGAGATCCGGGCTCGCAAGTGGAGGTCGGAAGTTACTTCGCTATTCAATTGCCTTCCGTTTGCGGGCTTTGATCGAGTTACGTGCTGCGAGCTGCGATTTCTAGCGATTTCTCAAATCACAAGTTACTTCCCTCAAAGCCTTTGATCTTTCATGGTCGCAAGAGTTATGATCGCTAAAATCGCAAATCGCTATTGAATTGCTCCGATTTTCCTGCGGTAACCATTCGGACCATTTCGCAAATGACAAAAATCAAACCACCGGTTACTGGGACCAAGGAGGTAGCGCAAAGGTCTTACTAACAAATCGAAGCACTAGAATGCAAATATAAAATCAATCCATCGCTGTAAATGATGGGGAACACAATGGGTGACATTAGAATTAAAAGCAGAAACATTCTCAAGCTCGCACATCGCCAAAATATAATACTTTATTTCATGTCCAAAGTCCTACGGGCTTCAACCCCCAATCCCATGGAATCCAACCTCCATATTTCATTGAAGTCCTACGGGCATGAATAACGGGTTACGGGCTTGGAGGTTGAAGCCCGCAAATGCTACTGTCAAGAGCATAGTTTCTCGTGAACGGTGCCTAACTTTCGAGCCCGGCCAATTGAATAGCAGAGTAGAGGTAGAGCAATGGAGGACGCAACTTGATCGCAGCCATTTGCCTGTTTGCGATCGAGTTTACGGCTCAGAATTGAATGAGGCTGTATGATGTACTTGCTGTTCTGTGTCTCATACTAACCAATTAGTGACCATCTCTCAGGAACATACTGCTGAGACGTCACTGATAGGTTAGGACACTACACTGCACATCCAGCATCCACATAATCTGTGTTTGCATAGACTGCAAAGGGCAGACCAATACAGGAACTATTTGGTTGCTTTTAGGCAGAGCTTATAAGCACTTGTTAATAAAATAAAGTACATGAAAGTAAATAGATACACAGGAATATTATATACCTAGTAATATCCAGGGTTCTTCTACGTCGATTTAACGTTCTTGGTTCTTTTCAAAGTCATTTAAACTGCTTCAGCAATATACACCCTATCTCTGTGTGGCACAATATGCTAATTAATGATGTGCTATGTAAATTAGTTACACCATTTTCACAACTTTAACTGACCCTTTAATAGCTCTGCTTCCTATGTTATTCTCTGGAGCCTGTTATGTCAACTCTTATCTCGACTGATAACATTTCATTCTTGCTCAAACAGTAAATAAATGTGGCCAGATCTACTAATATGTGTAGTCTCCAATCTTCACACCTTAGTACATCCGGCCCAGTGTCTTCAATTGTGGCATTTGCTATTTGTTTCTTCGCCTGACAAGAATGTTAAACAGTGAAAGATGCAAATTAATGTAAAATTATTTACAGTTTCGCCTGGAAATGCACTTATCACAAATGAATGAATTAGTGCCTATTAATGTTTAATTAAATATTCAATTCCTCAAAATAAAATTTAAATATGTATATAAATATAAATATATATATATATATATATATATTTATATATATATATATATATATTTATATTTATATATATATATATATATATATATATATTTATATATATGTATATATATTTATATATATATATATATATATATATATATATATATATATACATATGTATGTATGCATATATATTTATATATATATATATATCTATATATAATTATGTATGTATATATATATATATATATATATATATATATATATTTATATATATATATATATATATATGTATATATTTATATATGTATATATATATTTATATATATATATATATATATATATATTTATATATATATATATATATATATATATATATATATATATATATATATATATATATTTATATATATATACATTCTGTAACCTTAACATATACATTTCTATCAAAAGCAGATTAAATGCCTCTTATTTTATGTTGTGCATCAAAGACTCAATGGACTTTTCGGACTAATTGCACGGCCAACCTATTACGGATTCAAAATGATTTTCATTGTATATGTCAAATTTTATGACTCCCAAAATGATTTTGCCATCCACCGCTGACCTAAATTGGCTAATTAACTATTTCTTTCTCGGTAACGGTTCTAGACTCTAAACCATTTCCTATTTAGTATGCTGATACAGTTGGGTTATGTTCACAATTAATTATAGCCTAAGATCTGTAGTCATTAAAGTGGTAAGACTAGATAGATTCATTCTTGTCTCCTGTGAGATGGTGGCACCATGCCCAGGCTTTTTGCTAGCTCTGCCATCCAGCCTTGCCCCAGTGTGACACAATGCTGAATTGGCCAGAAATGACAGAATTTTGGCTCTTACGTAGGTCAATGTCATTGTACCTCGCTATCACTCCAGAAACAGTACAAGAAAGATCTGTAAGGTTAATACGAACAGAAAAAGACAAAAGAGTACATGTATATGATTTGTACGAGACCTCTGCCCCAACCCTTGACCATGAATAGACTACATTAACTTATCAATGCTGGAGAACATTCCTTATGTCAAGATTTGTATGTGATCCACCTTCAGTTGGGAATGTGTTGATCTGCATTTTGTTAATCCCCATAAAGTGGCTGGATATCAACTTAACTTAAGAGCGCAGTTTGCGGATGATCACAAATTAAAATGGTAGCAGAGTGGGAGGCCACACTAGCATTTAACCTTAAAACAGGTTTTTCTAATTCGTTTTTTAACCACATCTATCATGAGCTGCAGGCAGTGCTAGGGTGTAGCATACTAATATGAACAGAAAAAGACAAGATAGCACATTTATATGATTTGTAAGACACCTCTGCCCCAACCCTTGACCAAGAATATACTACATTAGCTTATCAATGCTAGAGAATATTTTTTTCATTTAAGATTTTTATGTGATCTACAGTGCCTTGCAAAAGTATTCACCCCCCTGACTTTGTACCTATTTTGTTACATTACAGCCTTAAGTTCAATGTTATGTTAATCTGAATTTTATGTGATGGATCAGAACACAATAGTCTAAGTTGGTGAAGTGAAATGAGAAAAATATATACATAAAACTATTTTTTAGAAATAGAAAACAGAAAATTGGCATGTGCGTTTGTATTCACTCACATAAAAAGCTCTGGTGCAACCAATTACTTTCAGAAGTCACATAATTAGTGAAATGATGTACACCTGTGTGCAATCTAAGTGTCACATGATCTGTCATTATATGTACACATCTTTTTTTGAAAGAGGCTGCAACACCTAAGCAAGAGGCACCACTAACCAAACACTGCCATGAAGACCAAGGGACTCTCCAAACAAGTAAGGGACAATATTGTTGAGAAGGATTAGGTTATAAAAAAATATCCAAATCTTTGTTGATCCCCAGGAGCACCATCAAATCTATCATAACCAAATGGAAAGAACATGGCACAACAGCAAACCTGCCAAGAGACGGTCACCCACCAAAACTCACGGACCGGGCAAGGCGTGCATTAACTAGAGAGGCAGCACAGAGACCTAAGGTAACCCTGGAGGCGCTGCAGAGTTCCACAGCAGAGACTGGAGTATCTGTACATAGGACGACAATAAGCCGTACGCTCTATAGAGTTGGGCTTTATGGCAGAGTGGCCAGAAGAAAGCCATTACTTTCAGCAAAAAACAAAATGGCACGTTTTGAGTTTGCGAAAAGGCATGTGGGAGACTCCCAAAATGTATGGAGGAAGGTGCTCTGGTCTGATGAGACTAAAATTGAACTTTTCGCCCAATAAAGAAAAAACTATGTCTGGCGCAAACCCAACACATCACATCACCCAAAGAACACCATCCAGCATCCAAAGATGGGTGGTGCTAAATATAGGGATATTCTTGATCAAAACCTGTACCACTCTGTGTGTGATTGGAGGCTAGGACGGAGGTTCACCTTCCAGCAGGACAATGACCCCAAACACACTGCTAAAGCAACACTTGAGTGGTTTAAGGGGAAACGTAAATGTGTTGGAATGGCCTAGTCACAGCCCAGACCTCAATCCAATAGAAAATCTGTAGTCAGACTTAAAGATTGCTGTTCACAAGCGCAAACCATCCAACTTGAAGGAGCTGGAGCAGTTTTGCAAGGAGGAATGGGCAAAAATCCCAGTGGTAAGATGTGGCAAGCTCATAGAGACGTATCCAAAGCGACTTGGAGCTGTGATTGCTGCAAAAGGTGGCTCTGCAAAGTATTGTCTTTAGGGGGTGAATAGTTATGCACATTGACATTTTTCTGTTATTTTGTCCTATTTGTGGTTTGCTTCACAAAAATAAGCATCTTCAACTTTGTGGGCATGTTCTGTAAATTAAATGAAGCAAATTCTCAAATAATCCATGTTAATTCCAGATTGTGAGGCAACAAAACATGAAACGTGCCAAGGGGGTAAATAATTTTGCAAGGCACTGTAACTTCAGTTGGAAATGTGTCGACCTGCGTTTCGCTAAACCCCATTAAGTGACTTGATATCAACCAAATTTCTCCTGGGCTATAATCCTACATTTAGAGCTCAGTTTGCTGAATGATTAGAAAATAAAATAGAGGCAGAGTGGGAGGTCATACCAGCATTTAACCTCAAAGCATGTTTTTCTTATTAATTTTTATCTACATTTATGACGTGTGTAGTGCTAGAAAATTGCATGTTAATAAGAATAGAAAAAGATAAAAGAGTACATGTATATGATCTGTAAAAGACCTCTGCCCAAACTCTTGATAATAAATAGATTACATTAACATAATAATGCTTAAGAACATTTCTATGTCAAGACTCATATGTGTTCTTCCTAGGCTCTAGAGACGGCAGTTGAGAATGTGTCGATGTGCGTTTCGCTAATCCCCATTAAATGACTGGATATCAACCTAATTTCTCCTGGGCTATAAACCTAAGTTTAATAGCTCAGTTTGCTGAATGAACAGAAATTAAAATGGAAGCAGAGCAGGAGGTCACACCAGCATTTAACCTCAAAACATGTATTTCTTATTTGTTTTATAACCACATCTATGACGAGTTGCAGGCAGTGCTCTGAAGTTGCATGTTAAGAGATGTCAATATGCTGAGTGGTCAAAAACTAAAATAGAACCAGATAGAGATGGTGTGCAATCATTTCACCTTAAAATAGCACACTGGTGCGAGGTCAGTTTAACCTTTAGCATTGCAGTGGATTTCACTATTAATTACATTGAAAGAATTTTGCAGGTTTGTTTCACATAAAAAATAACATATAACAGGATAATCCATCTCTAGCTCATATATTGCCATGATGCAGCCAGGAAACTATTCAACATAAAATAAATCATTAAAGTTAATGAGACATTGAAGGGATGGCTCTTGAAAAATACAATAATCAGTTTTAGGACCCAAGACCTATACACATTTGGCACATATGTATTTGTGAGAGTTAATATCATGGTTTATAAATACTCCAAGAAGCTTATTAGTGGTTCTCCAGAAATATAGATTTTGACAAAGATATGAACTAGTAGTCTGCCCATTCTATCTTAAAAGCTTAGGTTTAATTTTTAGGATAGCACTGAACTTTTAGATTGTAAGTTTGCAAGTTTTCCATTGTGTAAGGTGCTTTGGGAAAAGCAATATGTACGTAAGATTGTAAGCTCAAGGACAGGGCTCTTGTAGAGATGATTTTTATATATCCACTGTATCTTCTTATTGCACCATTCCCTCATTTTTTTCACTTATTTATATCCTATATCCATGCATAGAAGTAGAGGTAGCACTCGGTTTTCATTTTAGCCAATTTTTTTAATTGTTTTTCTGTGGCAGTCAGAAATGAACATAAGGGTGGGAAATTCTTTTAGTATACCTTCACAATTTCTTGTTATCAGTTGTAAGAGCCAGCCCTTTGTATACTTTATCCAGGCCTGCTATGGAAGCAATAATATGCAGTGTGATTAATAATGAGATCAGACCACTGCATGTAACTTTCTTTGATATATGGGGTTATCTCCAAGCTTGAATAAAGGAACTTGATTGACGTCCGAGTTTTATTTCCCTGGTAGAGTGTTAATTATGGAAGAGCTACTGAAAATGGAATGTTTCCTCCCCCAACACTCTCCATTCTTTTTCCATGTGTTAATATTGTATTTTGTTTTGTACTTAACACATAAAGTATAACAAATAAAATATAATAATTCAATTACTGTATTGTCCCTACGACTCCATGTCTGCCTCCAGTTTCAGATCATCGTGGCTAATAATCACAAAAATAATTGAAATACTAGTATGAATATTTTTTTAACTATAATGTAACAAACTATAACAGAATAATGATAAATCCATCTATGAAGGGGCATAGATATAAAAAAGGATATGTGCTTTTGATTTATTGTTACAATAATTAGATCATGATGGAAATTAGTCATATTCTACAAGCAGAGTGAAAGGATTTGGACCTCAAACATGGTGATATTGACTGTGACTGACTCTGAACCATATGGACGGCAACATGCAATGAATTCAAGAGAAGAGAAGAGCAGAAGACAACAGTTTAAATGGTCTAGACCAGTGGCCTCAACAGGACTTGGTTACTATTTGAAATTGTTAATGATAAAAGAGTGTTAATGAAGAGTTGATCCTTCTTTCATTTAGTTAAGCAGTGTCCTTATGTGTTTCACTGGCAATTATTGCAAAACTTACCGTACTTTAATTATATTTCCAAAACTAAACTGAAATTTGGTGTATCATGATTTTGATTCGAATGGTTCACATTATTTTAAGAAGGTAGGTCATCAGAAAAGTTGAGAATCACTAGTAAGACTGTATAACCTATTTAGATGATTGTATGTATAACTTGTTGCTTTCTTTACCCAATAAAAAAATACAAGTCCAAAGACTAGGTTTAGACCCAGAGGCACCTAGAAAGATATATTCAGTCGATCTCCATATGTTGACACCATTTTAAAATAACTTGATAATTTAATGGTGGGGGGACAGTATCTCCACTGGCTAAAAGGTTAGGGTTAGAGTTAGGTTTATGGGTTAGGATTATGGTGAGGGATTAGGGCTAGGTTAGCTTTAGTGAGAATGTGTTGGTAGAGTAATAGATTATGTTGACTACTGAAAAAGTAGATCCCATGCCACCAAAGTCTGGGTAACCCTGTTTGAACCCAGTTTATGCCATCATATTGTAGTGAAATGTACTATATACCCAATATGGTATCAAATTGTTTTAATTTAGAGAGAATAGAAAATGATGTAACGGCAACTGAAGGAGAATATTATGGGCATATATTACTTGATTGACCTTTCTTTGTTCCGTTCCCTTCTCTTTTAACCACACTTTATATAAACTGTATGCCGATGTCCTCTTCATACGCATCTCTACATACAATGTTTCCCTAATATGCCACCAAATCAGCATCAAGCCCTTAATGGAATCGACAGAGTCCTGGGCTATGCATTCTGATTACATTTGTTATTTTTTTCTTGTATAATTGGAGTGACATGGCAATTGTATAGAGGACAAAGGCACGGGCCGCTCGATTCGTTGTGACTAACTTATTGCTTGGGACAGGAGAACAAAAAAGAGACACAGACAGTCTGATCGTATGGCTGTCCATTGGAATCATGGTCTTCATGAGAGATGTTGTGACCACCATTTCTGAATGTCAAGTGCTTGTAGTCAGAAAAAGAAGTTGACTGAGAAATAAGCTCAGTCCGGTGCCCATCCAGCAATCCCCTCAGTCACAATGGACATGGTGTCATTGTCTCAGAAAGGGAATGAATATATATATATATATATATATATATATATATATATATATATATATATATATATATATATATATATATGTAATGATCTTTTATTTCCTCCCTCGATATGCAGTGGATGGTTTTTCAATCACTGTTCGACCCACCATGTGTGTGTGTCTTTGGTGTGCTAAAGCCTTTTTTCAGATATTTAAATACATTTTAAGAAACAAATATATATATGGCACGAGTCAGGTACCAGGCCCACACTTATCACATCCTATTTATGATCGAAACAGTGCTGTCTGTGGGTAGGTTTCTTAACTGGCGCATAATCCATCCTATGATATATTTGCATTATAATGGCAGACATATGATAAAAGGAGCCATGTATAAAGTGATATTAAATTAAAGAGTGAAAATGCATTGTGGACTCATTTGCATGGCTCCGCCCAGTTTCAATGCAGTGCGATAATTGCATTTCTCAGACTTCTGAGCAAGAAATACGTTATTAAACTTGTTCTAGATGTCCAAATGTGACCACAAATTTACTATTTATTTACTATATATATAAAAATTGGGTTTTCTGGCACATTGTCGAAATTCCTTGTGATCCTGCCACATTCCTTCTCATGTTTTATTGTTACTTTTTACCTTTATAATATGTGTGGGGATTTATTGGTATAACTTATTTACATGGTAATCAACACATAGAGACATAAAGAGCTAATAAGCACTTTTTAATAAAATAAAGTACATAAAAGTAAATTCAGGAACCTCCCATACCCCCTTAATATTAAGGCACAACCAGACAAGATCCTGTGAGAGCACAACACCTATCATATTTGAAAAATTAAGTAACTTTTATTGGAAAAAAAAATTCCAATCTCTATACTTTGCATAATCTGACAAAAATGCAAAAAAAAAAAAAAAAGCTTAATATTAAATAATAATAATAATAACATATTATTTATCATAATATAATTATTATTATTAGTATTAGTAATATAATTATAATGAGTATTTTTATTATAATTAATACTATTAATATTATTAATAATACTGTTATTATTATTAGTAGTAGTATTATTAAAATTAATAATATTAATAATAATTGTTATTTATTTTCAAAACAGAACATTTTTTGGAGCTTCAGAGAAAAAGGAAAAGAAAAAAAAACAGAGTTTCTGACCCTTGAAGAAATGAAACAGAAGGACTTTTTAGTGCAATGACTTATCACTGCTGGGCTGGCACATAACAAGCGGCTAATAGAGTCCCAGCGAAAGAAACACAATGCGGCCAATTCCAGGGGCCCGAGCCAAATGGAGACAGAGATGAGATGTAAAGCACAAGGGGGCTTTTATATTTAATCCAACAGTGACTAAAAAGAGTCACTAATATCTGAGGCCATGCCTGGGGTACCATTCATCAGAGCCGCTTCCATTAGCGATCAGGCCCGACCCGTCTTGAGGTGGTGTATTTCTTGACGCTCCCTCCGCTCTGATGTTGGAGTGTTAGGATGTGGCTGTCATCTCGCATCAGTTATTAAGTATGCAGGATAAATCTGGGTTTAGCACATTAGTTTGGGATAAAGCTGCCAGCGATCGCATGACAAATTAATGCTAATTGCAATCGGATGTAGAGATATTTCCTGTTATGTAGAGAAGATGAATTCTTATGTGGAATACTGATGGGTAAAAGCTTACTATACTTTAAAAAGAAATATTAATCAATTTTTTTTTTTTAGAATATAAACTTGGTTTTTGAACAGTAGCACAGATAATGAAAAAAATAATAGCATATAGAATTAATAGCAGAGGATCAAAAATGTCTATCTATCTATCTATCTATCTATCTATCTATCTATCTATCTATCCCATTATCTATCTATCTATCTATCTATCTATCTATCTATCTATCTATCTATCTATCTATCTATCCCATTATCTATCTATCTATCTATCTATCTATCTATCTATCTATCTATCTATCTATATATCTATCTATCTATCTCTTTATATCTCTATCTATCTATCTATATCTGTCTTTATATCTATCTATCTATCTATCTATCTATCTATCTATCTATCTATCTATCTATCTATCTATCTATCTATCTATCTATCTATCTATCTTTCTTATCTATATATCTGTCTATCTCTTTATATCTCTATCTATCTATCTATCTATCTATCTATCTATCTATCTATCTATCTATCTATCTATCTATCTATCCATCTATCTATCCATCTATCTATCTATCCATCTATCTATCTATCTATCTATCTATCTATCTATCTATCTATCTATCTATCTATCTATCTATCTCTATCTATATATGTATATCTATCTATCTATCTATCTATCTATCTATCTATCTATCTATATATGTCTTTATATCTATCTATCTATCTATCTATCTATCTATCTATCTATTTATCTAAACATTTGGCATAAAGGGACATGGAAGGTTCCTGAGTGTTACTAGGTATATAATATCCCTGTGTATATATTTACTTTTATGTACTTTATTTTACTAAGAAGTGCTGATAAGCTCTGTTTTTCATAAAAGCAAACAAATAGTCCCTGTATGGGTCTGTCCTCTGCAGCATATGCAGACACAGACTCTGTAGTACAATATGTGCTGTGTCTTATACTAACCAATCATTGACCATGTCTCAGCAACATTCTCTAACATACTGCTGAGATGTGGTCTCTGATAGGCTACGACATTACACTGCATTTCCAGCCCTGCAGAGTCTGTGTCTGCATACGCTGCAGTGAGGACCTGCATTCACAGTGTTAAACCTACACCATGGACTGTCTTAGGATCCTTGTGGACCAATGGTTTAAAAACGAAGACATGGTGAGTATGTAACATGTACTTTTTGGTAAAATTGCAGATTTTGAAAATTATTTATTCGTGTTCACTGTTAAAGAATGTATCTATTAAATAAGTCTCAACATTTTCAAAGCAGGGCAATAATGTAAAAAAGGAAAACTTAAAAAAATTCAGCAGTGGATCTTAGCTTGGAGAGGGTAGATATGATAGAAACCTCCAAAGGGTTTAATAAAGTTCAGAGGGGAAGTGTCTTCCAGAAAATTGACGCCTATAAATTGTGGTGTTGGAGAAAACTGCTTAGAGTCCGAATCAATACTACAAGTAATGAAGTCAAACTGGTCACTGGAAGGTTTGATCATGAGGCTTACGATCAAATAAGTCTGTATCATGAGAAGACAGGATTCCATAGAGAAGACTTTTATGCTGCTAGAGATAGAAGGCAGAGGTGGAGAGGGATAGGTCATTGAAGCAATGATCATGAGCTTGAGGGAGCTCAGACAGGCAGGTCCATAGGGTAACGGAGAGTCAGACCCAACCAAATGACTAAACAACAACAACATTTCATCTAACTAAAAATAGGAATTTTGACCTAAGATGTATCCCATAAATTAGTCGTTAAATCTCTAACATGAATATTTTTCCAGATCTGCCGTAATCGCTTGCGGCCAGGAGCAAATTGCGCTGACGCCAATCTCTTGTCATCCAGTAGTCGGATAACACAATAAACACCCAATTTTGTTTCTATGACTACAATTAGTAATTAATTTTAAAAAAATCAACACAGCCGTGAGATGCCGGAACACTGAAACATGGGATGAAAAGGACACGGACAAAATTTAAAACAAAAGGACAAAAGTAGAAATAAAAAGAAATAAAAAAGTAAATTAAATTGCAAAAAAGTAAAAAAAAATGTAATCAATTAACAACCAAAACAAAATTTAAAATAAAGAGAACAAAATTAAAATGAAATAAAATGTAAAAAAAATTGAAAAATTAAATAAAAAAATAAAAATTAAGGGAAATTTAAAAAAAATTTAAATAAATGGAAATAAAAAAAATCTAAATTTCAAATAAAGGGAAAATATTTAAAATAAAGGGAAATTTAAAAAAATCTATATTTGAAATAAAATAAAAAAATAAAAGGAAATAAAAACATTTTACAATGAAGGGACAACATTTAAAATAAAGGGAAATTTAAAAAATATCAAAATTTAAAATAAAAGGAAAAAAGTTAAATAAAGGCAAATTTAAATAAATTCCAAATTTACAATAAAGGAACAACATTTAAAAAAAAGGGAAATTCAAGTTTTTTAATCTGTGGAATAAAATTTTTTTTAAATTTATTTTACTATAGCATTTTGTAAAAGTATTTTCCTGTTTTCTGTTTTTTCTAAAGATAAATGAAAGCATTAGGGATACAATATAATATATATATATATATATATATATATATATATATATATATATATATATAAATATATATATATATATATATATATATATATATATATATACACACACATTTTAGAATTCACTTTAAAGGTCTAGTTTGTAATATGATGGCCAAACTTGACCCTTTAGGCTGTGACATATCTAACAAGAGAAGAGGTAACCTGCTGGTCGGAGCAATTGGTGTCATGCTGTGTGTGGCTAGTTACAGAGGACGAAGAACCATCTGTTCTCAGTATCATTTCCTTATGGAGGATTTGGGTAGAAATTCTTTATTATCAGTGTTCCCATTGCTTTCTAGGTTGTGCAAGTTACCAAGCTATAAAGAGACAGGACCTTGGACAGCTCTCACTTAAAGGATCATTGCGGTGGTCAAAAATTAGGATTTAATTTTTTAATTTAATAATTTATTTGCAATACAATTAGTATTTGAGGGGAAAAAATCATTGTAGTTTTTTTTTATATTTTCATTTGAATTTAGCATTGTGATTTTCAGTAGATGTGCTTGGCCCTCATTCAATTGCGATTTGGCCAATTGAAGAGGCCTCTAAATATGCACAAAACATATTATTTTTAAAGAAGTTTTTAGTTAGTAAGCATCTATCCAAAATCAAGGTTTTCTCTAACTAAAAACTTATTTAAAAATATATGCTCTGTCCTTATTTAGAGCCCTATTCAATTGGCCAAATCACAATTGAATGAGGCCCCTTGTCTCCATGCTTTGTTATAATATATTACAAATATTAAGCATAAAACTACCATCTACATAAATGAAACCCACAGTTGCCCTCCAAGCTCGGAGCAATTTGTCTGGTTACTGGTGTTAGTTTTGTTCTCATCCCTCCCGGTTATTCTGAATAAACCACAAATCACGTGGATTTTGGCAGAAGAATAAAGTTCTAGTGAATGTTCTCCTTGGTAGACCTGCCTTGAACCTCTGGTGAACCGCAAGAGATGTCTTCAAATGAAGTATGTTCATCCTTACTCTTTCAAGTCACATAAACAAAGTGGTGGACCATCCAATCAGTAATGAAGAGCTCTGTTCTCAAAGAGATTTGTTTGCACTAGCAAAGAAGACGTGAATTGCATTATTTACATCACAGAGGGACAACTCCCGGTGAAATCCTCTTGTATAATATCATTTATTCATGGCCCAGTTGGTGACATTCTCCTTTGCTTACTACAAATAGTTTCCAAGTGAGACGACGCTGGGTGATTTCCAATCAAAAACATCAAAGGCTCAACCATGAAAAATAAAAGAAGTATATTCAGAGAAGTGGCCAATAATTGTGTTTTAAAGGAACACTGTAGATCGAGAATAATTGCACCTGAGACAACTCACATGGAAATTAATATTAAAAAATATACTTGAGGTTAAATAACCAGGGAACTAGAAAACCCCTTACAGTGATTACTACCACCTTTCCCTAGTACCTCATGAGTTAAAAAATATAATGTACAAGCTCTATTCAAAAATTAATTTGATTTGAATAACTTTCCCAGCTTTTTTGCTTTGGGATATTTGTCCGAGTGAAACTTCCCTATATATTGTTTTATTGAGTTCTTTAGAGTAACACAAGATAACTATTTGTATAGGGAACTGGATATTAACATCCAATTATAGTATTGAGTATATTTCTTCTCCCAATGTGATATTATTATAGTTAGAGTAGTATCTTCTTGTCCCAGAATATAGCAACTAATCAAAGTATTTGTAAGAGTGCTCCTATATATAGTTGTTTCTCGGTGTTGGTTCTTATATCTTTGGGATACACTAAGATCTCTTCTGGGTATAAATCCCAACTACGGGAGCTAAAGCAAACTAAGCTAAATAGGGTAATCGCTACATGGGGGACTCCCTGTAACTCAACTCGTTTCAAATGAATCTTTTTCAAGAGTGTGTATAATCCAACCTTAGCTTTGCTCAAAGCTGTGTAATACAGTGGGCATATGCTTAAAGGAAACCATGTTTGAAATGGTAATGGATTGCAAGACCAAAGCCTTTGTGAGTAGATTTGCATGTGTTCCCAGAATGCAATGTAACAACTGTATTTCATGGAATTCTGAGCAGGAAACAGTTTTTTTTAACTTGTTTTAGACATTCAAATGTGAACACAAACATACTATATATATATATTTACTTTAATTCTACAGTGATCCATTAAATTGAACTCATGATGCTATACAAAAATTGTTTGCTACTGCTGGATGTTGTATTTTAAGCAAGAAGAATTATACATAAATACATAAAAATATAAATAAATATATAAATAAATGCATAAATATATAAATATATAAATAAATATATATCACTGTAGAATCAAAGTATATATATATATATATATATATATTTTTTTTTTTTTTTATTCTACGGTGATTTAATACATTGAATTTTTTTATTTTTTTATTTTACTGCTGGACTCCGTATTTCAAGAACACAATTTCCCCTAAAAATAGATGTGTTGCTAAGTGCGTATCACATTCTACCAACAAGTATATATTTTGTTCACTTTGAAAAATCCCCAAAAAACAATTGTGGATGTTTCTGTGGTTTCTATGACAACTTCTGGTTGAGAGCCATTTTCCTATTTAGAACATTATTTTTTAAAATATTTTTTTACTATAATTAAAATGAAATATTTATTCTAACATTAAAATCCAGTTTTAAATGTAAAAAAAAAAAAAGGTGCACAAATATGAGTGATTTGATTACTGTGGTCATCACTGACCTTTACTGCGCCCTGCGCCTCTGCAAGACTCAGACTCTTCATATGTATGTAGGAACTGTCAGGAACACATAGACGTTAAAGCTCAACTAAATTGAAAAGGACTCCTGCTCTACAGCATCATGTAGCACAGTCAAATTCAATTGGAGAAGATGTAAAAAAAAACCTTAATGTTCTTTTAACTGTTTTATAATTTAATTTAAAGGGTCCCTTTAATTCGGGACTTTGTAAACCATGCACATAAAAAAACATTTTTTTTTTAAATCAGAAATTTTGAAGACTCTGATCATGAATAGAGGAATACATTTTGTGTTTGTTCCATCACTTCATTAAGGGGCTAGTGTAGAACCTTATCTCTATCACCAAGTACTAGCTAAGTGTTAGTCACACTAAACACATCAAAAAGCTAGTTATATTCTAATAATACTCCATTACAGGGATGGACTGAGAAAATAAAATGTAACTTTTATTGAAATATAAAAAAAAAAAAATCTAAACAACGGCGATTAAAAAGTAAAAAATATTTTTTCATTAAGGGCATAGTTGGATAAACCACTCTATAATCTTCTAAGGTATATGATCATGATAAGAGGAGATGTAAGGAAGTTCATAGGAACTGGGGGGATGGGGGGGCTATTTTTCGGCCTGTGTATACAATGAGCCGTATCCCCCACCCTCCCCAGAATTATTCTGACTCCTACACCCCTGCATAGGAATATCTTGCCATTATCCACCAGTATTTAGTGACAAGTCTTTATGTAATGGGCAGGATGTATCCCACAATTTTAGTAACGCCAGACAAAAAATATAATTTGGAACAACCAGATATTCAGATATTTACTAATGCGAATAAAAGTGTTAGTAAATATCTCCACATATGCTGGTATCACACAAGGGCTGCGGTGGTTGCTTGTGTAGCCAGTTATCCCGTACAGTGACCCATAACTGTGTGTGCTGTAATATATGAGGAGAGCTTCTCATTTATTTATACATCATGCATTCACATTGTAATCATGTTATCTAAATAATGCATGAGCACTCCCTACACCAGGCCGCCTGTCGGCTGCAATCTGTATTCATGACATTACTCTCACTTTTCTACCTATTCTCATTTTGTTCTGTTTCCATGTCCTGATCTTCTTTCTAAAATCACCCTATGTAAATATTTTCATTTTCTTTGCAAATGTCTCCTCCAGCCCCCACGGCTCTCGCCCACACAGGGGGTAGAGTGATCTTGAGTGGGAGATATTTCCACCTCCCTCGTCCAGGTCACTGCTCTGGCTCTTACATTCCTACTGTTATGGGGCAAGGAGTCCGTAGGTCACTGCTTGAAGATCCTAATATGGATGTGGTTTAAGAATGATTTCTTCATTTAGTGTTCCGTGATGCTCATGCATTTCTCAACTCTTCCTCTTCTGCACTCCAATTTCTTCCACTCCTGTATCTTTCATCTCTTCCTCTAATGTATCACCATCTCCATCTTGTGTATCCCCATCTTTTCCTCTTATGAATCCCCATCTTGTCTTCCTTTATTCCCATCTCTCCCACTATTATGTCCCTCATCTCTTCTTCTGTATTCCCCTTCTCTACCTCGCCTATATTCCATTCTCTTCCTCTCCTGTTTCTCCATCACTCCTGCTTCCCACATCTCTACCTCTCCTGTATCCCCAACTCATCCACTCATGCTAACCCTGTATCTTCCTCTATTATATCTGCCATATCTACTTCTCATGTATCCCTATCTCTCTCTCTTCTGTATCCCCATCACTTCCTCTCCTATATCAACATTACTTCACCTACCTTTCCCCATCTCTTCCTCTCCTGTATTTCCATTACTTCCTCTCTTGTATCCCCATCTCTTCCTCTCCTTTATCTCCATCTCTCCTTCCCCGGTATGCCCCATCTCTTTCACTACTGTGTC
Organism: Discoglossus pictus; assembly: GCA_027410445.1. Lineage (NCBI taxonomy): Eukaryota > Metazoa > Chordata > Amphibia > Anura > Alytidae > Discoglossus > Discoglossus pictus. The sequence continues at coordinate 14,367,756 of CM050166.1, forward strand.
CCATCTCTTCTTCTTCTGTATCCCCAATCTCTTCCTCTACTGTATATCCATTACTTCATCTCTGGAATCCCCCATATCTTTCACTCCTCTTTTCTTCTACCCCTATATCTCCCATCTCTACCTCTCCTATATTCCTATCTCTACCTCTCCTCTATCCACATATCTTTCTCTCATGTATCATCATCTTTTCCTCTCCTTCATCTCCATCTCTTCTTCCCATGTATTCCCATCTCTTCCTCTACTGTTTCCCTCATCTCTTTTTCTCTTGTATCCCCATCTCTTCCTCTCCAGTATCCCCATCTCTCCATCTCCATTATCCCCATCTCTTCCTCTCCTTTATCTCCATCTCTTCTTTCCCTATCTTCCACTATTGTTCCCCTTATCTCTTTTTCTCATGTATCCCCATCTCTCCATCTCCATTATCCCCATCTCTTCCTTTCCTTTATCTCCATCTCTTCTTCCCATGCATTCCTATCTCTTCCACTACTGTTTCCCTTAACTCTTCCTCTCCTGTATCCCCATCTCTTTATCTCCATTAACCCATCTATTCCTCTCCTTTATCTCCATCTCTTCTTTCCCTATCTTCCACTACTGTTTCCCTCATCTCTTTTTCTCATGTATCCCCATCTCTTCATCTCCATTGGCCCATCTCTTTCTCTCCTTTCTCTCCATCTCTTCATCTCCATTACTCCATTTCTTCCTCTCCAGTATCCCCATCTCTTCATCTCCATTACTCCATCTCTTCCTCTCTTGTATCCCCATCTCTTCATCTCCATTACCCCATCTCTTCCTCTCCTTTATCTCCATCTCTTCTTTCCCTATCTTCCACTACTATTTCCCTCATCTCCACCTCTCCTCTATCCCCATCTCTTTATCTCCATTAACCCATCTATTCCTCTCCTTTATCTCCATCTCTTCTTTCCCTATCTTCCACTACTGTTTCCCTCATCTCTTTTTCTCATGTATCCCCATCTCTTCATCTCCATTGGCCCATCTCTTTCTCTCCTTTATCTCCATCTCTTCATCTCCATTACTCCATTTCTTCCTCTCCAGTATCCCCATCTCTTCATCTCCATTACTCCATTTCTTCCTCTCCAGTATCCCCATCTCTTCATCTCCATTACTCCATCTCTTCCTCTCCAGTATCCCCATCTCTTCATCTCCATTACCCCATCTCTTCCTCTCCTTTATCTCCATCTCTTCTTTCCCTATCTTCCACTACTATTTCCCTCATCTCCACCTCTCCTCTATCCCCATCTCTTCCTCGCATGTATCCCCCATCTCATCCTTTCTTCCACCCTTTCTTATGGTTTCAATCTCTGCTCCACTCATCTTTTAGTTTCTCCTCCGCCCCATATTATTATTTCTTCTGCATCCCGTTTGTCTCCTTTACCGCCCTCTCTACCTCTCCTCTTCCCACCCTCTATTTCTTTCTCTACCCACTTGAACCCACCATTTAGTTCCTCTACATGACATCCTGTAAATCTGAGCCTATTGAAGATATTCTTAATGTATATTCATCTATGTCTGTGATTTCCTCTCATATTCTCACGTGGATCCCTGAAGAGCGGCGCCGGGACCAGCTATCAGTAGTTAACCAAATATTTCCATACGGTTATCAGACTAAGCATGTGGAGATGCAACCCATCTTAAAGTAACATTTAAATAATTGCTTAAACAGTCCCTAGGGTGCTATCTGCATGAGGCAACATAAGCCTGTAAAACCCTTTCATTTTTTATCAGCAAGAGCGCCATTAATTACCGGCAAGAGAAAATTGTTTTCTGCAACACTTGTTGTGTGTTCTTGTTGTTTTTTACTTTCTGTGGTCCACAGATGACAAGCAAATACTCATTTATCTTTAAGTCCTATGTTATACATGGCCTGCTGCTTCCGCACAATGTATTGTGATTACTATTACCAGCGCTTCTCGTGGCGTTACAGACATAAACGCTAGAAAGAAAACATTTTTAGCTTTCAAAAAAAAATAAATTCCAATTTGTTCGTAAATAGCCAACTGTGTAAAGCACTCAGTTAGAAAATATAGTTCATTCAACATATTCATGCACTTAATGCCGATGTACTTCCAGGCCTGAGTAGATAAAAGGAGATATAATTGTTTTTATAATAGTACATCATGAAATATTCAGTCGATGCAATCGGGACATATTTTTCCTCTCCTTTTTCGCACTTGTTTATGATTTATTGATGACTGGATATTCAAATATATTTTTGGTTGGGTTTAGCAGTGACACAATAGGCTGAAACGTAAAATATGTATATGTGCCAAGAGGCTTTCAGCTGACAAGAGGACATCTCTTGAGGTTAGAAGGAAAAAAGATTCCACCTTCAAGATAGAAAAGAGTTCTTCACAGTAAGGGCAGTTAAACTTTGGAATTCTCTACCAAAGGAGGTTGCCATAGGGGATTCAATAGATAACTTAAATATATTTTAGAATAAAAAGGCCATTCAGGGTTATCCTGGATAACTAGAGAAGGAGGAGCATTGATCCAGGGAGGAATCCGACTGCCAGTGTCTGGGGTCAGGAAGGAATTTTTGCCCCCTATAACAATTGTCAATGTATCAATGAGTTTTATTTATTTTTATTTTCTGCGTCCTCCCCATTAATTAATAATTAATATGCATATTAAAAAGATCAGAAGAGATCTAAAAAGGTTGGACTTGATGGACTAAAAGTTCTTTTTCAACCTAATTTACCATGTAACAATGGGAACTTTAGGATACAGATAGAGTTGGAACTCAAAAAGGATAGTAAAGTGCCATGCCCTTCTGTGATACTTCCACCATGATGCATACCTCCAAAGTGTCCTTTTAAATGCTTACCCTTGCCATTTACCTGTAATGCCACTGCCCAGTGGTATGGCCCTTTCCTTCTAATATGTGGTGCACAGACCTTCCTCACCTTTGTCCTGTAGTGCTATGACCACTCTCCGCCTTTATATCATGATATGCTGCAGTCCTTCCTCATTTTACTAGTGTATGTTATGGCAATGGCCCTCTCTTATATGTTGATATGGTTCCTGCCCTCTGTGAAGTAGTGGTGCGGACCCTCCTCATCTCTTCCCTGTATGACAATGGCCACGCCCTTCTGTTGTGTGGTGGCATGGCTTCTACCTTTTTTGACGTAGTGAAATAGCCCATGCTAATTTTTGATTTTAGGACTATGATGACTACTCTCTCTGCTATATGGTGGCATGGCTCCCACCCTCTGTGATGTAGAGATGCGGACCTTTATCACTTCTTTCCTGTATGATAATGACCACGCCCTTCTGTTATATGGTGGCATGGCTCCCACCCTCTATGATGTAGAGATGCGGACCTTCCTCACTTCTTTCATGTATGATAATGACCACGCCCTTCTGTTATATGGTGTCATGGCTCCCACCCTCTGTAATGTAGAGATGCAGACCTTCCTCACTTCTTTCCTGTATGATAATGACCACACCCTTCTGTTATATGGTGGCATGGCTCCCACCCTCTGTGATGTAGAGATGCGGACCTTTATCACTTCTTTCCTGTATGATAATGACCACGCCCTTCTGTTATATGGTGGCATGGCTCCCACCCTCTATGATGTAGAGATGCGGACCTTCCTCACTTCTTTCATGTATGATAATGACCACGCCCTTCTGTTATATGGTGGCATGGCTCCCACCCTCTGTGATGTAGAGATGCGGACCTTCCTCACTTCTTTCCTGTATGATAATGACCACACCCTTCTGTTATATGGTGGCATGGCTCCCACCCTCTGTGATGTAGAGATGCGGACCTTGCTCACTTCTTTCATGTATGATAATGACCACGCCCTTCTGTTATATGGTGGCATGGCTCCCACCCTCTGTGATGTAGAGATGCGGACCTTCCTCACTTCTTTCCTGTATGATAATGACCACACCCTTCTGTTATATGGTGGCATGGCTCCCACCCTCTGTGATGTAGAGATGCGGACCTTCCTCACTTCTTTCCTGTATGATAATGACCACACCCTTCTGTTATATGGTGGCATGGCTCCCACCCTCTGTGATGTAGAGATGCGGACCTTGCTCACTTCTTTCATGTATGATAATGACCACGCCCTTCTGTTATATGGTGGCATGGCTCCCACCCTCTGTGATGTAGAGATGCGGACCTTCCTCACTTCTTTCCTGTATGATAACGACCACACCCTTCTGTTATATGGTGGCATGACTCCTACCCTATGTGATGTAGTGATCACATGATATTATATTTAATTTTAGGACTATGACTAATCCTTCTGTTATATGGTGGCATGGCTCCTACCCTATGTGATGTAGTGATATAGCCCATGGTCATTTTTTATTTTACTACTCCCTCATGTCATATGGTGGCGTGTTCCTTTGGATCCCACATTTTAGTAGTGTTTGTTTTGTATTAATATATTAATAATTAATTAATATATTTATATCTACATATAAATAAGTTTTACTTACAAAACAAAAACAGGCAATTGTACTGATTCTGATAAAATATATATTATTTGTTTTCTACCACATCCTTCTTAATAAATTAGAAAATAACTATTATTTTTTAGTATATTTAGTATTAGTATGATGTTATATTATAATCATCAAATAAACCTATCCATTCTAGTACGCCATGAGTGTCTTAATTAATCTAAATGACCTCAATTATAATTTAATCAATTGACCTTTATTGGTAACATAATTGGAAAAGTAATGTCATATTGTTACAAATAATGTTGTTATTAGCAGCTTTGACTAAAATATCAATGCTAGTATTTTGTGTTTTATTTTTTTATATTTAAATGACTTGGACCTCCCATATGTTCCACTGTGCAACTAAAACATATTTTTACCAATAAAATATCATATTTATGAAATAATAACTTAAAGGGACATGGAAATATTTTTTATTTTTCAGATTTGTAACAGTACATGCCCTAAAAAGCACAAGCTACCTCCATTGCAGTGCACTTGGGGCCCTTCACTGAGGGGGTCCCAGTGCAGCCTAATTTAGTTTTCTATTTTTTCATGCAAAACATTTTTTTGTAATGTTTACGAAGTACCTCTTAAAATGGTTGAAAATAAAAATAGTTATGTTCTGTGTCCATTTAAAGGATATTCTGTTTTTTTTTATTGAAAAAAACATTGCTTTGTTATAAAGTTGAATTCGTTAACGGGTATATTGTAAATATCGAACTCCTGTGATGCTTTAAGCCAATGAGATTACAGATTCAGAATGCCAAAAATTATAAATAGCGCTACGGAAAATATTGGCTCTTTTATATAAAGAATAATAATAACAATAATAATTCTAAGAATAATTCTAATAATAATTATTATTATTATTTTATTATTATTATTCCGTACTCCAAAGAGTTCTGCATTTTTTTTTATATACATGTAAAAAATATCTATACAACATATGTACTGTGAAATGTTTCCTTTTGAAGGGATATGGAAGGTTCCCATTTTTAATATTAAAATAAACTTTCCATATCTAAACACTATTTTATTAACAAGCGTTTTACTCACGGAAACCGTCCAAACTGTCCCTGACAAGGTCCTCCCCCAGAAGCTCATGTACACAGTGTCTTGTACTAGATGTACTAGCCAATTACAGTCTGTCTCTCAGCAGCATGTTGTTGAGAAACAGTCTGTGATTGGCTAGTACATATTGTACCAATGTGTGCATGAGCTGCTGGGGGCGGAGCTTTGTAGGGACTATTTAGAAGGTTTCAATGAGTATAAACAGAAAAAAAACATGTTTAGGTGCAAACACGCACTTAGTTTATTTTAATATTAAAAACAGGGAATCCTCCATATCCCTTAAAGGAAATATTTTGCTATACATATAGGCCCTCATTCAATTGCAATTTGGCCAATTGAATATGGCTCTAAATAAGCACATAACATATTTTCTTTAAATAAGTTTTTAGTTAGTAAGCATCTATCCAAAAGCAAGGTCTTCACTAACTAAAAACTTCTTTAAAAAAATATGCTCTGTGCTTATATAGAGCCGTATTCAATTGGCCAAATCGCAATTGAATGAGGGCCATATTGTATAGATAAGTTTTATATGTATATAGGGGTCTTAGAAACTCTAGAATAGCCTCAGCGCCCCCCACCCCAACAGCTGCAGCCGCCAGGAACATCCTGTGCAGCCACTGGAGCTTGTTTTGCAGCTCACTGGCAAACATCTCCGTACACTGAGCCTCATTATATTCCAAATTTATCTCCGGCCCACACAGACCGGCTGTCATCCCACTTACAGTAGCTGCATATTACACAACAAGAGTTTGATGAGAAAAATGAATGATTGGAAAAGGAAACCTTGCCCAAAAAGGACAAAATAAATCAAAGAAAATGAGATTTATAAGAAATATGCCCAAAATGATATATTCTAACATATAAAACTCTCTTATAATTAGAAAAAATAATAGGGAGAAATGGACAAAAACTAATTATTAGCTGCCGCTAGAACCAGTGGAGCAAAATAATTTGGGCCCCCCCTAATTTAGGGCCCCATTGCACATCTCTATACCCAACATGTATACAGTTGGTCAGATCACCCATGGGGTGATCAGATCACATTACTAAAAAAATAATTGTATCCTATCCTAAATTAATAGGGTAACATTTACACCTCACTAACCTCTAAGAAGCCCCCAGAGTTTTTCAGTTGTTTGGAACCTCCTCCTTTCTTCCTGTGGCCATACTGTGTTATATAGCATAGTTTTTATGGTTCTATACTATAGTAAGGAAATTGATATTTGTTTATTCCACGTATCTACTACCCTTTCTGTAAATGTGTTAAAGGGCCACTGCACACAATAAAAATGTCACATAGCTAGTTTTTAATTAAAAAAATTAGTTGTTTCTTCAGCACTCTGGTGGGACCCATGATACATTGGTAGATTTTATGTGTGTGAGATGGGCAATTATTAATTTCTGGAAAGCTTTGATGCAACATTGTGCTTCCGGGCCAAGGGGGAGCAGTGTGGTGTCAATTTCAATCTTATCAAGTTATCAAACAATATCTCTGCATGTTCCTTGCGCCTCCACTGATAACTAGAAACACACACCACCATCATCCAGCTCTCAGGGTGTGATGAAACAAACATAAAATGGATTCCTGTACTCATAGAGCATTCAAAAATTCACATTTTCCCCAAAAATGTTTTATGCCCATGTCTTATACAGCTGCTAATGTTGTAAGTTTAGTACACACTGGATAAACAAATGTGACTTTTTTTTTTTTCTTGAACTTAATCACTGAGGCTCGTTGTAAATTTAGTGACTCGAGGCTCTATGCTGTGTTTGATGCACTTCGTTGGAAACTCTTGGAATTCTAAATTAGTATCCTACCCTGTATGTTAATATCTATTTTTAAATCATTATACACTGAATTGTTGGCACCAAAAACATATAATTTTCATTAGCAAAAATGACAACTGGATCTCGTTGTGAAAATTATCTGTTTCAGTTTTTAGATATGTAAATTATTTAGAGAAAAGGATCAGTAATTGTCAATGCACAAAACATGAGCGTTCATGGGAAATCTGTAGACTACAAGTCACACAAGTCAAATGTTCTCTCATTCAATTAAAACATTTTTTTGAAACTTTCCAAAAATAATTGTTTTCAATTAAATTGATAGTAGACGTTTAGGAAACTTCCATTAAAACCACAGAGATCTAGCTGCTTGCTCTCCTCCTGCAACAACCTATTTAAATGCTACATTCTGGGCATGTCCGGATCTTCCATTAGGCGTTATAGGCACTAGCCTACAAGTGGGCCTCTCATTATCACTTCCTGGAACTAATTAAAGGAAGTACTGCAGGCACAGGAAGTGAGTAGGGGAGCTGGCTCCTCCCCCAGACCTCCCATTTCCTGTAGTGGCGCTGCTCCTGCCCATGAGGGAAAGGAGCTACAGGAGCCTGATCCTGAGCGTCCATGACAAAAGTAACGTTTCTATTCTGCCTAGCAGCCCTCTAGTAAACAAAGTACAAATAAAAGCTGTGTGTAATGTGTATGTGTGATTTAATTGTGTAATGTGTATGTGGAATGTATATATTGTGTGAAAGTGATGTATAATGTATGTGTGTGATGTATGTATGTGTGTGTGATATGTGTATGTGTGTGTGATGTATGTGTGGTGTGTGTAAGCAAAAAATGCCAGTGCACACTACATATGCACAGGGGCGCCTTAGAGTTCACTGCCCAGGGACTCCAAAAATGTAAATCCAGCCCTGATTCTGGGGATTAACTTTTTGCAGTACTGTGTTTTATTATATATATATATACAGTAGAATCCCGGTTATCCGGCACTCTACTAACTGGGAATCTCAAGCAACCGGCACTGGCATCAATTCCCCTAATTCAAAAAACTCCGGCTAGACTGGCATAACCGGCACTATCCGGCAGTTCGAGACTGCAAAAAAAAAAAGCTAACTTTTTTCCTAATTGTTTTTTTGGGGATCTAAATGGCCCGCTTTAGGTGCTAATGCCTTTTTAAAGGCATTTTGAGGTTTTTTGGGGTGTTTAAGGGTCGATGAGACCCTTATAATCGGGGGACTCCCGATTAACCAGCAACTACAGTTATCCGGCAATAGGGAGTCCTCGTGGGTGCAGGATAACAGAGGTTTTACTGTATATATGTATATATATATTTATATTGATATTTTTGTATGTGTTAATCTTATATTTAAAAATACTATCAGTTATATCTTATTTCTAGACACATAGGGCCTCATTCTATTATCGGCCGTAGGAGATGCGGGGCCGCAAGGACCGGCCGCAAGCTATTCTGCTATTGTATTCCCCTCCGGCCGGGGATTCCGGCAGGCTTGCGGCCGGCGCCTTGCTATCCCTTGCGGCCGCACGCGCCGGAGGAAAGCCTTTCATCTAAAATGGCTGCAAGAGTTTCGGCTGCAAGAAAAGCCCGGTTGCTATTCTATTGCTCCGGGAACCATCTCTGCAAGGTTAAAAGCAAGCCGCAGCTTACTTGCAGGAAAAAGGTCCCGCTAGCACCAATTAAGCACATTATTAATCCTCATGTCCCCCAATATGATCCCTAGCATTTACAGAGCTGTACAGTGCAGGCTTGAATTTATTTTTGACTTTAAAGATTTCTGAGCTTATGGCCGGTTGCAAGATATACGGCCGGCCGTAAGAGGAGATCCTTGCGGGGCCGTTTAATAGAATTGCAAGGTAACGGGAGCCCCGCAAGGAATCGCAGCCTTACGGCCATTTTACGGCCGATAATAGAATGAGGCCCATATACTGTAGTTTGATATATTGTTTTATATTATATATTTTTTGTATATGTTAAATTGTATTATCATATTTATGATATCAGTTATGTCTTATTTCTACATTAAATTATGCATATTTATTGACTCATCTATTGTAGTTTATTTTTATTATTTTACATTTACATTTTACAGTTAAATGTTAATTGTATTATTATACTTAATAAAGTAATCAGTTATGTCTTATTTCTTATTTAATTATACATATTTCTAGACACTTATAATGTAGTTTATATATATATTATTTTACATTGTATATATTTGTATATGTTAATTGTATTATTATATTAAACAAAGTTATCAGTTATGTCTTATTTTTACATATAGTTAGACATATTTATAGACACATATATTGTAGTTTATATGAATATTATTTTATATTTTTATATATGTTAATTGTATTATTATACTTAACAAGATTATCAGTTATGTCTTATTTCTACATTTAATTAGACATATTTATAGACACATCTATTTTAGTTTATATATATTATTTTTAATTGTTTGTATATGTTAATTGTATTTTTTTACTTAACAACGTTATCAGTTATGTCTTATTTCTTATTTAATTATGCAGACTTATAATCACATTGTATATTTATGCAAATTGCATTTTTTTTTTAAAGAAAAAATCTTCACCAAAGATCTTTTGTGAAGGCGTTGACTTTTACACTTTGGGTTTTGGAGAGGTTGATAAAAAATTCTGAAAAAATACAATAAATAATAATAAAATTGTTTCACTAAAAATGATGGGTACTCTAGCTATGAAAAAGATTAAATAATAAAAAATTAAAAAATAATAATAAAATAGTTTCACTAAAAATGATGGGTACTCTAGCTATGAAAAAGATTAAATAATAAAAAATTAAAAAATAATAAAAAAGTAAAAAATATAGAGTAAAATATCAGCTTTGGGCAACACTATTTTGTGGTAAGATTAAATATAACACGTTTTCTTGAGATATTTGGAGACACCGCGGATGCCGCTAGCGGTGATAATGAAACGTTACAGATCACTGGTGAGACCTCACCTCGAGTCCTCGGGCGAGCTCGAAAGAACAGAAGCCTCCGACGCAGCAGAAGAGCAAAAGATCGCTTGATCTTGATTTTAAGTATGAATACAAACAAAAAGCAGTTGTGGAGACCTCATCTCCAGAAGGACATTAATAATTTAGGGATAGTTCAAAGAAAGTCTGCTAAGATATAAAGACACGCTCATGGATGGATAAACTCAGACTTACGTGTATTTTGATAAGTTACTATGTCCATATTCTTATTGTATTATTCACAAGTCAATGACGTTGGCACTAAAAATACTTTTTAGGCATTGAGTTTGTTTTAAATTAATGTTTTAACCAAGTTATTTCATTAATTGTATCCTCCTCAATTAAATATATACACATGACCTCTGGATCGCGACATTGTCGTGGTGAAGGGGCTTGTGTACTTCATTGAAGTTGTGAGCTCTACCATGTAGGGCCAACCAAGATGGGCAGGTCACAGCAGAGAGGTCAGAAAAGTCTCTCTCCACTGGAAAAGGAACTGGCAACTCACTCCAGTATCTTTGCCAAGATAACTTTATGGATAAGCACAACCAGAGACATAACGATAGATGTGCCTGGTGTACTGCAGTCCATAGGGTCACAGAAATGTCGACCCAACTGAACGACTAAACAACAGCTTGGTACCACTGTATACTTAGTACACCATACTATCAGTTAATAACATTGATCATTGGTGCTGTCATACTTGGAAGACTACACTTATTTTCTACCACAATAAAATTCATCCTCTAGGATCTCAAGACGTCCCCTTTGCTCTATGAACTACCTCAAATCGGTTATGGTGAGGAGAGCGAGAACACCTTCAACATCTTACTGCTTTTACACTTTCTTCCCTTTGGTCCTAGGAAGAGCTGTCTCCTTATATAAGTCACTCTAATTAGACACATCTCCATATAAATGACTGCAGCACTACAGTTAAAGGGCCAGTGTAAATACCAAGTAAAGTTCAGTGAGTATCTAGTTCACCACATGTAGATTAAGAAATGTGTGTTTATAAATATAACAATAAACAATAAATAAAATGGTTTTACATTAATTGTTACCTGCCTGGTGTGCAGGTCTGTCTCCACCTCCCTCCTGTCGAATGAAGAAACATTGTTTGTATAGAAGCCATTGAAATCACTTTGCAGCTGTTTAATTATTCAGTAGTTATGATTTATCTTCCCCTGTAATTCTCTGTCTCATTAGTGACATCAATGTTGTTTTGTTCCCAAGTAATGACTAATTACAATAAAAGTGATGATTAGGTTAGAGCTTCTAAATAACAGCTACCCGATAACGTCAATGGCTGCTACAGAAACAGTCAGAGTCATTTGACAGGAAGGAGATGGTGATAGACCCCGCACCTCAGGCAGGTTAACATTTCTTTTTAAACCATTTTATTTATAGATTACAATATTGTTACATTTATAAATACAAATTTCTTGAACTAACAAGTAGTGAACTAGATCTTGTGAATACACTGGCCCTTTAACATTAACTTTATTCCATTGAGTACAACACTAACTAAATAAATAGTATCCCTATAACATACTGCACCATTACTAAATCTGCCTAAGTGAGTGGGCCTGAAAACTGGAACTATTTACTTGTTAAATGTTTAATTATTGCTGCTAAATAATTGGAATTTTTGTAAGTGAGAACGATTTCCGCATAATTCCTGCAAAGCTCTATTATCAAATTCCTCCTCCAGTCAAGTGTCCTGCCAAGAATCTTCTAGCTATAATTATCATCTCTCAGATACTGGGACTGCCAGATAAGGTGATAATAGACAGACAGACAGACAGATAGACATACAGATATACAGACGGATAGATAGATAGATAGATAGATAGATAGATAGATAGATATGGAGTGAGAGAGATAGATAGATAGATAGATATATAGATAGACCTACAGACAGATAGACAGACAGATAGACGTACAGATATACAGACGGATAGATAGATAGATAGATAGATAGGTAGATAGATAGATAGATAGATAGGTAGATAGATAAATAGATAGATAGATAGATAGATATGGAGTGAGAGAGATAGATAGATAGATAGATAGATAGATATATAGATAGACCTACAGACAGATAGACTGACAGATAGATATATAGATAGATAGACAGGCATATGAATAGATAGACAGACCTACAGACAGATAGAAAAACAGAAGTACAGATAGATAGACATATACAGATAGAAAGACAGAAGTAAAGATAGGTGGACTCATGTACAGATAGATAGATAGATAGATAGATAGATAGATTGTGAAATTTGGGCATTTATATTGGAAATATGACTGATCATGCATAAACATTTATTTTATTGAAGGATAGTGATCATATGAAGCCATTTATTATGACATAGTTGTTTGGCTTCTTTTTAAATCATAATGACAACAGAAATCACCCAAATGGCCCTGATCAAAAGTTTACATACCCTTATTTCTTAATACTGTGTATTGCCCCTTTAGCATCAATGACAGCATGCAGTCTTGTGTAATAGTTGTCTATGAGGCCTCTAATTCTTTCAGGTGATATAGCTGGCCATTCATCTTGGCAATATGCCTCCAGGTCCTGCAAAGTCTTTGTTCGTCTTACATGAACCGCACGTTTGAGATCTCCCCAGAGTGGCTCGATGATATTAAGGTCAGGAGACTGTGATGGCGACTCCACAACCTTCACCTGTTTTTGCTGTAACCAATGAAGGGTCAACTTGTCCTTGTGCTTAGGGTCATTGTCATGCTGGAAAGTCCAAGACCGTCCCATGCGCAGCCTTCATGCAGAAGAATGCAAATTGTCTGGCAGTATTCTCTGATAATATGCTGCATTCATCTTGCCATCAATTTTCACATGAATCCCTGTGCCTTTAGAGCTCACCCACCCCCAAAACATCAGTGAGCCGCCACCATGCTTCACAGTGGAAAATGGTATTTTTTTTCATTATATGCCTTGTTGACCCCTCTCCAAACATAGCTCTTGTGGTTGTGACCATAAAGCTCTATTTTGGTCTTGTCACTCCAAATTACAATGTGGCAGAAGCTGTGAGGCTTGTCAAGGTGTTGTCGGGCCTATCGCAACCGGGCTCTTTTGTGGCATTGGCAAAGTAAAGGCTTCTTTCTGGCAACTTGACCATGCAGCTCATTTTTGTTCAGGTATCATCATATTGTGCTCCTTGAAACAACCACACCGTCTTCTTCCAGAGCAGCCTGTATTTCTCCTGAGGTTACCTGTGGGGTTTTTCTTTGTATTCCGAACAATTCTCCTGGCAGTTATGGCTAAATTCTTTCTTGGTCTACCTGACCTTGGCTTGTTATCAAGAGATACCCGGATTTTCTACTTCTTAATAAGTGATTGAGAAGTACTGACTGGCATTTTCAAGGCTTTGGATATCTTTATGAAGTTCCATTACCTTGTTGCACAGGGCTTTTGGCAGTTATTTTCTGCTCCCCATGGCTCAGTGTCTAGCCTGCTCAGTGCATCCATGTGAGAGCTAAGAAACTAATCGACTATTTATACACAGACACTAATAGCAATTTAAAAAGCGACAGGTGTGGGAAATTAACCTTTAATTGCCATTTTAACCTGTGTGTGTCACCTTGTGTGTCTGGCCAAACATTCAAGGGTATGTAAACTTTTGATCAGGGCCATTTGGGTGATTTCTGTTATCATTTTGATTTAAAAAGGAGCCAAACAACTATGTGATAATAAACGGCTTCATATATTTTTTAAAAAGGTTAACATTTCACAATTTCTGCCAGGATATGATAACTTTTGAGCACAACTGTATATACTGTTTATTAGATAGACATACATGTCGATAGGTGGACATACAGTATAGAGATGGATGATAGATAAATAGATTATTAAACAGGCAAGTAAATTCATAGATGACCTAACTAGACTTATTGATACAGTAGATTATAGAAACTGCTAGATAGATAAATGGACTGACATTAATACATTGCAAATAAATAGATGAACGCTCAGGATGATTGGTCTATGATGAATGAATAGTTAATAGATACATAGATAAGTGATAGACGGGGTGCCCATGATCTTACAAGCTCCTGCCCCATCACAATAGTCTCTGTCTGCACTGGTCCACATGTGATACATATAAATAATGTATCACCTAAAAATCATCATTTAATCACTTTGCACTTCCTTAATTTATTCTGGGTGCTTCCCTGGGGAAAGATCTTCACACGAATATGTTAAGCAGCGACGACCGGGAGGTGCGGCAGATATCATTTGGCTCATATTGATTTCCTTATCCTAGGATCATTTGTATGATCCTGAGTCTATATTCTGCACATTAAACTCCAACCAGTCTCAAATATTCTGACACTCGGCTTTAATCGGGTTCAAAAATGAAATAAATGTACTGGGCGCGCTCTATCAGCAATTAACCTGCGGGTCAGCTTGATACGATCAATCTGATTGTGAGAGCACCTGAAAAACAGGTTCATTAGAACAAGCTTCTTACTACATCCAGCTACAGAACGTGGGATTTAAACCCAAAGCTCTTATTTTTTTACCTAAAACAGATATTGCTCAATACATTATTTTGAAGAACTGCTGTATTCTAGGAAAAACCTCACAGATTTGTGATGTACGTAACAAACATTTTCTATGTGAGTTATGAATATAAAACTTAACTTTTAAAGATCAGTTTGTATAAAGCTATGAATATAAAACTTAACTTTTAAAGATCAGTTTGTATAAAACTATGAATATAAAACGTAACTTTTAAAGATCAGTTTGTATAAAACTATGAATATAAAACTTAACTTTTAAAGATCAGTTTGTATAAAACTATGAATATAAAACTTAACTTTTAAAGATCCTTTTGTATAAAACTCTGAATATAAATCTTAACTTTTAAAGATCAATTTGTATAACGTTTTAGTTTTGTCTGAAAGCTTGGAGCCAGAGGGCAGATACTAATTTACTGAACAGTGGAGAGGTGGGTAAAATATTTAGGGGTGGTGGGGAGAAGGTACAGGGGAGGGGGGTTATTAAATGTCTGGAGTTTTTGGATGCCCCTACCCCTGCACATGCTGTTACGCAGACAACTTGAATAAATATATTCAAGTCAGAAATGTAAACACCTCTCTCACACATGAAACCATGAACAAAGTAGAGTGGATGCCTCCAGTGACCAGCAGGGGTATCACCATTTGTTTCTAATTTAAATTAGCTTAATCCCATATTTGGCACCTAATTATGCTCTTAGTTGCAGAAAAGGAAAGTATATAAAACAATATAATTGAAGAGAGTGTTATGAAAGATTTGGGTTGAAACGGTTAGATAAACGAGCTCGAAAATTAGGTGTCTTAAGCATAAATTATATTTAAATACCCTCCCTTTTTGTAATTTCCTTTATCTGTTGTCATTATTTAACCCCACATAAATGTATATTCAAATTTGTGATTTTTGTCTGATAAACAACATTTCTAATCACCCTCCTATTTCTGCTTCTTGTCTTAGACACTAATAAGTTGTTCATCACTGTCTGGGGGTTGCACATGCTCAGATTGATTAAATGAATTGGTAACTCTCATGTTCATGTGTACTTGTTTCATTCACTCTGAGCATGTGCAAACCCCAGGGAGTAATTAAGAAGTGACTAGATTCTTAAAACATCCTTTAGAATCAGAGCAATCAGAGCAATGGGAGGATAAGAAAGGCTAATTAATACACAAATGGATATGTATTGTGTTAGATGTGAATCTGTTGCTAATCACTCTCTGCGGGGTTGCACATGCTCAGATTGATTGAATGAATTTGCAATTGCAAACTAGTTTGTGTTCTCATGATCATATGTACTTTCATGCGTTCTGAGCATGTGCAAACCCCCAACAAGTGACAGGATTCTTAAAAAAACATAAGAATCATGATAAGAAAGGCTAATTGATACACAAAATTATATATATTGCCATGACAACAAAAGCTTTAGAACATTTATTTGCATAGCTTATGGATTTTTGACAGATACATCTAATTCTTCTTTTA
The DNA here is from genome assembly GCA_027410445.1 of Discoglossus pictus. Taxonomy (NCBI): domain Eukaryota; kingdom Metazoa; phylum Chordata; class Amphibia; order Anura; family Alytidae; genus Discoglossus; species Discoglossus pictus. The sequence goes on from CM050166.1 coordinate 14,384,144, forward strand.
ACCTCTGGTAAAACCCATGAAAAAACTGCTTCATTTTCCCTTGTGCACATTACTAAGAAATATTTTATTTATTTAAACATTTAAAGTTCCATTGTTGTACTACATTATTTCTAATTCAATACACAGCCCACAATAATTAGCAAATAATATATACATACTCTCCGCAACCTCATGGACTGCAACACACCATGTTTATCCAATTGGTATTCATGGTAGAGATACTGGAGTGGGTCGCCAGTTCCTTCTTCAGTGGGCCACAGCATACAGCTCCTGGTATTTATAGGTGGTCTCCAATCCAAGTAGTGATCAGACCCAACCCTGCATGGCTTCAGGGTGGTATGACGTCTTGGTTCCTTGACTGGAATCGAACCCAGGTCACAGTGGTGAAAGCAACAAATCCTAACCACCGTACCACCACGGAACCCGTATATATATAAAAATATATATAATTTTGGTTATACTGTTGAAGATAGCTCCATATGCTACATTTAGGTGATGTCCATCACCTGTACCACCATCTTTTTACCTATCCATATAACAATCACATATTACAAAGAACATATTTGGGTTTCAAATGCTCTCTAAAATAAGTTGTTTTAAAAGGTATAACCAACCACAACTAACCTGACCTCTCCAGGATAAATAAGGCCAGGGGGGCAAGGCTTTGGAGAAGGGGTACCAGGCACATCTAGTAAGGATTGGCTTATGGACTTAATGGACTTAATTAATATGTATACGTTCCTTGTCACTTGGGCTGAAGTGTTAACGTTTGTGTTTCAATATAATAAGCAACATCATACGGATGTGAGAAGAGATCAGCCCGGAGGTCAGACATGAGGGCATGGCCAGTCTTATTCTCTACTCAAGTAATGGTGCGAGTACGATGACATTTTTTACATCAAAATACGACAAAAATGTAATGATCAAAGGGTCAAAAAACTACATCTGCATGACCCAAGAAATAAGATGATAAGCTTGGAAAAAAATCAATTAGGCTGGCTGCATACCTTGAGAAATGTCGGAGGGTAATGTAGTACAATTTGGAATCATTTGCTTCAATGCATTTCAGTAAGGAGAATACAAGTAGACGCAATGTGTCAGGTCAGCCATGACATTCTATATTACTTACAGCCTTTCTAATTGACTTTTTTGCCTTTGGAGGAATCTCATTAAATGGAGCGCCATGTGACATCTTTGTTAGGGAAGAGTGCCTGGTGTAATTTTTATGCTGAGGAATAGTCAAAACCATCAGTGATTTCAAGACGTACAACCAACACCCAACTGGTTCATTTACATGGGTCAGTGTCTGAAGACGTTACAGAAACCATTAATCATTGGGAAGAAGAGGCTCTGTCATTACTAACAGGCTGCAGATGTTGAGCAGCTGCCATTTATAAACTAGTAGAAGATTGATATATGGAGTTAGCAGTCAGATATAACAGTGGGAATCAAAATAGTGTATATAATAAGGATATAATGAGTGGAGGTGTCATGACCCATAATACAGATACCATAATACAAATGGTGTGCAACAATTAGACTTAAACAACATGTTGGAGGAAAAAGGCCACAGTGTTTATTGGTAAACACAATCCTGTAATAATTATAATAATACAAATTGAGGGGAGGAGCCTGGACAGCTCCAGTATACCCTACGCCCTGTACACACTTCCAGGGTCTACTGGGATTGACCATACCAACCGTAGAGTAGATACTCACCAACTTCACTAATGGCCTGCCAACTCCCCCCAATATCTGCCGCTGTGGCAATGCGTAAATTAATTTTAATTAACACAGACCACTGATAAGCATCAAAATTGTCACAAACATTAACCAACATCCACATGAGACATACCCTTCATTATAAATAACCCTCCCCCTCTCTTCTTTTGAGTGGGTATCCTCACACATGGCTACCTGGGAGCACAATGGCGGTGAGCCTTATAAGCATCTCCACCCCAGTTAGCCACTTTCTTCCTCATACACCCAGGTCCTGCTGGGTCAAGGAGCTCTATCCCCCATCCAAGGAAATCCTAGGTAGTCTCCAGAGCGCTCCAAGATGTGGGTCATGAGACTGTGTGCTTACTCAAGGGGCTATTTCAAAAAGATGTTCAAACAAAAGTCAACTTAGATCTTACATGTGTATGCTGTTCCTCCCATTCCTCATTGGTTTTCTGCCACTTAACTAAATCTTGCCCAGAACCTTGTAGCAATACTATAGTACTAAAAGAATAACAAATGTACATACTAACGGGCGTATATACTAATGGGTGGAGTGCTGGATACTCCAAATCATACTATCAATGGCCCTTATGGTAACAGGAATAACGGAATTCACTATGTTGTAGATCTGACGCTACTTTATAGTTTATAATGCAATAAATAATGATTTCAGGAACATTGTATAATTTTCTATTCACATAGGAATTATTAGTCCGAAAAAAAAGCCCAGGATCTACAAATATCCCTCTACAAATATCCCACATATACTGTACTTTAAAGGGCCACTGTAGCTTGGGAAAAGATTCACATGCTTTTGAAGTATATAACAAACCAACAACATTAATAATGATGTAAGTCATGAGCATAGAAGTATTTATACAGGACATTTTTTATTTAGCTACTTATAAATGTACCCGGGGCCATGGGCATGGGAGCCAAAAAAAATCTGAGGTGGGATAGTTCAACTCGACTCCCAGGGCAGGAAGTAGGGACGAATCTATCACTGTAGTGCTCCTCAAAAACTTTTTTTTTTAAATGTCTTTGTTTAAATTCTCAGTGGCCCTGCGCCAGCAATATAATAAAAAAATAAATATATATATATATATATATATATATATATATACAGTATATATATAAAATGTATGTCTATATGCCAACTTATTAGGTATATATAGATATGTATAAATTATGGGTCAACGTTTTCATGGGATAGACCTACTGCTCGAGTGGCCAAATCCGTTAATGCATGATTCAATTTATTTTTGCTACTTTTTGTGTCCCCTATTCATTAAAGCTGATCCTCCCCCAGTTCCTACGCCCCTGCCTGGGGCACTTCAATCTTTCATTGCAAGTAGCTAAAAGCAAGGGTTATTCTACTGGGTTTTACCCTTCTATTGAGTTATCTAAATCCAAGCTTTCTTCCATGTTTATTAACCTGTTAGTAACAAAGACAAAATGTATGTTGCCATTAAAGCAACATTGAACATAATAGATAAAAATGAAAGGCTGTACTATATTTATTTATTTGAAACTTTGTAAAAACAATTTACACATCAGATCCATATAATAAATATGACACTTCAGTGGTTCTTTAATTCTCTATTTTCTTTTTAATTTTATACAGCGTTTTATTCAGGAGAGCGAAGTCTCTTGTACAAGTCAGTTCTATTAAAAACACTAACTACAAAAATAAAAAAATTGAAAGACTGTAACTATGTCCAGTGAGTTGTATGTCGCTACATTCGCATGAACCCTGATCAATCATGTGACAGTATGAGCCGCGCACACGTACAGCATGACAGTTAATCTCTGAGTTCAAGCCCTTTGGGATGGAAGCACTTGTGGACACAACAGAGAGCTCACGGCTGTCATCCGGAGGAGGCATTTACTCACAGCTAATGACCCAGCTAGAGAGAATTAATGTTATTTTGAGCTAACATGATAATGAGCGTCAGTTTGATGTCTTCAAGCGTTGTGATGTAGTCTTGTGTTGTAAAAAATGTCAGACTGTACAATCCTTTTATTGTGCGGAAATTATCTGTACTCCAGCTACATCAATCTGGTTACTAAAAACATACTTATCCTGTAAATACTATTTATTTGTCTCTATTGCCTCACTATCCACCTCAAAATATAAAAAAAAATGAGTAGAGATTGTGTGAACATCATGACGCCATGTTTTCTGCATTGGAGTTGAATGTTAAGGGTCTCATTTTATAGAGGTACATATGATGAATCCACTTTGAAAATGCTCAGTAGCACAGAGACAATAATGCCTTTAGATTGTAAGTTTGCTAGTTTCCAATCTTGTGTCGGTGCTTTGGGGAAAGGACTATGGACACTGGATTCTAAGCCTTAAAGACATTGCCCACAATGGTTTGCAACGTGTTAATGTTGCTATTGGTTTTGGCAAGTCACAAATAAATGATAATTATAATAATAATAATAATGAACATTACTAAAACTGGATCTTCTATAGGTCCCTAGCCAGACCTCACCTAGAATACCATGGCCAAATCTTCTATTCTGTGGTACAATATTTATTTAAGTTGCCCCTCTAATCACTTTTGAGGGGCATCTTCCTGCAGTTCTGGGTACATTTCTCCCCTGACATTTTCTTTTTGGGTGCCTAGGATCTCTGGGCAAGAGGACCAGGGATCCCCTCGTCAAACTGCTCCTAACATTAGCTAAGCTGGCCATATATAAGTCCAGGAAGCAGAAGAAGTTGCACTATGATGTGAGGCCATGTTCTGGGTACTGGTGCACTCCCTTATCCAGGCAGATGACCTCCTGGCTTTGTCCACTGGAAGAATGTCTGAGATGAACATTCTTCCAGATGAAGTACTCTGATATCCCCCCACCAGGATTCATTTACACTTCAGCTTCTAATTTGATGTATTTATTTTGCAGGTTACATTTCTTATTATGGTTTGACATGTTCTTCTCTAGCACTAGGGAGATACTTAACCAGTAACTTCTGATTGACCCAGTCATGGTTGACCCTATACCTAATACACTATGTCCAGTTCTAGAGACCAAAAACACTAAGTCAGAGGCGCGCTTCAGAGAACGAACAAACCTTAATAGGTTAGTTCTATGACCATGATAAGCCACTCTGAGAGCAACCTCTTTTAGCTCACTTGTGCCCTTGAACAGGGGTAATATCCTGTAGTATATCAGTCTGGTCCCACTCAGAAGAGTGACCCAGCCTTGAAATACCAGGCAATTCTACCCTGAACAGGAGAAACAGCAAATCCCAGACGCGTTTCGGCCAGTTCTAGAGACCACCCAAAAGGATGTTCAAAGGAGGATCCCTGAAATGTTCCATGGTCTAAAAGAGAAGGCCTTCATGGCCTGAATATATATATAGCTTAGGGGACAGAAGGGAGAAAGGCGATATAACAGAAACCTACAAATATAGCAAATAATTTACCTAAGTCCAAAATAGAAGAATTAAAAAAATTATAAGGAAAGATCCAGAGGTTGGAAGGTTAGGGGTAATGTGAGAAGATACTACTTAACAGACAGAGCTGTCGATAGGTAGAGAATGGGAAGACGGGTCCCATGCTGCCATGCACTATTATAAATATGATTATTAGTGGTGTAAATATGCGCTATAATCCCAAAGTCTATGAAATATACTTATTTAATTAATATATTTCACTATTATATGAGCAGTTAATGTAAGGGCTGACTATGCTGAAGATGGTGTCGTGTGTTGGGTCAAACCCAGTCAAAGTGATTTCATATTTGATATTTATAATATTTCCTTTCCCGATTCATCACGCCACTGGTGTGTCCTTATGTTACGTGTCATGACATACATTTACACACTACATATAAATATCCTAAGAAGAATACGTCTCGAATGCTTTTTTCTGAATTACAGTTGTTGTGCCGAGGGTAAGCAGTTATTACGACCAGCTGAATGCCAACCTAAAAATAACATTACGAGTGCACAGATTCCATTTTTAGCCTTAAGACTCGGAAATGGCAAACTGTTAACATCTGCACTTAAATAAATGTTCAGCTTTCAAGGAATGAAATCAGTGAACTTTTCTGAAACAGAACCAAAAAATTGAATTTTAATATATTGCCCTGATTTAATCAGTCACGCCCCATTGAGTGATCCAGGTCTCTTCTTTTTGGCAAAAATCAATCAAACTGACTCAGAATCACAGAGACACAAAATGAGCTAAAGTGGACATGTCTATAGTTATATGGAGAGCATCAGGAACGTAGAATTTGAAAGTAGATAAGAAGAGAAGAACCAATCTAACTGCCCTGTCTTACAAATCATCACTCCATATATGTCCTGCAACCTAAGTAATCAACCTCCATTTAATAGATCTCCATTATAATATAATTAAAAATACGCCGAAAATATTTCTCCAAGCCTGACCAGGTATGGAGAGCCAACACTTCATGGAAACATTCCCGGTCCTAATCTCTCTTCTCTTCCCCTAAGACCTTAATGTTATTTTTCAGATCATGTTGTCGTTTCAGCGCTCCATCCGGGATTTCTGTATATTAATATATTTTCAATAACCATTCATTCTGAGGTATCTAAAAAGTTTACATATTGTACCTACAATTAATTTATAATTCAGCCAAAAATGAACCATTCACCATTCCTTCTGTAATGATGATATTTCAAAATGTACTATTTGTTCAATAGTAATTCAACTAAGTACTATATCAAAAACACAAGCGAAAATGAAAACATTTTATTTGGGTTTTAAGAACAATCAAAGGTCCATTATGTAAAGTTACACAAAAAGGAGGTTTAAGTAATATATATATATATATATATATATATATATATATATATATATATATATAATTGTTATTATTGTTTATTTGTAATGCACCAACATATTCTGTAGAGCGGTACATAAGTTAATTTCCAGGCAAAGACAAATTCAATATTAACACACTGAAAATAATGGAGGGCCCCATCTTAGAATCCGGTGTCCATAGTGCTTTCCCCAAAGCGCCATGCAAGACTGAAAACTTGCAGACTTACAATATATATATATATATATATATATAGTAAATAAATAAATAGTACATCTGTGTTCACATTTGAATGTCAAGTTAAAAAACCTACTTCCAGCTCAGAATTTTGCGAAAAACAGTTATTACACTGCATTCTGGGAAGCTGAGCTGGGACGTGCAAAGGTGCTCACAAATGCCTTTACTCTTCAATCCATAGCCATTTTCAAACATGGCTTCCTTTAAGCTTATGCCTGCCAGCTTTAATGCAAAGCCAAGGCTGGATTTTACACAAGCTGAGAATCCTATCCATGTACAGCTGTTTCAAGCTTACTGGCTATCATCAGCACGGAGAGGGATCTCAGCTTGTGTTGTACTTGTATATACCGTATATAAATATATATATATATATATATATATATATATATATATATATATATATATGTATAAATAAATAAATATATATATATATATATATTAATACATATATATATATATATATATATATATAAATATTAATACATTTATAGATATATAAATATATATATAAAAAATATATATATATATTTAGATATATACATATATATATTTAGATATATATATATATTACTTACATCAAGCATCTATTCCATCAATGTCATCTAGTTGTGGTCCGCCATGTCACAGAAGAGTCGGTCATCTTGACAAAAAACACAATTTTTGGAAAAAGTCAAACCTCTACAAAACAATTTTTGGTCTGATTTGACAAATCACATTTTATACTGAGAAAAAAATCTCCACCTGTGTCTAGAATAAAATATATCAAGGAGTAATGGAACAAGAAAAGTGATTTTCAATCAAGAACACATTTATTTTGTAGTAAAAAATCTTTTCATCTCTTGGAATCTGAGTTATGGATTGGAAAAATGCTGTAGCCGTACAACAGAAGTGCCATTTAAATGCCTCAATAATCTGCGTTATCTCTTTAGGTTGATGTGTTGACACCACATTGGTTTTTGCTCAGGAGCAGTTCAATAGCCAATTTTGGTGCCGTTGATCAACCCTCAATCAACACCCTCCCATTAAAGTGAAAACTAAACACCTTCCACATTTTTATCTGGTACCACAAAGGAAGTTTAGCTACGGCCAACAACATGTCAACACACTCCTATCTCGCCCGTCCAGGCAGGTGAACCAATTTAAATCTTCATAAAGAATGCAGTAAATAACTAGCGCGTCTCAGATGGTGACTCACTAATTCGCAAAGCCAAGCGCTTACTGATAAAAACCATTATCACTTATTTCCCTTTCAGAGCTGGGCTTACGAGAGCGAAATGACAGCTTATATCACTGGAAAAAAACTTGCTACAGCACACTTGTTTATTTATTTATGTGACTATGTTTTGTAAACAGGGCTATTTACAATATAGTCAAATGGAAATACAATAAAACATATAAAATATAAAATGTAGGACAGCGTTGTTTTCTTGGCATCATATGTTTACTTTTGTATATATAATGCAATACTCTAATTATTCCTGTAGACATTGATGACATATATATATAAATTAGAAAGATAAAAAGATATAAATAAAAAAATGCTGTTCCTGGAGGATTTCCTTGAAACTTTCATGGTTACATCCTACTGGGATAACGATGGTCCACAAGGAGCTTACATATTATCTATGAGATTGTATTGTTGAAAGTACCTATTAGGAGAGGGATATACTGTAAATAAATATCAAAGGCATTGGATGTACCATGGAAGACTATGAAGATCATTATCAATAAATGGAAAAATGTGGCACCATAGGGACATTGCCAAGACCAGAACAAACCTGGGGACAGGACAAGGAGAAAACTAATTTAAGGTTATTTAATGTCAATTATTTATCTAATATTCATCTTAATATTCTCTTAATTTGTGTTGTTTGCAAGGTGACATTAAAGATGGAAAACTGTCCGACATGATTTTTTTTTTTATTTCTAACTTTATACAATTTCAATAGAGGCATTTATAAATATTATATATATATATATATATATATATATATATATATATATATATATATATATATATATATATTCTAAAGGAGTAAATTGGGCAAGTGGCACAGAAGGAGTTAGGAGGATGAGTAACATGTTGGAGGACGTGGCTGTGTCATTGTGTAGAATGAACCATCAGATCAGTTGAGATCTGTAAGTTGTGCTGTGTGTAGATATGAACAGGGTCGGGGTGACATATCTGCAGAACCAAGATACAAAACCCTTAGCGGCCTGCTGGATGCATGAGCAAGCCATAAGCATTTCTGTTTTCTTGCCACTATGTTGCTCCACCAGCACACAATATATATATATATTATAGTGCAGCCCACTTCAAGCCTGCCATATCAAACAAACCTCTGTCCCCTCCCCCAAGAAAGGACTTGCTCATGGCAACTGACTAGAGAAGAGAACATAAACAAACTGTAATCTAAATTTACTGTTATGCAAGTGAGGCGCCCCTGTCAGGGAGGTGCCCCTAGACGGCTGCTTTGTTTGCCTAGTAATAAACACAGCCATGGATGTGAGAGTCATATGGGGTTAAGCTTCTTTGAATAGGAGGTGAATTTAAAGAACTCTTAAAGCTAGGAAATCTGTGGGAAAGTCTGTCTTGAGGCATTATAACATCTTAGAAAAGAGTAGAGGTGCTCATTTGAGAACGAACAATCCCTAAGTAGGTTTGTTCTCTTGGTCTGGTTACCTACTCGGAGAGCAACCTTTTTTAGCACTTTTGCTGTTCACAGGCAGAAATATCCTGTATTCTGGTCTAACTCACTAGAGTGATCCAGCCCTGAAATACCAGGCAATTCTACCCTGACCAGGAGTAACCACAAACCCCAGATTTACATTTCGGCCTCTGTACTAAGGCACGATGAGCAAGGAGTCCACGCCGGGATCACCCTAAGACCAATAAGGTGAGAAAATCTAAGCAAAAAGAGTAGAGGGGCTCATCTAAGAACGAACAACACTTAAGTAGTTTTGCTCTATAGGTTTGGTTACCTACTCAGAGAGCAGCCTTAGGTAGTACAGCTGCACCTCACTGACGAGGCCCACAAAGGCCGAAATGTTTGCTGTTTCTCCTGTTCAGTCAAAGGAGGCTGCTCTCTGAGTAGGTAACCTGGTGGCCAGTGGTTAGGATTCAGTGCTTTCACCGCTGTGACCTGGGTCCAATTCCAGTCAGGGAACCAAGAGGTCACATCAGCCTGAAAACATGAAAGTTTGGCCTGGTAAGTACTTGGACGGGAGACCACCTAAGAATACCAGGAGCTGTATGGCCCACTTGAGAAGGAATTGGCAACTCCCTCCAGTATCTCTGCCATGTATACCAAGTGGATCAGCATGGTTTGTTATGGTTCATGAGGTCACAGAGAGTCGGACACGACTGAGCAACACAAACCCATTTATTCACTATACCCCTTTACTTTGCTCTATGGCTTGGTGTTTTAAATGAATAAATAATAATATTCATAACCAAGTTCTAATGTAACATTCTCCATCCATGTTCATGCCATGATATAATGTATCACAGCGTATACACAGCACTGTATTGTGGATCCTTCTAGAATAAGATTAATTACTTTGCCTATTATATTTATTTATCGAATGTAGCACAAATAGGGTAGATACACTCAATTAAATCCTCAAATTACAAATGTAAATCATAAATTGCTTATCGTGGTTCTGCCATATCATCATTTATAAAATTAGCTTTAACGCTCCAGTCATTGCATTATTTTCCCCATTTGTAAGACATTGCATTTAATATTAATAATCTATAACAGACCTGTGATATTTGTAAGAAAGAAATGCATGGCTGAGGCTATTGCTATTGTGTTTGATTTATATATAGAGAGAATAACACAGGCAGCTATAAACTGAGATAGAAAAACCCATATTGCGAAATTATAGATTTATGGGACTTTATATTTTTTCTATAGAGGGCTCGCCATCGCTGCCGGTCAGGTAAATCCAATCTGGTGTTTCAATTCCTCTTTTCTCAATAGGAGCAATTGCTTACATATTCCCTGATGTTTTCAGAAAGAAGTAAATAGGAAAACAAATGGAAATCAACAGATTGTGGAAAACTTGCACCCAATGCATTATTATTTCATCTATTAGTACGCAACAGAAATCAGTCCAAAATGGCAACGCTATTGGATCATGGAAATGGTCCCAATTACCCTATATATTAATATAGACCATTATCAAGCATTTTATTACAGGAAACTTACGTTTAATTATGTATAATACACCTCTCCTCTCCTCCAGGTTCACATCTAACCATTGCTAATTACTCCCTAGGGATTGGACATACTCAATAGTAATTTAAGTACATGACCATTGAAATGCTGAACATATTTCTAACCTCTATCCACTTGCTATAATCATTCTGAGCATGTGCAGACCTCCAGGGAGCAGTCATTACTCCCCAATAATAAGATAAGACATCATGCCTGCGAGGCAGCTCAGAAAGACTGATTGACAGGCAAACAATATAAAATCCAATGTAAGAAAATGCATTTTTAGATACTTTCCTATGATAAAATACCTGTAATTTTACATTATAAAATATACAAAAGAGCAACTTGGTCTTAAGTTTGTTAAAACTGATTTTTCTGGTTGTGTACACGACAATACCAAGCGTCAGTTCTACAGTGCTCAGACTTTATGGTCTAGCTCTCACATCACATGTTACTACTGGAATGACCACAGTTCTAACTATACGGACCTTTGTTAGAAATGCAATATCTTTAATTGTTAAGAGCTTGTGCAGACTTGCCATAGCTTTCCTTCCCAGAAATAAACATTTTCTAATGTCATGGCTGCAGCCACCATCTGCAGAAATCTAGGAGCCCAGGAAAACAACATCTGTCACTGCCTCCACTGCTTCCCTATCTACAATTGAGTAGAGGTTTCAAAAAACCAATGGTTTCTTCTTTGTGTGATATCAGGTTATTCTTATGTATATCTCATGGATAGTTGGCAAAAAAAAACCACTTTGGCATTTTGATGACGTTGTAGCCCATCTATTACGCACCATGCTTAGTTGGTCCTCAAAAATGATGGCCCAGAACCAACTTGCTTCTCTACAAGACCAATCCAATCCAATCAAGTTCAACAAAAGCTTTGCATTAACAGCGTTATCATTTCTATTAATATATATGTCTTTTGGGAGAGTATGGTGACATGATAGATAATATCAAATATATCAAGGGATTAAATAAAGTTTAAAGGGGGTGTATATTCCCAATCATAGGAAAGCTAAGACATGTCATGATTTGAAGTTATAGAGTAGAAGATTTGAGGAACCCTTCAATCATGTAAGGTGCTTTGGAGAAAAGCTCAGTAGTAATCTTAAAGACAGGGCCCTCTAGACTTGTTCCATGTAATGTTCCTTTGTATTTTGTTATCTGATGCACCCCTGTATTGTGGCACTTAATATATATTAGTGTTAATAATAACCACTACTTTACGGAAAGAGGTTAAGGGTATGAGCGTAAAAGCCCCCAAAATCTGGAGAATAACGTTCAAAGAGTCAAACTAAATGTGGCCCTATGTGGTGCAATTCAACTCTACTCCCAGGTCAGGCATCAGGGTTGGATCTACCGGCGGTGCACCCACTGCTGCAGTGCTTCTCAAAAAGTTTTTTTCCTAATATATTTTTTTTCATTCTCAATGCACCTGGGCCCCACTACCTACCCGCCCCCCAATTTAATTAAACATTTATATATATATTTTTTTTTTCAAAGCTTTCATGGGAAAGAAATACTGCTAGTTGCCAACTCTGGTAATGTGGTAATGCATGATTGAATTTAACTTTGCTATTTTTTTGTGTCCCCTGTTCATATAATCTGGGGGAAAGTTGCCCCCCCTCAGTTCCTACACCCCTGGTTAAGTGGAAGAGCCTCTGAGTAGGTGGTAAAATCAAGCAAGAGGGCCATGCATAAGTATAACCTTTACCTGAGATTTGTAGGCTGGTAGGAGAATGGGCAGACTAGATGGGACTAATATTTGTATCTGCCTTCAATATATTGCAGTTAATATGCAAGCTCGCCAGTTTCGATCCATTTGTGATGAGTCACAATCTGATTGCTTTGCATTCCATATTTTTACAACAAGTCCTATGAGTAACAAGCGTCATTACTCATCGTTACTCATCATCAAAATTCCAGGTGGGGGTAGATCTGGGTGTCATAGCATGGAACGCCGAGTGATCAGATAGGATCGCTGCATGCTGCTACTGTATGTCATATCTGTCACCCCATATGTCTATATGGATTATATATAAATAGGAGATGGGCAATGTTGATTGTCACCATTGACTTCATGTTGCTCCTCCTCCACTTGCCAGAGATGTCAATGGTGCTTTTAATAATCAAATACTGTAAATTTAGGCAGAAATAGTATTTTTTTTTTACCATTAAGCATTCTTTGCTCTTCTTTCGAGGCGTTTCATGTCCAAACCAATCTTCTATACATGTCCGTCCTTATGCCATTATATATTTAGAAAATTCAATTCAAGATCATTTAAGGTCCCTTAAACCTCATATTTACAACCTACTCTTTTTAAGAACAAGGATTGATAATGGGTACATTTTTGAAGAAGTAAAAACAACCATTAACTTGTAACTGTAATATAAAGCTGTATCTAATAGTGGGGGGCTCCTTTAAGGTGTCTGGAAATGAACATTTGATAAAAATAATGTTTAAAACTATACTTAGGCTTGTATACACTTCTGTAAACATGGAATAGAAGTGATTGAAGAATCCATGCATATAGGGAACAGGCGTGAACCAATTGTGTTTTAATAGCATGTTTGTGTCTTTGTTTCTTTAAATGTATCTGGCGGTTTGTGGGACGTCCTGCGTCTGATTGGGCTTCTCATATTAGTCATTTTATTGAGTAATTCGGTATATTTCTAATCAAACGCACATTTGAAATTTCTTGTGTGAGCTCCAACCCCCCAAGGCAGAGCATTTTAGCCAATGAGATGTGCTAAGTTGTGTCCTAGCCAATCAGCTGTCAGTATCAAGGTTACAGCTTTGTCTCAGCCAGTGAGAGGGTAACGGATACATTGTTCTACCTGCCTCTGATTGGCCACAACTAATTATACATTTTAGCTTGGATTGTCAGGGCATTCCTTCTCAAAATCAACTGCGTGAAAACTGAAGAGATGTTGCAAACGTTAGGGTGAGTTTATTAATGTTTATTTTGGGTCTTTCATGCAAAAAAATGTTTTTATACACTACTGATTCTCCTCTATCAGATGCTTCATAATCCATGAAACCACCAGTTTTCAATACACGTCACTTTCCTTGTGAGCAAAATACATATAATTTCTTCCATGTGTAGAGTACAAATGATGAGCTGGGATATTACTAACAACCATCTCATTTTATCTGGACCTGTCGGACAGAGAAGTGAAAGAAAGAATAACATTGTAATGAGGAATAAAGCTATTTGCATTAAATATTAAACCAATGCATTCCTTAAGACAGAAAACAGAGAAACCTTAAAGAGATGGATGCGTGCACGGTCTCTAAGCACTTAGCGGTACAATGAGGTTTACATGTAGCATGTTGAACGCTCAGTGTGTAACACACATTATAAATATATCATTAAAATAATTAAAGTCATACTTTGCAGTATTTCCCACCGCTGCCCATTTGCCAAAATCACCAGTTCCTATGTTCCAATACATAGATGTTATTTTAGATGCTTTATTTGTCAGCTTGGTTGCGCAGCGGTGTTTCTCTATTTACCTATTTATGACATACATGTGTCACCCCTGATTTATTTCTCTTCAGTGTCTATGATGCCCCTAATGTAATGCACTCAGATCATATATATATATATATATATATATTGTATGTATTGCAATAGAAGTGCATTCAATATAAAGATATACAATTGGATACCTAGTTTCTGTCCTGAAGAGCTTACAATCTGTTTATATTGCCTAATGCACATATAGTCAGACCAAATATATAATGTATGTATTTATATTTGAATAGCACCATCAGTACTTTGCAAGATGCAAAACAATTACATGGCAATATCACATAATGATGAACAATGGGTTAATTAGTTGCTGTCCTGAAGAGCTTACAATTTACTTATATGGGAAAAATCACTTATAGATCAATTATGGTAAAAGAGTAGATATTTAAGCACCTTCTGCATCGTTACCTTGACATGGTGAAGGGGCTTGTGTACTTTAATGAAGCTGTGAGCTATACCATGTAGGGTCATAGCAGAGAATTCAAACAAATCATGGAGAAGGAACTGGCAACCCACTGCAGTATTTTTGCCAAGATAACCTTATGGATAAGCACAACCAGACACAAAATATGCCTGGCATGCTGCAGTCCATAGAGTCACGGAGAGTGGGACACAACTAAACGATTAAACAACAACATATGGAAGGAAGGATGTTGCTAAGGGAATATATGTTTCATAAATGTAAGCTAAACTGAATAATATATATAGGGGATATGTTGCACTTTGTATAAGATATTTTTTATGGGTCATCCACTATCTCCAACCTCTTATTCAACCTCAGACCACTATCTCCAAAGCCACCGTCATTCCAGTATCTCCAAGGAATGAAGCCCACTGCAGATAATGCCATCTGCAGTCTTTATTAGATGCACCCAACCATGGGTGTAGGAGACAAAATCTGGGGGGGATACCGCATATGGCATACAAATACCACGCAACTGCTTCTCTACACACATTGAAAAATCTGGGGGGGGGGATTTGTCCCCCTCGTCGCCCCCAGTTCCTACACCCATGCACCCAACCTCTCCAGACAACTTGGCCATTTCACATTTCCATTCTTGGCAAGTCAGGTAAACAACCACAGGTAGGAGAACAATGGTGGCATTTGGGTAAGGTGATGGATGAATCATGGATGATGGATGATGGTACAGCACGTGCGCTCTTCGATGCAAATGGGCAGCAGTTTAACTCTTCAGCTGCCAGCATGGCACTCAACCCAGTAGGTGGGCAAGTGCCAGGGTTAACACCTCAGCATTATGATGATGATGTGCTGCAGAAGACATTTACTGGTTGAGGAGTCTTCATGGCGTGTTACTGGGGGAAGCTTATGTTTGTTTGCCTTCAGCTGCAGTGTTAGTGCAGCTGTAAATGCAAGATAGCTCTCAGCCTATAGACTGGCTAATAGGCAGCCTAATGGTGGCTGTCTGCTGCCCTCTATCCGTCACTGCAGTTTACTACAACCGCTCTTGGAGAAATCGACTATTCCTTATTAGAAAATGCCTTTTTTATTCAAATACAATTTTTTTCTATTATTTTAAATAATCTCGTAAAAAATAAAGACGTACGATCATACCTACTTTGTAAAGTCCACAGTTCCCCTCAGGGAATTTGTTTAATTATAATAAAGCTGTCATATTAGGGATGAGGAAGGAAATGCAGATCTGCTAATTAATCTTCTATATGATTAATTGAATGTGATTACTTTTTGAACAAAAAAAAAAAAAAAAGATTAATTTGTATATTGGTACCAGGAGTCAATAGAATGAAACAAATGAAGTAATCGACATGTCAAAATATACAGGATATTAAAGGGGATCGGAAGTAATAGATATTATACGCCATGTATATAATTGCAATTTATATTAACACAGTGGTGTGTAGCTTAGTGGTTGATATAATTTTTTTTTTTTATATATAAAAAAAAATTAAAAAATAATAAATTGACCCAAAAACATTTTGTTCTGCAATGTTTTTCTTACAAAAGGAGTTTACTGTAAGAAATGGAAGAAGATATGGATGGACCTCTTGGTAAAAGATCCTGGTACGATTGGGTAAAAGTCTTCAATACAGGGGTGTAGAAGCCAGAATAATTATGGGGGATACAGCTCATTGTATAAACAGGCCATAAAATAGCTTATATATAAGGGGGGGGGGGTTGTCCCCCCATCCCCCCAGTTCCTACGCCCATTGCTTCAATGGTCTTCATTTATGGAGATATAGACCCAATGAGCCCAGCTCTATGACTTCCATGAGTGTCTCAACGACAAGTTCTTCTTCTTCTCTCACCTCATGGAGTATCAATCTCAGAACTACACATTTTTCACTTGCCACCTGTAACCCTGATTTATTCCACTATATTATAGGACTATACAACCAATCAAGGGCTTGAGATTATCCATTTTATTTGCACTTATTGCAAAATGGGATATGATACAGCTTTTCCTACAAAGAAGCCCACATTCCCCAGCTTAATTATTGCAGCTTCCCATTGTACAAAGGTTGGAGAATGCATTAAAATACAGTGTTTTGCCTGAATACTAAGAATCCCATTAGAGCTCCCATCAAGACTTGGCTTTCTCTTCTATTGATGTCAATTCCAAACCTGTAGCATTGCATGTCAATTCTGCACATCCATCAAGAATACTTAAAGGACACTGGGATCTTATTGCCAATCCTCAGACCAAGAAGCATTTAATCATTCTAGAAGGACTTAAACCATTTTATGTCTCATTCAAAAAAAACAAATGGCAATTTCCCGAAGGGAATGTTGTAATAGCCATTTGATTCATGTAACAACAGCAATATTAATTGTTTATGAAACCACTGAGAACAATAATGTGTTGGTCCACTGGGAGCTTTTGTAGGGATAGGAAGACATCTTGGCATTTTATTTCCATTATATCTATAAGTCATAAACAAAAAGGGCTTTGTTGGGTCTTCTGTCTACACCCAATGATTGGCTCTGAATTATTTAGCCAATATTAATCCATAAAATCATTGGCTAACCCAAGACTAGGATATTTCATTAAAAAGTGAAATGAGATGTGCCTTGTGGGGTATTGATTTGTTAGAGGATTTCTAACAAGGAGATGAGGATATTTCTGAGATGGTAAGGTTGGTATTGGTTGAACCATGGCAACATTGTAAAAATGCCAATGTCAACTACTACTTGAACTCAAGATCTTTTTGTAATTGGTTGTTTAGTGATACTCATTACCTGGCTGTATATACTGATGGTCCAATTAGACCCCTATCCAGCCAAGTAGGCATTTACAACCACACCAGGAACTAGTGCACTAAGGCAAAAAGATTTATGAGAGAGAGAGAAAATAAGCCAAGAGCTACGTGGAGATCCCTATTCCTCTACTTAAAATAGATTAGAGTTTCCCAGTGTGTTTTGAAAACTTATTAGCATTTTTCTAAGGTGCAATCACAGCAAGGCTGGGAAATTCTCACTTTTGCTAAGGATGAATCACTTAACATGTGCATTAGTCATTAAGAAAGCATCTCAGCTACTTTCAAAGTGGGATTCTTAGTAAGATAACCTTCTAAGACAGGAATGTTGATGACCACAAACAGGCTTGTTCTACATTTCCCATATGGGGCATCAACAACAATATGGGATATATATGTGAACAACAAAAGCAATGATCTGCTCAACAAGTCCTGTAATGCACTGCAGACCTCACAGCATTATCTGGGACTAGGAAGAAAAATGTGAAGGCATCTTAAAGACAGATGGTCACCCATCTTATCTCCCAGGATCTGAAGACCCCACACAAATGAGCACTCACATGCAATGGCTATTAGAAAAAGAAATGTCTTGAGCTTGGCTACATCTTGCTCTATAAACTCCTCTTCTCATTGTCCCTTGCACTGAATCAGTCTTCTTAGCACCACTATAGTCACATTCTCTCCTATCCCACCCATGGCATTTACATGTTAATAACTAAATTACTAAGTCTGACTTTGAAACCTTCATCAGATAGACTTATGATTGGTAAATATGTGACACAAGCAGACAAGATGCAGGCAAATGTGCCATTAACTCCCACATACAAGCCTACCACTGTGATTCAGAGAAGGTTACCTAGTAATTACCCACACTGATAAAGTCTCCATATGTGAACATCAGGCATGTTCTAGTGGGCTGCAGACATTAGTGTATATTGTACAATGTAAATGGCATTTGGATGGAGTGGGACACAAACATTTTGAATGCTGCATTCTCCCAACTGAATCCATTAACCAGAGTTGCATGGGGCATTAAGATATTTGACCACCTGTCACAGACTAAATACAGTAGAGACCCCTTAAAACATAATGATGAAATATATTGGATGATCTTAGAGGTGGAATCCAGAAATAAGGAAATGTCATATATAACAATAAAGGATAACAACTTGCAGAATTTAATATATCCACCTTAATATTATGATTAGCCATGATCCTATACAACAGTACAGGGCAATTTTAAATGATCAAAATGCCACATGTGGTGTAGATTAGATGAAGTGGGCTAGTATTCAATTATTAAACCATTCAGTAGGAATAATATCCTCCTTTGGGTGTAATAACTCAATTGATAAGACAATTATATTTATAAACATTTAACATCTTTAGAACGTTGAGATTCCTTCCAGTATAAAGTATCTGCAGAGTGTTATTTTGTATCTATTCAGTGCAGCATCAAACATAGCTTGGGATATATTAATAAAAAGGGGATTTTTTTTTTCCGAATTAAAACATTCATTTATTTACCAGTATATATTTTTTTGCTTCTTTAAATATTCAGAGTAAATGGACTCAGTACAGCCCAAATAATATGACTGCATGCTAATATCCCTTGCATTGGGTTTGTTATGCAGTGTAAAAGTTGGAATCAATATAACAGCATATTTCTTAGGAATCCAATAGGAGACACTAGTTTTAATAAGATTGTGAATAAGAATTAATGTCTATTCTTGGATTTAGCAAAAAAAAAAACTCACACATAGAATAAAAATAAGTTTTCTTACCTTAAAGTCTTCAAATCTTCTCCCTTCTTCTTAAACCAAATTCCATTTAATAAACCATCTGCCCAAACCCACAGAAAAAAAAAATCAAGTCCAACCGAAATATTCACAGATTTGTGTTCTTAACTTGATTTTTTTATTTTTTTTGTGTGTGTGAAGAATCCTTTGGTAAATGAAGGAGCAAAAATATCAAATCAACCTTTGGGAGAAATCCTTTTTGGAAAATGCAGTTGAAAGCCAAGATATGATTACATCCAGGAATATTCAAGGCAACGTTCCCAAAACTGCAAAGATATTGACTTCCCAGGGAGATGTTTTCTTAAGATCCACTGGTATGTCTGGATGTGCCTCCTCTGTTCCTTTTTTATTTTTGCTACCCAGTGAAACTAGATCCAGTCTTTGTAGCCAGGGGCTGCATTAAGAATTACATCAGGCTTTTATAAGCTATCCAGATCACACATTAGAGTGAGAGAGTGGGGGAGAGAGTGAGAGGGAAAAGAGAGAGAGAGAGCAGGGTGGGAGGGAGTGAGAAGCAGAGAGAGAGGAGGGGGGGGATGCACACACACAGGCACAGAGCAGGCAAGCTTTGTCACACATGCAAGGCTACTGAAAGGATATAAATGCTGCATTCAGCATGCTCTGCTGCAGGAGACAGGGTGCCTGCAGATATTGGGTTTCCTGCACAACTTTGCAGGGGAGAGGCTGGGAGCTACTTAGATGCACAGCCTTAATGTGGATCCTGTGTCCAGTTTGACCACTGAAAGTCTTCTGCTGCCCAAAGTTGCAAAGCAGGAACTGTGCAGAGGTTGGTACCTGGGTCTATAGTGATGTGAGAGCTAAGGAAGGATGGAGGAAAAGAGAGAGAAGGAGGGATAAGCTGCCACCACCAGGCTGATGCTGACTGGGAGTACACAAGATGTGATCATCTGCAGACACCTCAATGAGGGGACATGATGCTCCAGGTCCCTCAATATGTCATTAACTCAGCCTCATAATCTTGCTGCAAGTTTCCATGACAACACTACATATATGTAATATTTGCATGATGGGTTATTCTCACACCTGAAGCATCTAACAAGTGACACACTACAAGATCTCAGCAGCAATGAGCCAATGGAGAGCTCTGGGGAGCCTATGGCAGCTATAATGTGCCAGTAACAGTCTGGCAGCTTTAATGACATAATCACAGTCCACTTTGTGTCTGAGCTGTGGGTGGCTGAGATTGGGGCAGTGAAGGGTTAAATGTAGAAATGACTTCCCAGCTCATCCAAGCTTAGGACAGATGTCCCTTTATAGCCAAAGGCACTGAGCCTGAATCAATAAAAAGGCTTAAAGTGGCACATACAGGGGAGCACTTTGACATGAGCACATTGCAGAGTCTGGGAGGGTTGAGGGGTAGGACTGATCAGAGCTGCTGATGTGAGTAATTCAGATGACTGAGGTGAGCAAAACACCTCCTGAGATGTCCTGTCTTGATGTTAACTCTTTGATGTTCTATGTTCAGTGGCTGACTGTACTTGGAGGAGGATTCATGGGTCTCTGCTTGCTGTGCACCTGCACCCCCTGTGCACCTGCCCTGCACCCCTGGGCACCTGCCCTGCACCCCTGTGTACCTGCCCTACACCCCTGTGCACCTGCCCTGCACCCCTGTGCACCTGCCCTACACCCCTGTGCACCTGCTTTGCACCCCTGTGCACCTGCCCTACAGCCCTGTGCACACACCCTGCACCCCTGTGCACCTGCCCTGCACCCTCTGGGCACCTGGCCTGTACCCCCTGTGCACCTGCCCAACACCCCTGTGCACCTGCTCTGCACCCCCTGTTCACCTGCCCTGCACCTCTGTGCGCCTGCTCTGCACCCCGGTGTCCCTTCTTTTGCACCTCCCTAGTATGTGCCTCTGCTTGCTCTGCACCTTCCTGGTTTGTGTCTCTGCTTGCTGTGCACCTGCCTGGTTTGTGCCTCTGCTTGCAGTGCACCTTCCTGGTATGTGTCTCTCCTTCCTGTGCACCTGCCTGGTTTGTGTCTCTGCTTGCTGTGCACCTGCCTGGTTTGTGCCTCTGCTTGCTGTGCACCTGCCTGGTTTGTGCCTCTGCTTGCTGTGCACCTGCCTGGTTTGTGCCTCTGCTTGCTGTGCACCTGCCTGGTTTGTGCCTCTGCTTCCTGTGCACCTGTCTAGTATGTGTCTCTGCTTGCTGTGCACCTGCCTGGTTTGTGTCTCTGCTTGCTGTGCACCTGCCTGGTATGTGTCTCTGCTTGCTGTGCACCTGCCTGGTATGTGTCTCTGCTTGCTGTGCACCTTTCTGGTTTGTGCCTCTGCTCGCTGTGCACCTTTCTGGTATGTGCCTCTGCTTTCTGTGCACCTTTCTGGTTTGTGTCTCTGCTTCCTGTGCACCTTCCTGGTATGTGTCTCTGCTTGCTGTGCACCTTTCTGGTTTGTGTGTCTGCTTGCTGTGCACCTGCCTGGTTTGTGCCTCTGCTTGCTGTGCACCTGCCTGGTTTGTCTCTCACCTTGCTGTGCACCTTCCTGGTTTGTGTCTCTGCTTGCTGTGCACCTGCCTGGTATGTGCCTCTGCTTGCTGTGCACCTGCCTGGTATGTGTCTCTGCTTGCTGTGCACCTTCCTGGTTTGTGTGTCTGCTTGCTGTGCACCTGCCTGGTTTGTGTCTCTGCTTGCTGTGCACCTGCCTGGTTTGTGTCTCTGCTTGCTGTGCACCTTCCTGGTTTGTGTCTCTGCTTGCTGTGCACCTTCCTGGTTTGTGTCTCTGCTTGCTGTGCACTTGCCTGGTATGTGCCTCTGTTTGCTGTGCACCTGCCTGGTTTGTGTCTCTGCTTGCTGTGCACCTTCCTGGTATGTGCCTCTGTTTGCTGTGCACCTGCCTGGTATGTGTCTCTGTTTGCTCTGCACCTGCCTGGTATGTGTCTTTGCTTGCCGTGCACCTGCCTGGTTTGTGCCTCTGTTTGCCGTGCACCTGCCTGGTATGTGTCTCTGCTTGCTGTGCACCTGCCTGGTATGTGTCTCTGCTTGCTCTGCACCTGCCTGGTATGTGTCTCTGCTTGCAGTGCACCTGCCTGGTTTGTGTCTCTGCTTGCTCTGCACCTGCCTGGTATGTGTCTCTGCTTGCTGTGCACCTGCCTGGTTTGTGTCTCTGCTTGCTGTGCACCTGCCTGGTTTGTGCCTCTGCTTGCTGTGCACCTGCCTGGTTTGTGTCTCTGCTTGCTGTGCACCTTCCTGGTATGTGTCTCTGCTTGCTGTGCACCTGCCTGGTATGTGTCTCTGCTTGCTGTGCACCTGCCTGGTATGTGTCTCTGCTTGCTGTGCACCTTCCTGGTTTGTGTCTCTGCTTGCTGTGCACCTGCCTGGTATGTGTCTCTGCTTGCTGTGCACCTGCCTGGTTTGTGTCTCTGCTTGCAGTGCACCTGCCTGGTTTGTGTCTCTGCTTGCTCTGCACCTGCCTGGTATGTGTCTCTGCTTGCTGTGCACCTGCCTGGTATGTGTCTCTGCTTGCTGTGCACCTGCCTGGTATGTGTCTCTGCTTGCTGTGCACCTGCCTGGTATGTGTCTCTGCTTGCTGTGCACCTGCCTGGTATGTGCCTCTGCTTGCTGTGCACCTGCCTGGTATGTGTCTCTGCTTGCTGTGCACCTGCCTGGTTTGTGTCTCTGCTTGCTGTGCACCTGCCTGGTTTGTGTCTCTGCTTGCTGTGCACCTGCCTGGTATGTGTCTCTGCTTGCTGTGCACCTTCCTGGTTTGTGTCTCTGCTTGCTGTGCACCTGCCTGGTTTGTGCCTCTCCTTGCTGTGCACCTGCCTGGTTTGTGCCTCTGCTTGCTGTGCACCTGCCTGGTTTGTGTCTCTGCTTGCTCTGCACCTGCCTGGTATGTGTCTCTGCTTGCTGTGCACCTGCCTGGTTTGTGTCTCTGCTTGCAGTGCACCTGCCTGGTTTGTGTCTCTGCTTGCTCTGCACCTGCCTGGTATGTGTCTCTGCTTGCTGTGCACCTGCCTGGTTTGTGTCTCTGCTTGCTGTGCACCTGCCTGGTTTGTGCCTCTGCTTGCTGTGCACCTGCCTGGTTTGTGTCTCTGCTTGCTGTGCACCTTCCTGGTATGTGTCTCTGCTTGCTGTGCACCTGCCTGGTATGTGTCTCTGCTTGCTGTGCACCTGCCTGGTATGTGTCTCTGCTTGCTGTGCACCTTCCTGGTTTGTGTCTCTGCTTGCTGTGCACCTGCCTGGTTTGTGCCTCTCCTTGCTGTGCACCTGCCTGGTATGTGCCTCTGCTTGCTGTGCACCTGCCTGGTATGTGTCTCTGCTTGCAGTGCACCTGCCTGGTTTGTGCCTCTGCTTGCTGTGCACCTGCCTGGTTTGTGCCTCTCCTTGCTGTGCACCTGCCTGGTATGTGCCTCTGCTTGCTGTGCACCTGCCTGGTATGTGTCTCTGCTTGCAGTGCACCTGCCTGGTTTGTGTCTCTGCTTGCTGTGCACCTGCCTGGTTTGTGTCTCTGCTTGCTCTGCACCTGCCTGGTATGTGTCTCTGCTTGCTGTGCACCTGCCTGGTTTGTGTCTCTGCTTGCTGTGCACCTGCCTGGTTTGTGTCTCTCCTTGCTGTGCCCCTGCCTGGTTTGTGCCTCTGCTTGCTGTGCACCTGCCTGGTATGTGCCTCTGCTTGCTGTGCACCTGCCTGGTTTGTGTCTCTGCTTGCTGTGCACCTTCCTGGTATGTGCCTCTGTTTGCTGTGTACCTGCCTGGTATGTGTCTCTCCTTGCTGTGCACCTGCCTGGTATGTGCCTCTGCTTGCTTTGCACCTGCCTGGTATGTGTCTCTGCTTGCTGTGCACCTGCCTGGTATGTGCCTCTGCTTGCTCTGCACCTGCCTGATTTGTGTCTCTCCTTGCTGTGCACCTTCCTGGTATGTGTCTCTCCTTGCTGTGCACCTGCCTGGTATGTGTCGCTGCTTGCTGTGCACCTGCCTGGTTTGTGCCTCTGCTTGCAGTGCACCTGCCTGGTTTGTGCCTCTGCTTGCTCTGCACCTGCCTGGTTTGTGTCTCTGCTTGCTGTGCACCTTCCTGGTATGTGTCTCTCCTTCCTGTGCACCTGCCTGGTTTGTGTCTCTGCTTGCTGTGCACCTGCCTGGTTTGTGCCTCTGCTTTCTGTGCACCTGCCTGGTTTGTGTCTCTGCTTGCTGTGCACCTGCCTGGTTTGTGTCTCTGCTTGCTGTGCACCTTCCTGGTTTGTGTCTCTGCTTGCTGTGCACCTGCCTGGTTTGTGCCTCTGCTTTCTGTGCACCTGCCTGGTTTGTGTCTCTGCTTGCTGTGCACCTTCCTGGTTTGTGTCTCTGCTTGCTGTGCACCTTCCTGGTATGTGTCTCTGCTTGCTGTGCACCTTCCTGGTTTGTGCCTCTGCTTGCTGTGCACCTGCCTGGTATGTGTCTCTGCTTGCTGTGCACCTTCCTGGTTTGTGTCTCTGCTTGCTGTGCACCTTCCTGGTTTGTGTCTCTCCTTGCTGTGCACTTTCCTGGTATGTGTCTCTGCTTCCTGTGCACCTTCCTGGTTTGTGCCTCTGCTTGCTGTGCACCTGCCTGGTTTGTGCCTCTGCTTTCTGTGCACCTGCCTGGTTTGTGTCTCTGCTTGCTGTGCACCTTCCTGGTTTGTGTCTCTGCTTGCTGTGCACCTTCCTGGTATGTGTCTCTGCTTGCTGTGCACCTTCCTGGTATGTGTCTCTGCTTCCTGTGCACCTTCCTGGTTTGTGCCTCTGCTTGCTGTGCACCTGCCTGGTTTGTGCCTCTGCTTTCTGTGCACCTGCCTGGTTTGTGTCTCTCCTTGCTGTGCACTTTCCTGGTATGTGTCTCTGCTTCCTGTGCACCTTCCTGGTTTGTGCCTCTGCTTGCTGTGCACCTGCCTGGTTTGTGCCTCTGCTTTCTGTGCACCTGCCTGGTTTGTGTCTCTGCTTGCTGTGCACCTTCCTGGTTTGTGTCTCTGCTTGCTGTGCACCTTCCTGGTATGTGTCTCTGCTTGCTGTGCACCTTCCTGGTTTGTGCCTCTGCTTGCTGTGCACCTGCCTGGTATGTGTCTCTGCTTGCTGTGCACCTTCCTGGTTTGTGTCTCTGCTTGCTGTGCACCTTCCTGGTTTGTGTCTCTCCTTGCTGTGCACTTTCCTGGTATGTGTCTCTGCTTCCTGTGCACCTTCCTGGTTTGTGCCTCTGCTTGCTGTGCACCTGCCTGGTATGTGTCTCTGCTTGCAGTGCATCTTCCTGGTTTGTGCCTCTGCTTCCTGTGCACCTGCCTGGTATGTGCCTCTGCTTGCTGTGCACCTTCCTGGTTTGTGCCTCTGCTTGCTGTGCACCTGCCTGGTTTGTGTCTCTGCTTGCAGTGCACCTGCCTGGTTTGTGTCTCTGCTTGCAGTGCACCTTCCTGGTTTGTGTCTCTGCTTGCTGTGCACCTGCCTGGTTTGTGTCTCTGCTTGCAGTGCACCTTCCTGGTTTGTGCCTCTGCTTGCTGTGCACCTGCCTGGTTTGTGTCTCTGCTTGCAGTGCACCTTCCTGGTATGTGTCTCTGCTTCCTGTGCACCTGCCTGGTATGTGCCTCTGCTTGCTGTGCACCTGCCTGGTATGTGCCTCTACTTGCTGTGCACCTGCCTGGTATTTGCGTCTGCTTGCTGTGCACCTTCCTGGTTTGTGCCTCTGCTTGCTGTGCACCTGCCTGGTTTGTGTCTCTGCTTGCAGTACACCTTCCTGGTTTGTGCCTCTGTTTGCTGTGCACCTGCCTGGTATGTGCCTCTGTTTGCTGTGCACCTTCCTGGTATGTGTCTCTGCTTGCTGTGCACCTGCCTGGTTTGTGCCTCTGCTTGCTGTGCACCTGCCTGGTTTGTGTCTCTGCTTGCAGTGCACCTCCCTAGTATGTGTCTCTGCTTGCTGTGCACCTGCCTGGTTTGTGTCTCTGCTTGCAGTGCACCTCCCTAGTATGTGTCTCTGCTTGCTGTGCACCTGCCTGGTATGTGTCTCTGCTTGCTGTGCACCTTCCTGGTTTATGCCTCTGCTTGCTGTGCACCTTCCTGGTTTGTGCCTCTTCTTGCTGTGCACCTGCCTGGTTTGTGTCTCTGCTTGCTGTGCACCTGCCTGGTTTGTGTCTCTGCTTGCAGTGCATCTTCCTGGTATGTGTCTCTGCTTCCTGTGCACCTGCCTGGTTTGTGTCTCTGCTTGCTGTGCACCTGCCTGGTTTGTGTCTCTGCTTGCAGTGCATCTTCCTGGTTTGTGCCTCTGCTTCCTGTGCACCTGCCTGGTTTGTGCCTCTGCTTCCTGTGCACCTTCCTGGTTTGTGTCTCTGCTTGCTGTGCACCTGCCTGGTTTGTGTCTCTGCTTGCAGTGCATCTTCCTGGTTTGTGCCTCTGCTTCCTGTGCACCTGCCTGGTTTGTGCCTCTGCTTCCTGTGCACCTTCCTGGTTTGTGCCTCTGCTCGCTGTGCACCTTTCTGGTATGTGCCTCTGCTTTCTGTGCACCTTTCTGGTTTGTGTCTCTCCTTGCTGTGCACCTTCCTGGTATGTGCCTCTGCTTCCTGTGCACCTTCCTGGTATGTGCCTCTGCTTGCTGTGCACCTGCCTGGTATGTGCCTCTGCTTGCTGTGCACCTGCCTGGTTTGTCTCTCACCTTGCTGTGCACCTTCCTGGTTTGTGTCTCTGCTTGCTGTGCACCTGCCTGGTATGTGCCTCTGCTTGCTGTGCACCTGCCTGGTTTGTCTCTCACCTTGCTGTGCACCTTCCTGGTTTGTGTCTCTGCTTGCTGTGCACCTTCCTGGTTTGTGTCTCTGCTTGCTGTGCACTTGCCTGGTATGTGCCTCTGTTTGCTGTGCACCTGCCTGGTTTGTGTCTCTGCTTGCTGTGCACCTTCCTGGTATGTGCCTCTGTTTGCTGTGCACCTGCCTGGTATGTGTCTCTGTTTGCTCTGCACCTGCCTGGTATGTGTCTCTGCTTGCCGTGCACCTGCCTGGTTTGTGCCTCTGTTTGCCGTGCACCTGCCTGTTATGTGTCTCTGCTTGCTGTGCACCTGCCTGGTATGTGTCTCTGCTTGCTCTGCACCTGCCTGGTATGTGTCTCTGCTTGCAGTGCACCTGCCTGGTTTGTGTCTCTGCTTGCTGTGCACCTGCCTGGTTTGTGCCTCTCCTTGCTGTGCACCTGCCTGGTATGTGTCTCTGCTTGCTGTGCACCTTCCTGGTTTGTGTCTCTGCTTGCTGTGCACCTGCCTGGTTTGTGCCTCTCCTTGCTGTGCACCTGCCTGGTATGTGCCTCTGCTTGCTCTGCACCTGCCTGGTATGTGTCTCTGCTTGCTGTGCACCTTCCTGGTTTGTGTCTCTGCTTGCTGTGCACCTGCCTGGTTTGTGCCTCTCCTTGCTGTGCACCTGCCTGGTTTGTGTCTCTGCTTGCTCTGCACCTGCCTGGTTTGTGCCTCTCCTTGCTGTGCACCTGCCTGGTATGTGCCTCTGCTTGCTGTGCACCTGCCTGTTATGTGCCTCTGCTTGCTCTGCACCTGCCTGGTATGTGTCTCTGCTTGCTGTGCACCTTCCTGGTTTGTGTCTCTGCTTGCTGTGCACCTGCCTGGTTTGTGCCTCTCCTTGCTGTGCACCTGCCTGGTTTGTGCCTCTGCTTGCTGTGCACCTTCCTGGTATGTGCCTCTGCTTGCTGTGCACCTGCCTGGTATGTGTCTCTGCTTGCTGTGCACCTTCCTGGTTTGTGCCTCTGCTTGCTGTGCACCTGCCTGGTATGTGTCTCTGCTTGCTGTGCACCTTCCTGGTTTGTGTCTCTGCTTGCTGTGCACCTGCCTGGTTTGTGCCTCTCCTTGCTGTGCACCTGCCTGGTATGTGTCTCTGCTTGCTGTGCACCTTCCTGGTTTGTGTCTCTGCTTGCTGTGCACCTGCCTGGTTTGTGCCTCTCCTTGCTGTGCACCTGCCTGGTATGTGCCTCTGCTTGCTGTGCACCTGCCTGGTATGTGTCTCTGCTTGCAGTGCACCTGCCTGGTTTGTGCCTCTGCTTGCTGTGCACCTGCCTGGTATGTGCCTCTCCTTGCTGTGCACCTGCCTGGTATGTGCCTCTGCTTGCTGTGCACCTGCCTGGTATGTGTCTCTGCTTGCTGTGCACCTGCCTGGTTTGTGTCTCTGCTTGCTCTGCACCTGCCTGGTATGTGTCTCTGCTTGCTGTGCACCTGCCTGGTTTGTGTCTCTGCTTGCTGTGCACCTGCCTGGTTTGTGTCTCTCCTTGCTGTGCACCTGCCTGGTTTGTGCCTCTGCTTGCTGTGCACCTGCCTGGTATGTGCCTCTGTTTGCTGTGCACCTGCCTGGTTTGTGTCTCTGCTTGCTGTGCACCTTCCTGGTATGTGCCTCTGTTTGCTGTGTACCTGCCTGGTATGTGTCTCTCCTTGCTGTGCACCTGCCTGGTATGTGCCTCTGCTTGCTTTGCACCTGCCTGGTATGTGTCTCTGCTTGCTGTGCACCTGCCTGGTATGTGCCTCTGCTTGCTCTGCACCTGCCTGATTTGTGTCTCTCCTTGCTGTGCACCTTCCTGGTATGTGTCTCTCCTTGCTGTGCACCTGCCTGGTATGTGTCTCTGCTTGCTGTGCACCTGCCTGGTTTGTGCCTCTGCTTGCAGTGCACCTGCCTGGTTTGTGCCTCTGCTTGCTCTGCACCTGCCTGGTTTGTGCCTCTGCTTGCTCTGCACCTGCCTGGTTTGTGTCTCTGCTTGCTGTGCACCTGCCTGGTTTGTGCCTCTCCTTGCTGTGCACCTTCCTGGTTTGTGCCTCTGCTTGCTCTGCACCTGCCTGGTTTGTGTCTCTGCTTGCTGTGCACCTTCCTGGTATGTGTCTCTCCTTCCTGTGCACCTGCCTGGTTTGTGTCTCTGCTTGCTGTGCACCTGCCTGGTTTGTGCCTCTGCTTTCTGTGCACCTGCCTGGTTTGTGTCTCTGCTTGCTGTGCACCTGCCTGGTTTGTGCCTCTGCTTTCTGTGCACCTGCCTGGTTTGTGTCTCTGCTTGCTGTGCACCTTCCTGGTTTGTGTCTCTGCTTGCTGTGCACCTGCCTGGTTTGTGCCTCTGCTTGCTGTGCACCTGCCTGGTATGTGTCTCTGCTTGCTGTGCACCTTCCTGGTTTGTGTCTCTGCTTGCTGTGCACCTTCCTGGTTTGTGTCTCTCCTTGCTGTGCACCTTCCTGGTATGTGTCTCTGCTTCCTGTGCACCTTCCTGGTTTGTGTCTCTGCTTGCTGTGCACCTTCCTGGTTTGTGTCTCTCCTTGCTGTGCACCTTCCTGGTTTGTGCCTCTGCTTGCTGTGCACCTTCCTGGTATGTGTCTCTGCTTCCTGTGCACCTGCCTGGTTTGTGCCTCTGCTTGCTGTGCACCTGCCTGGTTTGTGTCTCTGCTTGCAGTGCACCTGCCTGGTTTGTGTCTCTGCTTGCAGTGCACCTTCCTGGTTTGTGTCTCTGCTTGCTGTGCACCTGCCTGGTTTGTGTCTCTGCTTGCAGTGCACCTTCCTGGTTTGTGCCTCTGCTTGCTGTGCACCTGCCTGGTTTGTGTCTCTGCTTGCAGTGCACCTTCCTGGTATGTGTCTCTGCTTCCTGTGCACCTGCCTGGTATGTGCCTCTGCTTGCTGTGCACCTTCCTGGTTTGTGCCTCTGCTTGCTGTGCACCTGCCTGGTTTGTGTCTCTGCTTGCAGTACACCTTCCTGGTTTGTGCCTCTGTTTGCTGTGCACCTGCCTGGTATGTGCCTCTGTTTGCTGTGCACCTTCCTGGTATGTGTCTCTGCTTGCTGTGCACCTGCCTGGTTTGTGCCTCTGCTTGCTGTGCACCTGCCTGGTTTGTGTCTCTGCTTGCAGTGCACCTCCCTAGTATGTGTCTCTGCTTGCTGTGCACCTGCCTGGTTTGTGTCTCTGCTTGCAGTGCACCTCCCTAGTATGTGTCTCTGCTTGCTGTGCACCTGCCTGGTATGTGTCTCTGCTTGCTGTGCATCTTCCTGGTTTGTGCCTCTGCTTCCTGTGCACCTGCCTGGTTTGTGTCTCTCCTTGCTGTGCACCTTCCTGGTTTGTGCCTCTTCTTGCTGTGCACCTGCCTGGTTTGTGTCTCTGCTTGCTGTGCACCTGCCTGGTTTGTGTCTCTGCTTGCAGTGCATCTTCCTGGTATGTGTCTCTGCTTCCTGTGCACCTGCCTGGTTTGTGTCTCTGCTTGCTGTGCACCTGCCTGGTTTGTGTCTCTGCTTGCAGTGCATCTTCCTGGTTTGTGCCTCTGCTTCCTGTGCACCTGCCTGGTTTGTGCCTCTGCTTCCTGTGCACCTTCCTGGTTTGTGTCTCTGCTTGCTGTGCACCTGCCTGGTTTGTGTCTCTGCTTGCAGTGCATCTTCCTGGTTTGTGCCTCTGCTTGCTGTGCACCTTCCTGGTATGTGTCTCTGCTTGCAGTGCATCTTCCTGGTTTGTGCCTCTGCTTCCTGTGCACCTGCCTGGTTTGTGCCTCTGCTTCCTGTGCACCTTCCTGGTTTGTGTCTCTGCTTGCAGTGCATCTTCCTGGTTTGTGCCTCTGCTTGCTGTGCACCTTTCTGGTATGTGCCTCTGCTTTCTGTGCACCTTTCTGGTTTGTGTCTCTCCTTGCTGTGCACCTTCCTGGTATGTGCCTCTGCTTTCTGTGCACCTTTCTGGTTTGTGTCTCTGCTTGCTGTGCACCTGCCTGGTATGTGCCTCTGCTTGCTGTGCACCTGCCTGGTTTGTCTCTCACCTTGCTGTGCACCTTCCTGGTTTGTGTCTCTGCTTGCTGTGCACCTTCCTGGTTTGTGTCTCTGCTTGCTGTGCACTTGCCTGGTATGTGCCTCTGTTTGCTGTGCACCTGCCTGGTTTGTGTCTCTGCTTGCTGTGCACCTTCCTGGTATGTGCCTCTGTTTGCTGTGCACCTGCCTGGTATGTGTCTCTGTTTGCTCTGCACCTGCCTGGTATGTGTCTCTGCTTGCCGTGCACCTGCCTGGTTTGTGCCTCTGTTTGCCGTGCACCTGCCTGGTATGTGTCTCTGCTTGCTGTGCACCTGCCTGGTATGTGTCTCTGCTTGCTCTGCACCTGCCTGGTATGTGTCTCTGCTTGCAGTGCACCTGCCTGGTTTGTGTCTCTGCTTGCTCTGCACCTGCCTGGTATGTGTCTCTGCTTGCTGTGCACCTGCCTGGTTTGTGTCTCTGCTTGCAGTGCACCTGCCTGGTTTGTGTCTCTGCTTGCTGTGCACCTGCCTGGTTTGTGTCTCTGCTTGCTGTGCACCTGCCTGGTTTGTGTCTCTGCTTGCTGTGCACCTGCCTGGTATGTGTCTCTGCTTGCTGTGCACCTGCCTGGTATGTGTCTCTGCTTGCTGTGCACCTGCCTGGTATGTGTCTCTGCTTGCTGTGCACCTGCCTGGTATGTGCCTCTGCTTGCTGTGCACCTGCCTGGTATGTGTCTCTGCTTGCTGTGCACCTTCCTGGTTTGTGTCTCTGCTTGCTGTGCACCTGCCTGGTTTGTGCCTCTCCTTGCTGTGCACCTGCCTGGTTTGTGCCTCTGCTTGCTGTGCACCTGCCTGGTTTGTGTCTCTGCTTGCAGTGCACCTTCCTGGTTTGTGTCTCTGCTTGCTCTGCACCTGCCTGGTATGTGCCTCTGCTTGCTGTGCACCTGCCTGGTATGTGTCTCTGCTTGCTGTGCACCTTCCTGGTTTGTGTCTCTGCTTGCTGTGCACCTGCCTGGTTTGTGCCTCTCCTTGCTGTGCACCTGCCTGGTATGTGTCTCTGCTTGCTGTGCACCTTCCTGGTTTGTGTCTCTGCTTGCTGTGCACCTGCCTGGTTTGTGCCTCTCCTTGCTGTGCACCTGCCTGGTATGTGCCTCTGCTTGCTGTGCACCTGCCTGGTATGTGTCTCTGCTTGCAGTGCACCTGCCTGGTTTGTGCCTCTGCTTGCTGTGCACCTGCCTGGTATGTGTCTCTGCTTGCTGTGCACCTGCCTGGTTTGTGTCTCTGCTTGCTCTGCACCTGCCTGGTATGTGTCTCTGCTTGCTGTGCACCTGCCTGGTTTGTGTCTCTGCTTGCTGTGCACCTGCCTGGTTTGTGTCTCTCCTTGCTGTGCCCCTGCCTGGTTTGTGCCTCTGCTTGCTGTGCACCTGCCTGGTATGTGCCTCTGTTTGCTGTGCACCTGCCTGGTTTGTGTCTCTGCTTGCTGTGCACCTTCCTGGTATGTGCCTCTGTTTGCTGTGTACCTGCCTGGTATGTGTCTCTCCTTGCTGTGCACCTGCCTGGTATGTGCCTCTGCTTGCTTTGCACCTGCCTGGTATGTGTCTCTGCTTGCTGTGCACCTGCCTGGTATGTGCCTCTGCTTGCTCTGCTCCTGCCTGATTTGTGTCTCTCCTTGCTGTGCACCTTCCTGGTATGTGTCTCTCCTTGCTGTGCACCTGCCTGGTATGTGTCGCTGCTTGCTGTGCACCTGCCTGGTTTGTGCCTCTGCTTGCAGTGCACCTGCCTGGTTTGTGCCTCTGCTTGCTCTGCACCTGCCTGGTTTGTGCCTCTGCTTGCTCTGCACCTGCCTGGTTTGTGTCTCTGCTTGCTGTGCACCTGCCTGGTTTGTGCCTCTCCTTGCTGTGCACCTTCCTGGTTTGTGCCTCTGCTTGCTCTGCACCTGCCTGGTTTGTGTCTCTGCTTGCTCTGCACCTGCCTGGTTTGTGTCTCTGCTTTCTGTGCACCTGCCTTGTTTGTGTCTCTGCTTGCTGTGCACCTTCCTGGTTTGTGTCTCTGCTTGCTGTGCACCTTCCTGGTATGTGTCTCTCCTTCCTGTGCACCTGCCTGGTTTGTGTCTCTGCTTGCTGTGCACCTGCCTGGTTTGTGCCTCTGCTTTCTGTGCACCTGCCTGGTTTGTGTCTCTGCTTGCTGTGCACCTGCCTGGTTTGTGCCTCTGCTTTCTGTGCACCTGCCTGGTTTGTGTCTCTGCTTGCTGTGCACCTTCCTGGTTTGTGTCTCTGCTTGCTGTGCACCTTCCTGGTATGTGTCTCTGCTTGCTGTGCACCTTCCTGGTTTGTGCCTCTCCTTGCTGTGCACCTGCCTGGTATGTGTCTCTGCTTGCTGTGCACCTGCCTGGTTTGTGTCTCTGCTTGCAGTGCACCTGCCTGGTTTGTGTCTCTGCTTGCAGTGCACCTTCCTGGTTTGTGTCTCTGCTTGCTGTGCACCTGCCTGGTTTGTGTCTCTCCTTGCTGTGCACCTTCCTGGTATGTGTCTCTGCTTGCTGTGCACCTGCCTGGTTTGTGTCTCTGCTTGCAGTGCACCTTCCTGGTTTGTGCCTCTGCTTGCTGTGCACCTTCCTGGTTTGTGCCTCTGCTTGCTGTGCACCTGCCTGGTTTGTGTCTCTGCTTGCAGTACACCTTCCTGGTTTGTGCCTCTGTTTGCTGTGCACCTGCCTGGTATGTGCCTCTGTTTGCTGTGCACCTTCCTGGTATGTGTCTCTGCTTGCTGTGCACCTGCCTGGTTTGTGCCTCTGCTTGCAGTGCACCTGCCTGGTTTGTGTCTCTGCTTGCAGTGCACCTCCCTAGTATGTGTCTCTGCTTGCTGTGCACCTGCCTGGTTTGTGTCTCTGCTTGCAGTGCACCTCCCTAGTATGTGTCTCTGCTTGCTGTGCACCTGCCTGGTATGTGTCTCTGCTTGCTGTGCATCTTCCTGGTTTGTGCCTCTGCTTCCTGTGCACCTGCCTGGTTTGTGTCTCTCCTTGCTGTGCACCTTCCTGGTTTGTGCCTCTTCTTGCTGTGCACCTGCCTGGTTTGTGTCTCTGCTTGCTGTGTCTCTGCCTGGTGTGTGTCTCTGCTTGCTGTGCACCTTCCTGGTATGTGTCTCTGCTTGCTGTGCACCTTCCTGGTTTGTGTCTCTGCTTGCTGTGCACCTTCCTGGTATGTGTCTCTGCTTGCTGTGCACCTGCCTGGTTTGTGTCTCTGCTTGCAGTGCATCTTCCTGGTATGTGTCTCTGCTTCCTGTGCACCTGCCTGGTTTGTGTCTCTGCTTGCTGTGCACCTGCCTGGTTTGTGTCTCTGCTTGCAGTGCATCTTCCTGGTTTGTGCCTCTGCTTCCTGTGCACCTGCCTGGTTTGTGTCTTTGCTTGCTGTGCACCTTCCTGGTTTGTGTCTCTCCTTGCTGTGCACCTGCCTGGTTTGTGTCTTTGCTTGCTGTGCACCTTCCTGGTTTGTCTCTCACCTTGCTGTGCATCTTCCTGGTTTGTGCCTCTGCTTCCTGTGCACCTGCCTGGTTTGTGCCTCTGCTTCCTGTGCACCTTCCTGGTGTCTCTGCTTGCTGTGCACCTGCCTGTATGTGCCTCTGCTTGCTGTGCACCTGCCTGGTTTGTCTCTCACCTTGCTGTGCACCTTCCTGGTTTGTGTCTCTGCTTGCTGTGCACCTTCCTGGTTTGTGTCTCTGCTTGCTGTGCACTTGCCTGGTATGTGCCTCTGTTTGCTGTGCACCTGCCTGTTTGTGTCTCTGCTTGCTGTGCACCTTCTGGTATGTGCCTCTGTTTGCTGTGCACCTGCCTGGTATGTGTCTCCTGTTTGCTCTGCACCTGCCTGGTATGTGTCTCTGCTTGCCGTGCACCTGCCTGGTTTGTGCCTCTGTTTGCCGTGCACCTGCCTGTATGTGTCTCTGCTTGCTGTGCACCTGCCTGGTATGTGTCTCTGCTTGCTCTGCACCTGCCTGGTATGTGTCTCTGCTTGCAGTTCACCTGCCTGGTTTGTGTCTCTGCTTGCTCTGCACCTGCCTGGTATGTGTCTCTGCTTGCTGTGCACCTTGTGTCTCTGCTTGCTGTGCACCTGCCTGGTTTGTGTCTCTGCTTGCAGTGCACCTGCCTGGTTTGTGCCTCTGCTTGCTGTGCACCTCCCTAGTATGTGTCTCTGCTTGCTGTGCACCTGCCTGGTTTGTGTCTCTGCTTGCAGTGCACCTCCCTAGTATGTGTCTCTGCTTGCTGTGCACCTGCCTGGTTTGTGTCTCTGCTTGCTGTGCACCTGCCTGGTATGTGTCTCTGCTTGCTGTGCACCTTCCTGGTATGTGTCTCTGCTTGCTGTGCACCTTCCTGGTTTGTGCCTCTGCTTGCTGTGCACCTGCCTGGTTTGTGTCTCTGCTTGCTGTGCACCTTCCTGGTTTGTGTCTCTGCTTGCTGTGCACCTGCCTGGTTTGTGTCTCTGCTTGCTGTGCACCTGCCTGGTATGTGTCTCTGCTTGCTGTGCACCTGCCTGGTTTGTGTCTCTGCTTGCTGTGCACCTTCCTGGTTTGTGTCTCTGCTTGCTGTGCACCTGCCTGGTTTGTGTCTCTGCTTGCTGTGCACCTGCCTGGTATGTGTCTCTGCTTGCTGTGCACCTGCCTGGTTTGTGTCTCTGCTTGCTGTGCACCTGCCTGGTATGTGTCTCTGCTTGCTGTGCACCTTCCTGGTATGTGTCTCTGCTTGCTGTGCACCTTCCTGGTTTGTGCCTCTGCTTGCTGTGCACCTGCCTGGTTTGTGTCTCTGCTTGCTGTGCACCTTCCTGGTTTGTGTCTCTGCTTGCTGTGCACCTGCCTGGTTTGTGTCTCTGCTTGCTGTGCACCTGCCTGGTATGTGTCTCTGCTTGCTGTGCACCTGCCTGGTCTGTGTCTCTGCTTGCTGTGCACCTGTCTGTTTTGTGTCTCTGCTTGCTGTGCACCTGCCTGGTTTGTGTCTCTGCTTGCTGTGCACCTGCCTGGTTTGTGACTCTGCAGGCTGTGCACCTTCCTGGTTTGTGTCTCTGCTTGCTGTGCGCCTTCCTGGTTTGTGTCTCAGCTTGCTGTGCACCTGCCTGGTTTGTGCCTCTGCTTGCTGTGCACCTGCCTGGTTTGTGTCTCTGCTTGCTGTGCACCTGCCTGGTATGTGTCTCTGCTTGCTGTGCACCTGCCTGGTTTGTGTCTCTGCTTGCTGTGCACCTGCCTGG
The DNA here is from genome assembly GCA_027410445.1 of Discoglossus pictus. NCBI lineage: Eukaryota > Metazoa > Chordata > Amphibia > Anura > Alytidae > Discoglossus > Discoglossus pictus. The sequence continues at coordinate 14,420,593 of CM050166.1, forward strand.
TATGTGCCTCTGCTTGCTGTGCACCTTCCTGGTTTGTGTCTCCTCTTGCTGTGCACCTGCCTGGTTTGTGTCTCTGCTTGCTGTGCACCTGCCTGGTTTGTGCCTCTGCTTGCTGTGCACCTGCCTGGTTTATGCCTCTGCTTGCTGTGCACCTTCCTGGTATGTGCCTCTGCTTGCTGTGCACCTTCCTGGTTTGTGTCTCTGCTTGCTTTGCACCTGCCTGGTTTGTGCATCTGCTTCCTGTGCACCTTCCTGGTATGTGTCTCTCTTTGCTGTGCACCTTCCTGGTTTGTGTCTCTGCTTGCTGTGCACCTGCCTGGTTTGTGTCTCTGCTTGCTGTGCACCTGCCTGGTTTGTGTCTCTGCTTGCTGTGCACCTGCCTGGTATGTGCCTCTGCTTGCTGTGCACCTTCCTGGTTTGTGTCTCTGCTTGCTGTGCACCTGCCTGGTTTGTGCCTCTGCTTGCTGTGCACCTGCCTGGTATGTGTCTCTGCTTGCTGTGCACCTGCCTGGTTTGTGTCTCTCCTTGCTGTGCACCTTCCTGGTTTGTGCATCTGCTTGCTGTGCACCTGCCTGGTTTGTGCCTCTGCTTGCTGTGCACCTGCCTGGTTTGTGCCTCTGCTTGCTGTGCACCTTCCTGGTTTGTGCCTCTGCTTGCTGTGCACCTTCCTGGTATGTGCCTCTGCTTGCTGTGCACCTTCCTGGTTTGTGCCTCTGCTTGCTGTGCACCTGCCTGGTTTGTGCCTCTGCTTGCTGTGCACCTGCCTGGTTTGTGTCTCTGCTTGCTGTGCACCTGCCTGGTTTGTGTCTCTGCTTGCTGTGCACCTGCCTGGTTTGTGTCTCTGCTTGCTGTGCACCTGCCTGGTTTGTGTCTCTGCTTGCTGTGCACCTGCCTGGTTTGTGTCTCTGCTTGCTGTGCACCTGCCTGGTTTGTGTCTCTGCTTGCTGTGCACCTGCCTGGTATGTGCCTCTGCTTGCTGTGCACCTTCCTGGTTTGTGTCTCTGCTTGCTGTGCACCTGCCTGGTTTGTGCCTCTGCTTGCTGTGCACCTGCCTGGTATGTGTCTCTGCTTGCTGTGCACCTGCCTGGTTTGTGCCTCTGCTTGCTGTGCACCTGCCTGGTTTGTGTCTCTGCTTGCTGTGCACCTTCCTGGTATGTGCCTCTGCTTGCTGTGCACCTGCCTGGTTTGTGTCTCTGCTTGCTGTGCACCTTCCTGGTATGTGTCTCTGCTTGCTGTGCACCTTCCTGGTATGTGCCTCTGCTTGCTGTGCACCTTCCTGGTTTGTGCCTCTGTTTGCTGTGCACCTGCCTGGTATGTGTCTCTGCTTGCTGTGGACCTGCCTGGTTTGTGCCTCTGCTTGCTGTGCACCTTCCTGGTATGTGCCTCTGCTTGCTGTGCACCTTCCTGGTATGTGTCTCTGCTTGCTGTGCACCTGCCTGGTTTGTGTCTCTGCTTGCTGTGTACCTGCCTGGTTTGTGCCTCTGCTTGCTGTGCACCTGCCTGGTATGTGTCTCTGCTTGCTGTGCACCTGCCTGGTATGTGTCTCTGCTTGCTGTGCACCTGCCTTGTTTGTGTCTCTGCTTGCTGTGCACCTGCCTTGTTTGTGTCTCTGCTTTCTGTGCACCTGCCTGGTTTGTGTCTCTGCTTGCTGTGCACCTGCCTGGTTTGTGCCTCTGCTTGCTGTGCACCTTCCTGGTTTGTGTCTCTGCTTGCTGTGCACCTTCCTGGTTTTTGCCTCTGCTTGCTGTGCACCTTCCTGGTTTGTGTCTCTGCTTGCAGTGCACCTTCCTGGTTTGTGTCTCTGCTTGCTGTGCACCTGCCTGGTTTGTGTCTCTGTTTGCTGTGCACCTTCCTGGTTTGTGCCTCTGCTTGCTGTGCACTTGCCTGGTATGTGTCTCTGCTTGCTGTGCACCTGCCTGGTTTGTGCCTCTGCTTGCTGTGCACTTGCCTGGTATGTGTCTCTGCTTGCTGTGCACCTGCCTGGTTTGTGCCTCTGCTTGCTGTGCACCTGCCTGGTTTGTGCCTCTGCTTGCTGTGCACCTGCCTTGTTTGTGTCTCTGCTTGCTGTGCACCTTCCTGGTTTGTGTCTCTGCTTGCTGTGCACCTTCCTGGTTTGTGTCTCTGCTTGCTGTGCACCTTCCTGGTATGTGTCTCTGCTTGCTGTGCACCTGCCTGGTTTGTGTCTCTGCTTGCTGTGCACCTGCCTGGTTTGTGTCTCTGCTTGCTGTGCACCTTCCTGGTTTGTGTCTCTGCTTGCTGTGCACCTGCCTGGTTTGTGTCTCTGCTTGCTGTGCACCTGCCTGGCATGTGTCTCTGCTTGCTGTGCACCTTCCTGGCATGTGTCTCTGCTTGCTGTGCACCTGCCTGGTTTGTGCCTCTCCTTGCTGTGCACCTGCCTGGTATGTGTCTCTGCTTGCTGTGCACCTGCCTGGTATGTGTCTCTGCTTGCTCTGCACCTTCCTGGTTTGTGCCTCTGCTTGCTGTGCACCTGCCTGGTTTGCGTCTCTGCTTGCTGTGTACCTGCCTGGTATGCGTCTCTGCTTGCTGTGCACCTTCCTGGTTTGTGCCTCTGCTTGCTGTGCACCTTCCTGGTTTGTGTCTCTGCTTGCTGTGCACCTTCCTGGTTTGTGCCTCTGCTTGCAGTGCACCTGCCTGGTATGTGTCTCTGCTTGCTGTGCACCTGCCTGGTTTGTGTCTCTGCTTGCTGTGCACCTGCCTGGTATGTGTCTCTGCTTGCAGTGCACCTGCCTGGTTTGTGTCTCTCCTTGCTGTGCACCTGCCTGGTTTGTGTCTCTGCTTGCTGTGCACCTGCCTGGTATGTGTCTCTGCTTGCAGTGCACCTGCCTGGTTTGTGTCTCTCCTTGCTGTGCACCTTCCTGGTATGTGTCTCTGCTTGCAGTGCACCTGCCTGGTTTGTGTCTCTCCTTGCTGTGCACCTGCCTGGTTTGTGTCTCTGCTTGCAGTGCACCTGCCTGGTTTGTGTCTCTCCTTGCTGTGCACCTGCCTGGTTTGTGTCTCTGCTTGCTGTGCACCTGCCTGGTTTGTGTCTCTGCTTGCTGTGTCTCTGCCTGGTTTGTGTCTCTGCTTGCAGTGCACCTGCCTGGTTTGTGTCTCTGCTTGCAGTGCACCTGCCTGGTTTGTGTCTCTCCTTGCTGTGCACCTGCCTGGTATGTGTCTCTGCTTGCAGTGCACCTGCCTGGTTTGTGTCTCTCCTTGCTGTGCACCTGCCTGGTTTGTGTCTCTGCTTGCAGTGCACCTGCCTGGTTTGTGTCTCTCCTTGCTGTGCACCTGCCTGGTTTGTGTCTCTGCTTGCAGTGCACCTGCCTGGTTTGTGTCTCTCCTTGCTGTGCACCTGCCTGGTTTGTGTCTCTGCTTGCTGTGCACCTGCCTGGTTTGCGTCTCTGCTTGCTGTGCACCTGCCTGGTATGCGTCTCTCCTTGCTGTGCACCTGCCTGGTTTGTGTCTCTGCTTGCTGTGCACCTTCCTGGTTTGTGTCACTGCTTGCTGTGCACCTGCCTGGTTTGTGCCTCTGCTTGCTGTGCACCTGCCTGGTATGCGTCTCTCCTTGCTGTGCACCTGCCTGGTTTGTGTCTCTTCTTGCTGTGCACCTTCCTGGTTTGTGTCACTGCTTGCTGTGCACCTGCCTGGTTTGTGCCTCTGCTTGCTGTGCACCTGCCTGGTTTGTGTCTCTGTTTGCTGTGCACCTGCCTGGTATGTGTCTCTGCTTGCTGTGCACCTGCCTGGTTTGTGCCTCTGCTTGCTGTGCACCTGCCTGGTTTGTGCCACTGCTTGCTGTGCACCTGCCTTGTTTGTGCCACTGCTTGCTGTGCACCTGCCTGGTATGCGCCTCTGCTTGCTGTGCACCTGCCTGGTTTGCGTCTCTGCTTGCTGTGCACCTGCCTGGTATGCGTCTCTGCTTGCTGTGCACCTGCCTGGTATGCGTCTCTGCTTGCTGTGCACCTTCCTGGTATGCGTCTCTGCTTGCTGTGCACCTGCCTGGTATGTGCCTCTGCTTGCTGTGCACCTGCCTGGTTTGTGCCTCTGCTTGCTGTGCACCTGCCTGGTTTGTGCCTCTGCTTGCTGTGCACCTGCCTGGTTTGTGTCTCTGCTTGCTGTGCACCTGCCTGGTATGTGCCTCTGCTTGCTGTGCACCTGCCTGGTTTGTGTCTCTGCTTGCTGTGCACCTGCCTGGTTTGTGCCTCTGCTTGCTGTGCACCTTCCTGGTATGTGTCTCTGCTTGCTGTGCACCTGCCTGGTTTGTGTCTCTGCTTGCTGTGCACCTGCCTGGTATGTGTCTCTGCTTGCAGTGCACCTGCCTGGTTTGTGTCTCTCCTTGCTGTGCACCTGCCTGGTATGTGTCTCTGCTTGCTGTGCACCTGCCTGGTTTGTGTCTCTGCTTGCTGTGCACCTGCCTGGTTTGTGTCTCTCCTTGCTGTGCACCTGCCTGGTATGTGTCTCTGCTTGCTGTGCACCTGCCTGGTTTGTGTCTCTGCTTGCTGTGCACCTGCCTGGTTTGTGTCTCTGCTTGCTGTGTCTCTGCCTGGTTTGTGTCTCTGCTTGCAGTGCACCTGCCTGGTTTGTGTCTCTGCTTGCAGTGCACCTGCCTGGTTTGTGTCTCTCCTTGCTGTGCACCTGCCTGGTTTGTGTCTCTCCTTGCTGTGCACCTGCCTGGTTTGTGTCTCTGCTTGCTGTGCACCTGCCTGGTTTGTGTCTCTGCTTGCAGTGCACCTGCCTGGTTTGTGTCTCTGCTTGCAGTGCACCTGCCTGGTTTGTGTCTCTCCTTGCTGTGCACCTGCCTGGTTTGCGTCTCTGCTTGCTGTGCACCTGCCTGGTTTGTGTCTCTGCTTGCAGTGCACCTGCCTGGTTTGTGTCTCTCCTTGCTGTGCACCTGCCTGGTTTGTGTCTCTGCTTGCTGTGCACCTGCCTGGTTTGTGTCTCTGCTTGCTGTGCACCTGCCTGGTTTGTGCCTCTGCTTGCTGTGCACCTGCCTGGTATGTGCCTCTGCTTGCTGTGCACCTGCCTGGTATGTGTGTCTGCTTGCTGTGCACCTGCCTTGTTTGTGCCACTGCTTGCTGTGCACCTGCCTGGTATGTGTCTCTGCTTGCTGTGCACCTGCCTTGTTTGTGCCACTGCTTGCTGTGCACCTGCCTGATTTGTGCCTCTGCTTGCTGTGCACCTGCCTGGTTTGTGTCTCTGTTTGCTGTGCACCTGCCTTGTTTGTGTCTCTGCTTGCTGTGCACCTGCCTGGTTTGTGCCTCTGCTTGCTGTGCACCTGCCTGGTTTGTGCCTCTGCTTGCTGTGCACCTGCCTGGTTTGTGTCTCTGCTTGCTGTGCACCTGCCTGGTTTGTGTCTCTGCTTGCTGTGCACCTGCCTGGTATGCGTCTCTGTTTGCTGTGCACCTGCCTTGTTTGTGCCTCTGCTTGCTGTGCACCTGCCTGGTATGTGTCTCTGCTTGCTGTGCACCTTCCTGGTATGTGTCTCTGTTTGCTGTGCACCTGCCTTGTTTGTGTCTCTGCTTTCTATGTACCTGCCTGGTGTGCACCTGCTATGTTTGTGCCTCTTCTTTCTTTGCACCTGTCTTACTTCCCCTGAATCTCTGCTTTTTCCCCATGTGGGGTATTCGCCTCTGCCTGCTCTGCACCATTCTGATATGTGTCTCTGCCTGCTGTATAGAGTGTACTTGCCTTGTATATATCTCTGCTGCTGTATGCCTATTTTCCCTATAGATATATATGTATGTCTGGTCTGTATCTGGTTTCTGAGTACTGACCTCTAAGCTCTGTTATACACCTGTGTGCTATGTCTTGCTGTGTATCTGCCTGTTCTATGTCTCTACTGGCTTGGTACCTTTCTGTTGTACTCCATCTTTGTTTGTACCCCACCATCCTGTTAATCTGGCTGCTTGTTTGTCTCCTTGTGTATCCATACTGTCTGTAAGCTTTATATCTGTGTGCCCCTCTCACACTTGATGTGTCTATTCTGTGCCTTAGTGTGTGCAGAGGGTGCCTGGTCCCCTGCTCCATGAGTTCTGTGTCCCTGCTTGCTTTATCCCATATTATACAGTATGTCTTGCTTTCCCTGGTTTGCACCTCTTTATGCTGCACATATCTAATCATTATAATACCCAATTTCTGCATGCCTGATTATGTTTATTTGCCTGTTGTGTCTGCTCTGTTCTCCTGTTGTGTACCTCTGTTTGCTGTATGACCTACTGTTTTTTGTGTCTGCTGTGTGTCTCTGTATGCTCCATGCCTCCCGTGGGTCCCCTGCAGTTCCTTATGACTCACTGTGGCCCCCACAGGCCCCAGGAGCCCCCTGTGCCCCCTGCAAGCCCTGTGGTCCTACAGGCCTTTATGTCCCCCGCGTACCTCTTGTGGACCTTCACAGAACTCTATGGCCTCCCTCTGCCCCTTGTGTTGCCCTCAATCCTGGCTGGCCCTGGCTGGTCCCCGCTCGTACCTCTGCAGCCCCCTCAGGCCTCTGTGACCCCCTTTGGCCCACTGGCCTGCCTTGGCCCCTTCTCACTCCAGGAAGTGTAGTGCAGCATTGGGCAGGTAAGAAAATATTTATATAGGTGTATGTGTGTATATATATATATATATATATATATATATATATATATATATATATATATATATATATATATATATATATATATGTAGGTGTGCCCCCTATGCACTTTGGCCGGTGTCTCTCTTTGCTGTATAACATGCTGCTTTCTATATCTACCTGCTTCTGCTTACTCTGTATCTTCTTGCTGTGTCTGCTCTCTACCTGACCTCGGTTTGTCTCTTCTTAGTGTGTATCTGTTGATCTCTGTCTCTGGCTGCTGTGCAACTGCTCTGTGTCTTTTCTGTCTCATTGCCTGGTCATTTCCTATCTGTTGTGTCTCTGCTTACTATATGACACACTACTCTGTTTCAATGTCTGCTCTGTGCCTCTTCTTGATGTGTCCTTGCCTGTCCTGTGTTTCTGCCTGGTGTGTGTCTAATTTGTGCCTCTTCTTCCTGTGTCCCTGCCTGCTCTGTGTCTCTGTCTGATGTGTGTCCGTCCTGTGCCCATGCCTGCTCTGTGTCTCTGTCTGATGTGTGTCCGCCCTGTGTCCCTGCCTACTCTGTGTCTCTGTCTGATGTGTCTCTGCCCTGTGTCCCTGCCTGCTCTGTGTATCTGTCTGGTGTGTGTCCGTCCTGTGCCCATGCCTGCTCTGTGTCTCTGTCTGATGTGTGTCCGTCCTGTGCCCATGCCTGCTCTGTGTCTCTGTCTGATGTGTGTCCGCCCTGTGTCCCTGCCTACTCTGTGTCTCTGTCTGATGTGTCTCTGCCCTGTGTCCCTGCCTGCTCTGTGTATCTGTCTGGTGTGTGTCCGCCCTGTGCCCATGCCTGCTCTGTGTCTCTGTCTGGTATCTACTGTATGCCTCTTTTTCTTGTGCCCCTGCCTACTGATGTATGTCTGTTCTGTGCCCCCACCTACTAAGTGTCTCTGCCTGATGTATGCCTCTCTGCACTGTGCCCCTTCTTCCTGTGCTCCTGCCTGATCTGTGTGTCTCTGTCTGGTGTCTGCTCTGTGCCTCGTCTTCCTGTGCTCTGTCTGATCTGTGTCTCTACCTGGTGTCTTCACTGTGCCTCTTCTTCCTGGGCCCCTGCATTATTCTCTTTGCCTCTTCTTCCTGTGCCCCTGCCTTCTTCTCTGTGCCTCTTCTTCCTGTGCCCCTGCATTCTTCTCTGTGCCTCTTCTTCCCGTGCCCCTGCCTTCTTCCCTCTGCCTCTTCTTCCTGTGCCCCTGCCTTCTTCTCTGTGCCTCTTCTTCCTGGGCCCCTGCATTATTCTCTTTGCCTCTTCTTCCTGTGCCCCTGCCTTCTTTTCTGTGCCTCTTCTTCCTGTGCCCCTGCATTCTTCTCTGTGCCTCTTCTTCCTGTACCCCACCTTCTTCTCTGTGCCTCTTCTTCCTATGCCCCTGCATTCTTCTCTGTGCCTCTTCTTCCTGTGCCCCTGCCTTCTTCTCTGTGCCTCTTCTTCCTGTGCCCCTGCTTTCTTATCTGTGCCTCTTCTTCCTGTGACCTGCCTTCTTTTCTGTGCCTCTTCTTCCTGTGCCCCTGCCTTCTTCTCTGTGCCTCTTCTTCCTGTGCCCCTGCCTTCTTCTCTGTGCCTCTTCTTCCTGTGCCCTGCCTTCTTCTCTGTGCCTCTTCTTCCTGTGCCCCTGCCTTCTTCTCTGTTCCTCTTCTTCCTATGCCCCTGCTTTCTTCTCTGTGCCTCTTCTTCCTGTGCCCCTGCCTTCTCTGTGCTTCTTCTTCCTGTGCCCCTGCCTTCTTCTCTTTGCCTCTCCTTCCTGCGCCCCTGCATTCTTCTCTGTGCCTCTTCTTCCTGTGCCCCTGCCTTCTTCTCTGTGCCTCTTCTTCCTGTGCCCCTGCTTTCTTATCTGTGCCTCTTCTTCCTGTGACCTGCCTTCTTTTCTGTGCCTCTTCTTCCTGTGCCCCTGCCTTCTTCTCTGTGCCTCTTCTTCCTGTGCCCCTGCCTTCTTCTCTGTGCCTCTTCTTCCTGTGCCCCTGCCTTCTTTTCTGTGCCTCTTCTTCCTGTGCCCTGCCTTCTTCTCTGTGCCTCTTCTTCCTGTGCCCCTGCCTTCTTCTCTGTTCCTCTTCTTCCTATGCCCCTGCTTTCTTCTCTGTGCCTCTTCTTCCTGTGCCCCTGCCTTCTCTGTGCTTCTTCTTCATGTGCCCCTGCCTTCTCTTTGCCTCTCCTTCCTGCGCCCCGCCTTCTTCTCTGTTCCTCTTCTTCCCATGCCCCTGCTTTCTTCTCTGTGCCTCTTCTTCCTGTGCCCCTGCCTTCTCTGTGCCTCTTCTTCCTGTGCCCCTGCCTTCTCTGTGCCTCTTCTTCCTGTGCCCCTGCCTTCTCTGTGCCTCTTCTTCCTGTGCCCCACCTTCTTCTCTGTGCCTCTTCTTCCTGTGCCCCTGCCTTCTCTGTGCCTCTTCTTCCTGTGCCCCACCTTCTTCTCTGTGCCTCTTCTTCCTGTGCCCCTGCCTTCTCTGTGCCTCTTCTTCCTGTGCCCGCCTTCTTCTCTGTGCCTCTTCTTCCTGTGCCCCACCTTCTTCTCTGTGCCTCTTCTTCCTGTGCCCCTGTCTTCTCTGTGCCTCTTCTTCCTGTGCCCGCCTTCTTCTCTGTGCCTCTTCTTCCTGTGCCCCGCCTTCTTCTCTGTGCCTCTTCTTCCTATGCCCCGCCTTCTTCTCTGTGCCTCTTCTTCCTGTGCCCCACCTTCTTCTCTGTGCCTCTTCTTCCTGTGCCCCTGCTTTCTTATCTGTGCCTCTTCTTCCTGTGCCCCACCTTCTTCTCTGTGCCTCTTTTTCCTGTGCCACTGCCTTCTCTGTGCCTCTTCTTCCTGTGCACCGCCTTCTTCTCTGTGCCTCTTTTTCCTGTGCCCCTGCCTTCTCTGTGCCTCTTCTTCCTGTGCCCCTGCCTACTTCTCTGTGCCTCTTCTTCCTGTGCCCCTGCTTTCTTCTCTGTGCCTCTTCTTCCTGTGCCCCTGCCTTCTTCTCTGTGCCTCTTCTTCCTGTGCCCCTGCCTTCTTCTCTGTGCCTCTTCTTCCTGTGCCCCTGCTTTCTTCTCTATGCCTCTTCTTCCTAAGCCCCTGCCTTCTTCTCTGTGCCACTTCTTCCTGTGCCCCTGCTTTCTTCTCTATGCCTCTTCTTCCTAAGCCCCTGCCTTCTTCTCTGTGCCACTTCTTCCTGTGCCCCTGCCTTCTTCTCTGTGCCTCTTCTTCCTGTGCCTCTGCCTTCTTCTCTGTGCCTCTTCTTCCTGTGCCCCTGCCTTCTTCTCTGTGCCTCTTCTTCCTGTGCCCCGCCTTCTTCTCTGTGCCACTTCTTACTGTATCAAACAGCTGTTCAGAGCCACAGGACTCCTCTCATATGTTACTTTTTCGTTATATCCTTATCCTTTATTTGACCATTGTATCTGTTCTATAAGTACAGCACCGCAGGCACCATGAGCATGTGCAAACTCTCTTGTTATTTGATACACCATCATTATCACTACGTATATACCATCAAACTCACCCTTTCACCCTATAACTCTAAATCATGACCTCTTGTTCTAACATATTTCTATCATACGCTCCCGTCCTCTCCTATATGTTATTGAATGCCTTTCATATATATAAATAGCTCTATCTGTGTAGTGGAGAGTTTGATCTCTGTATGTGTCCAATATCCCAGACAGCTGCAATCTGTTTGATTTACCTCAAACATCCAGACATAAAGAAGTCTGTTGGCTTGATGTGACCTGATGTGCTGAATTATATCTGTGTCTTAAAGGGCCACTGTAGCCCTATATTCATAATATCCACCTATGATTTGGGTTCATTTATAGTGCAGGTTTCTGCACTATCACCTCCATTTTTAACATCTGATACACCCAGAGACTTAATCACTAACTAACCCCCTTTTCTTGTTTCTTCCTTTTAATGACTTCACCTTTTGTTTCATTAATCCATTAGATTGTAAGTTTGCGAGTTTTCAATCATGGAAAGAGCTTTGCAAAAATGTACCCTGTACCTGCGGGTTCCCTGGTGGTCCAGTGGTTAGAATTTGGGGCTTTCACCGCTGCAACCTGGGTTTGATTCCAGTCAGGGAGCCAAGAGGTCACACCACCCCGAAGCCATGCAGGATTGGGCCTGGTTAGTACTTGAATGGGAGACCACCTAGGAATACTAGGAGCTATATGCTGTGGCACACTGGAGAAGGAACTGACAATCCATTCCAGTATCTCTGCCATGAATACCAAGTAGATCAGCATGGTGTGTTATGGTCCATGAGGTCACAGAGAGTCGGACATGACTGAACAACACACACCATGTAACCAAGATGTTAATATCAAAGACAGGGCACCACACTTTTTGCCTGTTTAATATTGTATTTTTTATTTTTTATTAATAATCACATATATAGTTGTGAGCGTACGAGTCGTTGCTCACGCTTGCGGGCTCGCGTAGCGAGCCCGCGGCCCTCGCGAAGCGAGGGCCGTGGCTCGCAAAGCGAGCCGCGGCCCTCGCGTAGCGAGGGCCGTGGCTCGCGAAGCGAGCCGCGGCCCTCGCGTATCGAGCCGCGGGCCTCGCGAAGCGAGGGCCGCGGCTCGCGCAGCGAGCCGCGGCCCTCGCGTAGCGAGGTCACTGGGCAAGGGCCTCAGTTGCTGGCATGGAGCGCCGAAGGCGCTCCATGCCAGCAACTGAGGCCCCTCGCGAAGCGAGGGCCTCAGTTGCTGGCGAGGTCACTGGGCACGGGCCTCAGTTGCTGGCATGGAGCGCCGAAGGCGCTCCATGTCAGCAACTGAGGCCCCTCGCGAAGCGAGGGCCTCAGTTGCTGGCGAGGTCCCTGGGCAAGGGCCTCAGTTGCTGGCATGGAGCGCCGAAGGCGCTCCATGTCAGCAACTGAGGCCCCTCGCGAAGCGAGGGCCTCAGTTGCTGGCGAGGTCACTGGGCAAGGGCCTCAAACCCTCGCAAAATTCACGTCGCTACTCAAAAAACACGACACACAAATTACGACACTCGCAAAATTCACGTCGCTACTCAAAAAACACGACACACAAATTACGACACTCGCTAAATTTTACGAGGAACGCAAACAACGTACGAAACACGTTACCACACATTACGACCTCGCAAACATCGGACGCAACACGCCGACATACAAACATTTAAAACACAATACATACACACAGCACATACATAAAAAACTTACCTACACCAAGAGGGAGCACCCAGGACCTCAAAAATACAACTTACACCTCGATTTTACGCGAAATAAAACAGTTTAGAGACTAAAAAAATTCTAAGCGAGAGAAAAAATGGCCGCCGAACAAAACGAAAACGAGGCTACAGCACTATAAACTCGCAAAACACCACAAAACACCTACGGATATTCCGATACAGACCTATACCACACATTACTCGCCATTTTACACCAATGCGGAAGTACACGACTACGCTAACGGTTTGGTCTCGCGCACGCACAGTGTTACACTGCACACATTCAGCACGCTTACACAGCAGCTCCACACCACTAATGCTGCAGCAACATCAACACAGATTGCCAGCTCTTCAACACAATGCTTCAAAATAGGTAAAGTATATTCATTTATTAATGTATTATATATTTTAGTATTACACACCAAACAGCATTAGCTACCTTACGATTTGATTGCCGTCATTTTTTGACGGGCAATTCGCTAGTAGTAATAATAATAACAATAATAATAATATACTCTTTTAAAGAACTACACTTGAAAATATAATATAAAAAATCATTTTTATTTTATTACCTTTAATATGCAGTGATGCTGAAGTAGAGTTTACCATTTTAATTTCTGCTGATTGACTCACTGACATGTGGGAATGTGGCAACTAAAGCTTGCAGTGCATTTAACAAGATTAATCTAAATCTAATTAGTTTACAAGGACACGCCCTACAGAAAGAATTAGCTCACAAAGGAAAATGGAACTAAATGGTTAATAATTACATTTAAAAATGTAAAGGTTGTTTTTATTTATTTATTTATTTATATACTTATTTATTTGACTTTATAAAAAATATTTTTTATGGAAGAAGTTGGGACGACAGTGTCCCTTTAATAACTAATTGTCAGGTCTGTTCACCAATAAGTTAAATAAAAAACATCTTAAAGCAACAAAATATTGTCTTGTGGTTTCTTCTTTATCTGACTTACTTCTTGATCCCACAGCCATTTTCTCTACAGTAAATTATTACTGAGATATTCAAAATTGTTTGTGAGACTCATTTATGTTAATGTGTGACTCAGTATGCTAATTAGTAGTCCAGGGTCCTTGATACATTTGGGTGTGGGGGTTTAACGGCATGATAACATTGGGGTATAATGTTTTGCCACCACAAACAAGTGGACTGTGTTACTAATGACATCAAATCTGTTCAATATTAGTGTGTATAAAAATGCAACGGATAATGAGTATCTCAGGAATGATTTACTTTTTCACTAAAATAAATAAAATTAAAAAATCAGAGATCTTTCAAGGTATATATACACCTGATATTTACACAGTGACGGCGCTAGTGAGTGGAGGGCCCCAGTGCAAAATAATAAAATAATATGCAAATGATCAGATCACCCATATGGTCAGGGCCATATTAAGATCTTAGAGGCCCTAAGCACTTTATATATATACTAGCGACTTGCCCGTCAAAAATGACGGCAAAAAAACTGTAAGGCAGGTAATGCTGTTTGGTCACGACATTAATTTTGTTGGTGGTCCGAGATCCTTTGACGCTCATTGCGAGCCTCACGTAGAGCGCCTTTGGCGCTCATTGCGAGGCGCTTGGTTGTTGTATTTTTTTTTCTGATAGGCGCTTTTGCTGTTTTTGTTTAGTCGGCGGTGATGTGTTTTTTGCTCTTATTGCAAGTCTTTGTGTGCTATGAGGAGGGTTGGTGCTCGTTATGAGTGGTGCGGTGAATGGCTTTTGTGTTTATTGTGAGAGTGTATTTTTTTGTGTATATTTTTTTTGAATGCTAATTAAATAATAATTATTTAATAAATTAATATACTTTACCTATTTGTAAGTAATATATGCAGGAAGCATTGTGCTGAAGAGCTGACAATCTGTTTTGATGTTCCTGCAGCATACAATGTTGGTTTTCACTGTTGTGGAGCTGAGGTGTAAGTGTCAGCAATGTGTGCAGTGTAAATAGGCTGCGTGCGCGAGGGGAAACCGTTAGGGTAGCTGTGCACTTCCGCATTCTGTAAGTTAGTGTTGTAAAATGGCGGTGAATGTGTATGTGGTACGCAGCTGTGGATGATGTTGCGTCCTTGGTAAGAGTGTATCATTACCTCGTACGTTTTTTTTGAAAATTCGTATGTGCTTGGTGGTGTTTTGCGTGTTTAGGGGTCGTGCAGCCTCGTTTTCGTTTTTTTCGCTTGCAATTTTTTCTCGCGCCTAGGGGATTTTCGGGTGTCTAAACTCTGGAATTTGGACTTAAATTGAGGTGTAACTTCACATGCAGAGGTCCTGGGTGCCCCCCCTTTTTTTGTGTATTTATTGTGTTTTTAATGTTTTCAGGTGCGCACGGTTCGGCCATTAAGGTCGTAATTTTTGCGAGGTCGTTATAGTGATTGCGTGTTAGATCTATTTTGGTAAAGTGCCACTTGTGTGGGTGTTTGTAACCGCGTGTGAGGCGCCGTAGAACCTCCACCTCCGCAGATGCGGCCCCTCGCTTCCCATTTGGCTCATTGCAGCCGACGTTGGAACCTCCACCTTCCGCAAATTCTGCCCCTCGCCTCTCGAGAATCCGCATTTGCGGACCAAACTGCTTCCCTCGCTTTGCGTGACAACGATTCTTAGTTGGACAATTATAATATGTGATATATATATATATATATATATATATATAATCCAAATATAAACAATAATAAACTGTTACAATGTATATCATTAACCTCTATTATTACTATTTTATTAATACTTGTATTATTGTATATATAATTGTATCATTTATTGTGGGAGCCCCTTTTCTTCAGTTGCACCAGTTGCAGTCTTGCATCATATGGTCCGTGGCATTTCTATGGTTTGATACCATATATATAAAATGACATCAGAGTTTTGCGCATTGTATAATATATTTTCCCATTCGTCAGCAGGATGGGATTGTGTTGAGCTGCCATTACACGGTGTCATATGGAAGTCAACAGTTACACAACATGATTTAGGTGCAAGCTGTATATTACGCGCTCGCTATGAATACATTATGTCACGGACGTATTAAGAGGTGAGATCTGACTCGGCATGTCTTCCCTCACCTGTCAGATATTATTATATTATTGAGGCTTACATCGTCTTGGCCCTTTAAGCAGCTGCTTCCAGGATATTGATTAGACCTGGAGTTTACATAATAACACCACAATTAAGTGTCTTGGGGGTATATACTGCCAGTGGTCTTAGATGGATTGGTCCCTCGCTCCTGAAGGTTCCTCAGAAATGGGCAACCTATAGATCACAACTCATTATATACCATATATGTCAGTGGTGACGGGTGGGATGTGTCTAAAATTAAGGGATATGCGCGGATACTGGGTGTTACTAGGTATTTAATATCTATTTACTGACATTACTTTATTTTATTAAGAAGTGATTATAAGCTCTGACTATTATCAAATAGTCTCTGTATGGGTCTGCCAACTGCAACCTATGCAGACATAGACTATGTAGGTCTGGAAGCAGAGTGTAGTGTCCTAGCCTATCAGGGACCACATCTCAGCAAAAATAAAGCTTGACCTGAACTTTTACCACACTAAAATTTTAGATGTTTTTCAAGCAACCCAAGCAGGTGATCCCTTTTCTGTACTTGTAACATATATGGGGGATTGATGGAGAGTACAGACCCATTAGTGTATAAAGAGGGTGAGAACATCCATCATGTTGCACCTTTACTAAACACACCCTTTCCTTGTCATAAAATTAGCCAAGTAGGCCTGGACCTGCATCGATTAGAGAGCTATATAAGGCAGCTTGATAAGGGTTACAGGCCAGTGTAGTCTCAGGCAGGGATTTGTTAGGCCTCTGTCTACTGGATAAACATGTACTGAAAGAAAAGTTATTTCTTGTTATAAAGTGTTGTTTGTTACATTGTATCACTAATAAGGAAAGTCACTTAGTATAAAGAATGATTTAAAAATCCATTGCTGAAGAAATTGGTTTATTCAAAATAACAGGCGCTACATTATTACAGGGGCATTATATCTAAGGTCTGATAGATAGATAGATAGATAGATAGATAGATAGATAGATAGATAGATAGATAGAGGGATAGATAGATGGACAGACAGACAGACAGACAGACAGACAGACAGACAGATAGATAGATAGATAGATAGATAGATAGATAGATAGATAGATAGATAGATAGATAGATAGATAGATAGATAGATAGATAGATGATAGACATCCAGACAGAGGCGGACGGACGGGTGGACGGACAGATAGATAGATAGACATCCAGACAGAGGGATAGATAGATAGATAGATAGATAGATAGATAGATAGATATAGATAGATAGATAGATAGAGATGGGTAGGTAGATAGATAGATATAAAGACATATATATAGAGAGAAAGATAGATAGAAAAATACAAATATAGATAGATAGAGATAGATAGAGATAGATAGATAGATAGATAGATAGATAGATAGATAGAGATGAGTAGGTAGATAGATAGATATAAAGACATATATAGAGAGAGAAAGATAGATAGATAGATAAATACATAGATAGATAGATAGATAGATAAATAGATAGATAGATAGATAGATAAAAATGATGCACACAACTAATCTGCATACATTTAATTATATAAATCTCTTACACTTGACTAATTACTGCCATTAGACATTTTGCTTTGTTTAGATCTTCTAATTGCAAAAAATATAAATTTGAGCTTTAATGGTAAAATAATAAAAGTGTACAAAGCCTGCGAAGGACACAGAGGAAGCCATAATAATGCGCTCTGATTCTCATGAACATGATCTGAGGATCTGTGAACAAAACACGATATTAACGGCTTTACGGCAAAATGTAAACTGCCTGTGACTTGCAGAAAACCAAGGGGAGGGGGGGGATGCTTTTACAATAAGTGAAGTTTTATTAAGACAAGAGCAGGGATTGCAGGGGATGTAACAATGTTTCATGGCGTGGCTCAGATTGGTGTTTATTTAGTAGAATGAGGCTGATGGGAGGAGGGCACGGGGGGCATTACATCCGAAATGTGTCCCCAACAGGCGGCTGCTTTGGATTCACTTTGCATGCTCAGAATAGAAATTGCTGCTCCATTCAGTGATGGAGATTTGTCTGCTTAATTAGAAAACACTTTACTGTGTGCACAGAGTGGAGGCTCGTAGGCTTTTTGGAGAGACAGAAATGTTGTTTTCACATGAGGACGGTGTCTGGGGCTCATTATACGGCATGGAGAGCGATGAGAGACCGCAGCCCAATTGTCTAGTAAATGGAAGGTGACAGCTGCAATGTTTACCCAGATTATGGAGCTTCCCTGGATGCTTGATGAAAAAGTTGTAAGAGCCTTGTCCGAAGTCTGCTGATACTTTGTTACAGACGCCATCTTATCTGTGACTTCTGTAACAAAAAAATATTAATAATAATGTAAAAATAAATAATAAATATAACAAAAATAATTTAAATACTTATGTAAAAATAAATAATAATAATGTAACAATAATAAATAACAATGATAAATATCACAAAATAATATAAATAATAATAATGAAAAAATGAATAATAAATAATGTATGAATAATAATGATAATAATTATTATGATAATAATGATAAAAATAATTATTGATATTATTGATATTATTATTATTTAGCCCATTAAAGTACCACAGTACAATACAAAAAAACATGTTTTTGTTAGTCTGGGATTTCTGTAATAAAAATGTATATAAATAATAATTAAAAAATGTATAATAAATATAACCAAAAAATATAAATAATAATGGAAGAATAATAATAATGGCAAAAATAATAACAAAAATAATACATTCAATAAAAAAAAGTAATGGAAAAATAAATAATGTAATAATAATAATACTAATAATAATTATTAATATTTTAAGTATTATTATTATTTGTCCCAATAAAAAGTTACATGTTCTTTACTGTGATCTTTGCAACAAAAAATGATATAAATAGTAATGTAAAAATAAATATTAAATATAACAAAATAATATAAATAATATTTGTCTAAATTCTGCTATTAAGTTGTTACAGACGCCATCTTGTCTGTGATTTAGGTAACAAATAATAATTTTAAAATTATCTAAATAACAATGTTAAAGAAATAATATAAACAATAACTTAAAAATAAATAATAAACATAACAAAATACTATAAATAATAGCAAAAAAAAAATATAACAAAATAATATAAATAATAATGTGAAATAAATAATAAATATAACAAAAAACATAATAATAAATAATAATGATAATACTAATTTAGCAAATTAAAGGACTACATTACAATAAAAAATACATGTTTTTAAAAACTTTGGGTCTGACTAAGGGAATAAATAGGGAAGGGAAAGACAAATAGCTAGTTTTTAAAGGAATATGGAAGGTTTCTGAATTTGACTAGGTATTTAATATAACTGCATCTATTTACTTATAAGTACTTTAGTAATTGCTTATAGGCTCTGTTTTTATTGCCTAAGGATTCTGGGTAATGTCATGTAAATGAGGTTTATAATGTAACACCTTTGTCCCTCTAGTCCACCTAATTTAGGATCCTTTAGGAGTATGTGTTCTGCAGTTAAAATCTTGGATTAAGGTACTATGCCACAAATCAACTCACACACACCTGTTTCGCTCTTATATGGGGTTCATCAGTGTGAGGTCAGTTCTGGCAACTGCCTGGAGAGAGAATCTGGAAGACCGAAAATCCCCCACTCTACATACATCCATGTCCTTTCAACTCTTTTTTTTTTTTCAAATGTCATGAGCGAATGACAGTTGATCAACAATTACATATTTTTTCCCAATTAAAATTCACATATTGCTATCTTTACTTTTGTCATACATCAATATCTCAATGAATTACGTTAAATTTTTTCCTTAATTTTTTTTCTCTTTTTTCCCTAATACTGAACCCTGAGGAACCCCACTTACCACATTAGTCAGATCAGAGTATGTTCCATTTACCACAACCCTTTGCTTCCTGTCTTTTAGCCAGATCTCAATCCATGAGCAGATATTTACTGCAATTCCTGTATCACTTAGTTTGCCCAACAGTCTCCCATGTGGCACTGTATCAAAAGCTTTTGCAAAATCCAAAAAGACTACATCCACTGAGTTGACTTGATCCAAGTTACTACTAACCTCCTCATAGAAACTAATTACATTTGTTTGTTATGACCTATCCCTCACTAATCTGTGTTGGCTCCTACTTATAATCTTGTTCAAACCGACATATTCTTGTATATTATCCCTTATTAACCCTTCTAAAAGCTTTCCCACTACAGAAGTGAGGCTCACTGGTCTATAGTTCCCTGGATTTGCTCTTGCTCCCTTCTTAAATATAGGTATCACCTCTGCTTTTCTGAAGTCATCTGGCAGTGACCCTGTGTTAAGTGAATCCTGAAAAATTAGATATAATGGTTTTGCTATTGCAGAACCCATTTCCCTCAGCATCCTTAGATGTATTCTATCAGGACCTGAAGCTTTATAAACACTTATTTTTTCCAACCTCTTTTGGATTTCTTCATGTGTTAACCAATTATTTAGTAATGGTAGTGTAGCCCCATTATGTTGTAGTGACCCAACCACTGGTACCTCCCTTGTGTATACCGAAGAAAATAATTTCAGGCCCTATGTAAATCCATAAACAAATCTATTATGAGTGCCGTAGCAGCACAATAAATTCTACATAGCTATGGTAATATCTGATTCCTAAAACATTGCAAGCAAACTCCTACGCGACTCTGCTACGAGTATCGAAAAAGCCAAAAAGCAAGGCAAAAATCTTTATTGAGTTTTGCACTGACAATAAATGACTAGTTACAGCCTTACACTCTTGACACCCAAACTCTATGCTAAAAAGATTTTAAAGATCACTCACAAATCAGGGCTCTACCGTAACTATAAAAAGCAGAAGAAAGATTTATGTGTACCAAAGTGGTTTTCAAAACTTTGCTGAGTCCCCATTTAACTTTTTGCCAACAGAGCTCTGATTAATACTCAATTGGGTTTCAAAATTGGGATAACTTGTAGATATCCCGAGTTACTAGGCATGTGTTTGTGAGCCCCATAGGGGAGGATATCAAGGCTAGAAACATTATTTGTTTTTAGTAGTATGCAGGTGTTTTTGAAATTGTAATTCCCACTTCATTCTAGTATCTGGTGCCACAATCTTATTAACTACTTATTTTGTCAAGCAACGAGACAGAAAGATTACCACAGTGATTTCAGTTAAACTGTGGGACATATAACAGGACGTCCCTGAAATAGGACAGGGGGCTATGTGGATGTGCAGTGTTGTTTGCGCCTGTTATGATTCTGATTGATACAAGACTGTTGTCATATATTCAGACATGTAATTTTATCCATGATTGTGGCAAAGTTATATTTTAAAGTGGTCATTTGAATATGGTAATTTGGTTACCAAGAGGAATATAAAAAAACCTTCTTGAATTTAGTGTCTGACAGCGACGTAGTCATCTTTTTACCAATATTAATAAAGTTCCAATTTAAATTTTGTGAATATCTAATCAAATGTTAAGCATTGGAACATAAGTAGGATATAGTTCTTGTATCTTTTCAAAGAGTACCCCAGAAGCATTTAAAGTGACAGTGTAGCACAAAAAGCACTACAAAATTATGATATTTCAACATTATTTGACACTTAACAGTAAGATATCAACATATGTGTAATCATTAAATAGGGCTCCTATTTAGCTCACCTGCCTTTTCCAGGTCACTAATTATCAGACTACCTGTGTCACATTGTAATGTTCTTATAGCTTCCTTCCTCGCCTTCTTTCCATTATATATTTAAAAACTATTTTAGGGTAAGTCTTACCCTCCTTTGCAACTAACTTGTCATTTTCTGTTTTAGCCAGTCTAATAGCCCTTTTGCTGCCTTATTTATTTCAGGGTAGTTAAAATCTCCCAATTTTAGAACTTGCCCATGATTATATTTCCTCACTTTCAATTATATTTGGGGGTTTATATCATACCTCCACCAATATTCTTTTAGAATTTGCTTCTACAATATTTAACTCTACCCACAAGTCTTCAACATTACCACTGGTTCTAGCATAAATATCTTCTTTGACTATATATAGCCTTAAATTCAGGCTTAACATACAGATAGATGTTTAATTTTCTATTCGTATTCCATATAAAAAGGGGGGCGGATGGAGGGGTGGGGAGGAGACCAATTTTCCTTGGCAGGTCAAACATTGGGGTGACCTCTGTATCTCTCCCAACCATTTTCAGGGTACTTTCAACTCTTTTTGTATAAATGTATATATAAAGTTAATGTCACAATCATTCATGCTTGTAAAGCACTATAGATAAAAAAATTATTAAAATAATAAAAGATAGACATCAATTCACAATAATCAATAAAATAACTACATAACCAATACATATGTAAATACATGATGTGAAATAAAT
The DNA here is from genome assembly GCA_027410445.1 of Discoglossus pictus. Lineage (NCBI taxonomy): Eukaryota > Metazoa > Chordata > Amphibia > Anura > Alytidae > Discoglossus > Discoglossus pictus. Next base: position 14,441,789 of record CM050166.1, read on the forward strand.
GTCATAAATAATAAATAGAAAAATAAAATTGCAGCTCTATATTTACATGGGTTGAATTTGTGAATGAAGGTAACAGACATAATAAGAATGGGATCCTAATCCAATTGGTGCCTTTTTTCATTAAATTAGTATGTAATAATTAAATATTCAATGTACTCTCTCATGCTATTTTATCCGTTACCGAATAAATTAAACATTTCTTGGGTGCTAAATAAATGATGATATTCCCATTGTCTAGGATAGTTTATGTGAGGTAAGGAAGGTATCTGCCATATGCTTCCTATATTTTAGGTGCACCTTCAAAGGCTTCTACTAATGTGCATAAAATGATTGCTCACTTGAGAACATACTATAGTATATTAAGGTTATTTTTTCCCATAAGTATATATTTAAATAATGAAATCTGTATTACATGTATTGGTAGATCCTCTTTTAACCTAAAAAGCCAAATTTGAGCAATCCACCTTTATATTTACAAATTAGTATTTCTTAAAGTATATTTAATATATCAGTATATTTATAGTATATTTATTATAATATACATATATATATATATTTATATATATATATATATATATATATATAAATATATATATATATATATATATATATATATATATATGTATATATATATATATATATATATATATGTATATATATATATATATGTATATATATATATATATATATATACAGTATATATATATATATATATATATATATATATATATATATATATATATATATAAGCCTTCTGGATCGCTACCTTGGTCGTGGTGAAGGGGCAGGTTATAGCAGAGTGGTCAGGCAAATTGCGGTCCACTGGAGAAGAAACTGGCAACCCACTGCAGTATCTTTGCTATAAAAACCTTATGGATGGGCACTACCAGGCACTAGATGTGCCTGGCATGTTATTCTAGCGTCACAGAGAGTCAGACACGACTGAACGACTAAACACACACACACACACACATATATATATATATATATATATATATATATATACTCCTGTCTGTATTGTGGTCTGTTCTCTACAGCAATTAAGATTGACATATATTAATTTAAAACACCATAGGCTTGTTTTTAGGTTTGGATGTCATAAGGATATTATTTGGTTAATTATAGGTTCTGTTAGGACTCATGAGACCAAGATTTCAACAACTAATAATAAATAACTCCCCCCTTAAGAAGCCCCCTGTGTGCAGATATTTAAATCCATATTATCTGATGGCCCAGCTGCTGTCTAGAGGTCATTGATTTTGGCATCCAGATTAGGAGGGGTGAATGGGTGTTATAACCGCTATGTAAATACTTTTCAATTGGCCATATGTATTAATATAATTGATTTTTTTAAAGCTATGGTGAGACCTCCCTAACTACTATGAAGCAAAGATTTGATGCAATATAAGAACAAAATGGCCCATCTAGTCTGCCCATTCTCTCAACTTTAAACCATCTGACTTAATTAAGCCTCCGTTCAGTCCGAGCTGTGGTTGTTATTTCCCAGTATTGGCTGTAGCACTTCGGGTCTGGTAGGAATGGAGGTCTCTATCTGTCTTGTGGTGATGGATCTCTCTGATTCTAGCTTTGCATTAATTAGTCCTGTTATATCGACACATTCAGGGGACCCAAAAATACTATTAGTAAGTCCAGAATAAGTGCGTCCTTGCAGGCGTGGTGTTGCTGATGCCATCTTCTGGATGTGTGAGACGTGCTGCTTTTTGAATGGACACTACTCACATGGGTGTCCTAAACTTGACATGCAGAGAACAAGAGAGAAGGGGGAGAAAAAGCTCAATGTCTCCAGGTGTAGATAGTCTTGATCTTGGATATAGACAAAACCACACATAAATATAATATGCCCTCACCTTGATCTACCTCAAGGTGATGAGGTACTTAAATCCGTAAATAAATGTTAATCATTTGATAGCCAGAGTGAAAGGTTGTCGTTTCACCTTTCTTGGCTGCATAAACCAAATTTTCAAACCCCTTGTATTGGTAGAAAGAAAAAGTAAGGAAAAAAGAACTAGGGTAAAATGGCGGGGGGGCTGATAAGACCTTTGAGCATGATAGATTACTACCTTTCAAGATAATTAGTGATCAATTGTTTTTACTCACAGCTTACCTGGTGTCTGCGCCAGAGTCCGAGGTCTGCCAGTTTAACGAGATATTTTAATATTGGGTTTGATACAATTTAATCTCTTAAATCATGAAAATTGCATGAGTGGAGTTAAGCCATCCTTCCCAAATTTCCCAGAAAATAGGGTATGTGTCTCTGAGTAAGTGAGTCAGTCTTTCATATATCATTTTATGATTCAGGTTATTAACTATTTCCTGTAGATTAAGACTTGGGGTTCTCTATTTTTTTGTTAAATGGCTTTTTACAGATAGCATAAGGAATTTAAGAAAATTTTTTGTATTCTTATTTATGAAGGTAACATAAGTGCCTAACAAATATAGATATAAAGAAGGGCAAATTGGGATATTTAGAATTTTAGATGCCAAACTGGTGACTTTGGTCCAAATGCTTTGAGCTATAGGGCAATCCCACCAACATGGCGGAAAGTGCCTGTATCTTGACAATGTCTGAAGCATTTAGGGGAAATTTGGGAATTAAGTTTGTGCAAACTGTCAGGAGTGAGGTACGCTCTATGTAAAACTTTGAGAGCAGTTTCTACAGAGCTAAAATATAAGGATCCTTTGGTTAGACCCACCAACACTCTTTCCCATTTTTGTACGTCCCATTGTAAGCCCAAGTCCTATTCCTTCTTCTTCATTAATTTAGGTTTGTAGTTGTACAGATGCATATATTTTTTTTTAATATACATTTCCCTCTTTGGCCTTCTAATTTGAAACCTTGGGAAATATATGTGAGTTTCTATCAAGAACAGTGCTTTGTTCTACAGTCAAATCCTGTAATGGCACCCAAGGTTTTTTTATTTAAATGTGGCACCCAAGGCTTTGTTTATTTAACAAAAAATGTGCAACGATTATCGCTATAACTTCCTATTTATGCTTTGCTATAAGTATGGGGACTTTGCCAAGGGTCGATGAATTCTACTTTGGACAAGGTTGTGCCAGGCTCTATGTTTTCTATCTCTTGCCGTCCTGCTGACCCGACAGATTCGGTGGGGTCCCCTCAGCCTTGAGCGATGGAAAAGCCGAAGCTAAGTATGATAAACTTGCTTTAAGATTCTTATGACACTTGTCAGGGTTGGATACATATACCACAAGCCAAAAAGGAACTCAGTGGGTGGGCGTTTTGATAAAATTCTCATCACATTGGTACAGCATGGGTCAGTCTCTCCATCCATGGAGGAGACAACACTTCGGGGGAGTGACGGTGGTGGACGGCCAATAGGCTCCCTCCATCATGGACAGTTACCCTGCATGGAAAGTCACTAAAATATCCTATGTGCTTCTATAAATAAATTCTCTATTAGCCTTTTTTCCGTCTAGTGTGTATACATTACACTTGTATTACATAGTAATACTAAAAGCCAGTTCATCAGGGACCTGTCAGCGCGGCTGTTAAAAAATTATCCGCCAGCAACTCCTTGCAGGTGATTATGGGATATTAAAAAGCAGCTGCTTCACTTAATGTTTCTTTATACTTTGTAATAAATTATTTGCTCAAGACATGTTTAGTCCCCCCTTCGCTCATTTAATTATAAAAAATGTAAAGTATAGTCATGTAGGATCCTAAACACAGGAGACCTGGACAAATATTGTGCGCAATAAATAAACTAAGAATAAAGTATGGTGAGTTGAATATCAAATTGTGTATTAGGGCTTTAAAGAAACAGTGACACTGGGCAAATAGTCAGTAAAAATCACAAAGGCATTGCAGGTACAGTAGACTCTCAGTTATCCGGCACCCACAGGGATTGGTAGATGCCCGATAAATGTAGTTTCTGGTTGCTTAAGAGTTACATATAAAAAAGGCCTAGATTGGCTGCACATAAGATGCTGTGCTAAGTATATTTGTCAGTGAGGGCTGTCCTAGCAGCAGCAGCTTTCACTCCTCACTTACACACAAGTGTGTTCGGCTGGTGGGGGCTCAGTCACTCATGCCCAGGGAATGTAATCCCAACACTGCACTGGCTCAGTCACTCATGCCCGGGGAATGTAATCCCAACACTGCACTGGCTCAGTCACTCATGCCCGGGGAATGTAATCCCAACACTGCACTGGCTCGGTCACTCATGCCCAGGGAATGTAATCCCAACACTGCACTGGCTCAGTCACTCATGCCCGGGGAATGTAACGCCAACACTGCCCTGGCTCAGTCACTCATGCCCGGGGAATGTAACGCAAACACTGCACTGGCTCAGTCACTCATGCCCGGGGAATGTAACGCCAACACTGCACTGGCTCAGTCACTCATGCCCAGGGAATGTAACGCCAACACTGCCCTGGCTCAGTCACTCATGCCCAGGGAATGTAACGCCAACACTGCCCTGGCTCAGTCACTCATGCCCGGGGAATGTAACGCCAACACTGCCCTGGCTCAGTCACTCATGCCCGGGGAATGTAACGCCAACACTGCACTGGCTCAGTCACTCATGCCCGGGGAATGTAACGCCAACACTGCCCTGGCTCAGTCACTCATGCCCAGGGAATGTAACGCCAACACTGCCCTGGCTCAGTCACTCATGCCCGGGGAATGTAACGCCAACACTGCACTGGCTCAGTCACTCATGCCCGGGGAATGTAACGCCAACACTGCACTGGCTCAGTCACTCATGCCCAGGGAATGTAACGCCAACACTGCCCTGGCTCAGTCACTCATGCCCGGGGAATGTAACGCGAATACTGCACTGGCTCAGTCACTCATGCCTGCCTGCTTCCAGGTAACACTGAATTGCCGAGACGTACAGTGGCTGAAATCTAGGTACCTGTAAGCATTTTGTGGCACCACGACCTGGCTCCTGGCATTTGTTGAAGCTGAAGGTAAAGGTGATGGACTGGCCAAGCATGTTACCAGACCTAAACCCTATTGAGCATCTGTGGGGCATCCTCAAACGGAAGGTGGGGGAGTGCAAGGTCTCTAATATCCACCAGCTCCGTGATGTCATCATGGAGGAGTGGAAGAGGACTCCAGTGGCAACCTGTAAAGCTCTGGTGAACTCCATGCCCATGAGGGTTAAGGCAGTGCTGGAAAATAATGGTGGCCACACAAAATATTGACACTTTGGGCCCAATTTGGAAATTTCCACTTAGGGGTGTACTCACTTTTGTTGCCAATGGTTTAGACATTAATGGCTGTGTGTTGAGTTATTTTAAGGGGACAGCAAATTTACACTGTTATACAGGCCGTACACTTACTACTTCACATTGTAGCAGAGGGTCATTTCTTCAGTGTTGTTATGTATATATATATATATATATATATATATATATATATATATATGTATAAATAGTAGTATTTAAACATTATCAAACTGAGACAATGCAAAGAGTAAGTATGAATAAACTCTGAACATTAAATAAGTAATATTTTTTTCTCTTTACAGTAAATTTTCAGTATAAGCAATCTGTGCATTCCATAGTTGTCTTGTGCAATCCTGATGCCCCATGGACTATCACTTCTTACCCCCAGGTAACTTTTTATGTCCCAGTTTCCTATCAGCCGTTGCTACCTGCTGGTGTTTGCCTGCTGAAATTATAATACACTTACTGAGAAATCGCCCTCGAGGATAGGAAAGGAATTATAATGATTCATGGGTCACAGAGAGTATCATAAAATAGAAAATGACCAAGCTTCACTGATCTCCATAACTTGTCATTTTATCTGAGAAAATACAAGACTCCGGAGGATCACTCATGGCTGGCTTCATGCACCTACGGCTCCTCTGAAGATCACTTCAAAGTCATTTCTAAAAACTGTGTGACTTGCTCCAATACACAAGGAGAACAACTGCTCGATGAATTCAATTTTTTGTAATTAATTACTGATTAACTGGTTCTTTAATAATTTCATTTTAGGTCATTCAATTAAAGCTATCAATGTGTCAAGATTTGTAGCTTGTATTACATTTTCTGATGATTTATAGACAATTAAAACATGCTATAAATTCACATTGGAAAATTGTTTATTGAATTTATTTAAAGTTTTTTGGATGTTACTAGGTATATAATATACCTGTGTATCTATTTATTGTTATGTACCTTATCTTACTAAGAAGTGCTTATAAGCTCTGCCTAAAGTCAAAGAATAGTCTAGAAGTGAAGTATGGTGTTCTGGGTAAGAAACTGATTGCAATGCCCTACATTATATATATATATATATATATATATATATATATATATATATATATATATATATATCCTTCACTGCTATTAAGGATTCTGGACAGTGATATTCAAATAAGGCTCAAAATGTACCCCCTTTTTGCTTCTAGCACACTTAAGATGGGATCCATGCCAATCCAGTTGTGAAATGTTGCTGGGACTATTTTCTGTATTCCAACAAAATCTGATGTATTCTATTAGAATGTATTATTATTTATTATTTTATTTAGTAAATTAGGTAATATTCTTATCAAATGAAAACATGGTAATTTTATTACTGTGCTATTTTTTTAAATAAAATAATTTTAATACAAGTCTATTGTTTCTTAGAATATTTTGTTGGGTTTCATTTATTAGTGCTGCTTTGTCTGGATCTGTTTCGTAACTGGGCTATTTTATCCTGGGACATTTTGATTGGTCTTGTAAACTAAGTTGCTCCCAAGCACTGTTGATTTAGTTTAGCATGATCAAGGTGTATCCTTTAGTAGATGCTTCATTCCTACAAGTGTTGGCACCAATGTCACTCTACATCACCATGAGATGGCACCAGTGTCGATCTACATCACCCTGAGATGGCACCAGTGTCAATCAATGTCACTCTTAGATGACACCATTGCCAATCTACATCACCCTGATGTGACACAAATGTCAATTACATTAGACTGAGTCAATGTCAAACTATATAGCTCTGAGATGATACCAATCTCAATCTACATCTTCCTGAGATGTCACCAATGTCAATCTATATCAACTTGAGATGACCCCAATGCCAATCGACGTCACTCTGAGTTGACACCATTGTCAATCTACATCACTCTGAGATGGCACCAGTGTCAATCATTGTCACTCTTAGATCACACCATTGTCAATCTACATCACCCTGAGATGGCACCAGTGTAAATCAATGTCACTCTTAGATGACACCATTGTCAATCTACATCACCCTGATGTGACACAAATGTCAATTACATTAGACTGAGTCAATGTCAAACTATATCGCTCTGAGATGGCACCAGTGTCAATCTACGTCACCCTGAGAGGACACCAGTGTCAATCAATGTCACTTTAGATGACACCATTGTCAATCTACATCACCCTGATGTGACACAAATGTCAATTACATTAGACTGAGTCAATGTCAAACTATATCGCTCTGAGATGATACCAATGTCAATCTACATCCCACTAAGATGAGACCATTGTCAATCTATATCAACTTGAGATGACCCCAATGCCAATCGACGTCACTCTGAGTTGACACCATTGTCAATCTACGTCACCCTGAGATGAAACCATTGTCAATCTAAATCACCCTGAGATAACACCAATGGAAATCTATGTCATTCTGAGTTTGCACCATTGTCAATATGTGTCACCCTGAGATGACACCAATGGCAATCTATGTCAATCTATGTCACCCTGAGATGTCAACATTGTCAATCTACATCACCCTGAAATTACACCAATGGCAATCAACTTCAATCTATGTGACCCTGAGATGACACCATTATCAATCTACATCAACCTGAGATGCCACCATTGTTAATCTACATCAACCTGAGATGATACCAGTGCCAATCTACATTAATCTATGTCACCTTGAGATGGCGCACCATGTATCAAGGATGTTTTGCACTATTCTGCATTGATACATTACAATTCATTAATTGGTTCAAGAAATGGTGACCTAGGGTTGAAGCGGATAGGTGGACAGAGCCTTACACAATGTATTGTTAGAATCATTTCATAAATTGTTTTATACTTTTCAGATGAATTACATTGATAAGCCAATGGGCTGCCATCAGTATCTTGTCGGAATAACAAGGTTATTACAAAGCGAAAAAGTTGAGAACCACTTCTCTACAAAACAGCAAAGATGGAGGAACACTTTCTAGAAAAATCTGAGCAAAAATGTATATGTGTTAAGCTTTAGCAATATAGCTTTCTAACAAAGAATAGCATAAGTTAATAATGTGGGAATTTTGCGTCCCTTTAGAACATTTTTGTGCCACTCATTTCAATGGAAATTATGTATTTTTATTGCATGGGGAAATCAGTGTAACACCACACAAATATATCCCTAAATCTACTGACATCTTTGTTAAACAATACTATTCCATTAGGACCTAATAATACACAATATTGTTTTTGATTTACAGTAATCTGCTAGCATTTTGACTTCTGTGAAATTAAATTTTGTTTTCAACATTACCACCTTGGTGAACATGATAAAATGTACAATTGTTGATTTTTATTTTTTTATGTTCAGTAATAAAGTGGATGCCATTTGGATTTTTAGCATTCTTATCAGATTCATATTTCATAGTACTCTCATCTCATCCTTCCCATATTGAGTGTAAATACATGCATATATTTTCCAGGAACATGTTGCATTACATTAAAACATACTCTTAATTTTAAACTGATAATAACTGGTGGAAATAATAATGTCCTTTGTTAGAATGGTAATGCCCCCAATTGAAATTGTAACAAAAATAGCTCTCGGTTTCATAAATCCCATACAAATTCTAACGAGTAAAAAGGCCACTTAGCTATGGCACGCTACACGTATCAAAAACTTACGTGTAAACTCTTACAAGTGATTGCTAGGTATCAACTGTTGTTCTAAGCTGTAAAAAACCTATTGTGCACAATAAATTGTATCAAAAACCTGCAGTTGTGTCAAAACATGTGCCTTATATCACACAAAAATCACAATTACTTTTCCAATATTTGCTCAACAGCGAAAAAAATAAATAAATAAAGGTCTTTTTATCTTTAAATTTCTTAGAATTTTTCTCTTTTGTTTGTCCTTCTGTAATCGATCAATCTATTTCACCAGATGGATGATCATAGAATATGGAGAAAAAGGCAGCTGGCCGGGCGGCCTGTGTACCCCACCTCTTACTCCCTACTGAGGACAATAGGGCTCCCACTGGTCGCTGAACTCCACTGGTCACTCACCAGCCAACAAGCAGCTGCTCTTTTTTAATGTAAGCTGTTTCATTGCAAAATTATGGAGTAGCTGATAATTTTAAGAAGACCATCTGAGAAATGCATTACAAATAATATACAAAGTATTTAAGACCTCAAATATTTTTCTTCAAGTGTTCTTCTTCTTCCTATCGTTTCTCGAAGATCAATATGGCAGTCTGTTTCTACATGAGAATAAAATCAAGAGTAATAGAATTTTCTTTATTTCTCATTTAAGATCAAAATTTAAAATTTAAAGCTTGGGATGTGCTGGTACTATTGTTATAATCAGTGTGTATTACACATTGTAACCCACCAATAGCATTTTGCCAATAGCCCTTCGATATATTGGAGTAATATAAGATGCAATCGCAAGACTTGCAAAGCGAGAAATTAATCCTGATATTTTAAGGTCAGACTTTCCAAGATTGGGTTACTACGAGGATTGCTGTGCTTCTTGCTTGTGACTCGCTTCACACTCTTTTTCCCCACAGAATTATTAATATTATTATAGTTTATTTATAATGTGCCGACATATTCCGCAGTGCTGTACATAAAGGTTAAGACAATGATAAATACAGATTAACATTTAGCAAAGGAAGGAGGGCCCTGTCTTTGAGCTAGGAATCCAATGTCCATGGCGAATTCCCAAAGTACTTAGGATAGAAACTCGCAGACTTACAATCTAAGGTATAGTGAGTGGTAAAAGAGGGAGAGAGAGGTGATAAGTGTATTAGGGTGAAAGGTGATACGCTTCTTTAAAAAGATGCGTTTTAAGTGAGGTTTTAAATGTTTCGAGGCAAGAGGATAATCTGGTGGAGCGAGGCAAGGAGTTCCAGAGACTAGGGGCAGCACGAGAAAAGGCCTGGAGGCAGGAGTGAGAGGAGGTGACAAGAGTTGTAGAAAGAAGAAGGTCGTTAGCAGAACGAAGAGGTGGGGGAGTATTTGTAGATGAGAACATAGATGTAAGGGGGGGCATTATTGTTGAGGGCTTTGTAAGTTAGGGTCATGATTTTGAATGGTATTCTTGAGGCTAAGGGAAGCCAGTGGAGTGATTGACAGAGAGGTGATGCCGACACTGAACGTTGTGTATGGAAGATGAGTCTAGCAGAGGCATTCATAATGGATTGAAGTGGGGATAGTCGGGTGGTAGGTAGGCCAACAAGAAGCGAGTTGCAGTAGCCTAGTCGAGAGATGATGAGAGAGTGTATAAGGATGTTAGTTGTGTTTTGTGTAAGATAGTGATAAATTCTGGAGATGTTTTTTAGATGGAGAAGACAAGATTTAATTAGTGATTGTATGTGAGGGATGAAAGACAGAGCGGGGTCCAGTAGAACTCCAAGACAACGGGCTTGGGAGGAGGGGGTGATGATTTCTTTGTTGACAGTGAGGGAGATGTGAGGAATTGACACTGTCGGAGAGGGAGGGAAGATTAGGAGTTCAGTTTTAGATATGTTGAGTTTGAGATGGTGGGTGGACATCTAAGAGGATATACTAGAGAGGCAGTTGGAGACGTGTGTTAGAAGAGAGGGGGATAGATCTGGTGCGGAGAGGTAGATTTGGGTATCATCTGCATAGAGATGATAATGAAGCCCAAAAGAGTTTATGAGAGTACCAAGTGAGGAAGTGTAGATGTAGAAGAGGAGGGGGCCAAGGACAGATCCTTGGGGTACGCCAAAAGACAGGGGGTGAGGAGAAGAAGAGGTGTCAGAGAAGGAGATGCTGAATGATCGATTTTGTAGGTATGATGAGAACCACAAGTTAGTGAAAAGTGCTGCCACTGCCACTAATAATTCTTGGTAATAACATGCATATAAGAATCAAAATATACCACTTTTTTAGCACACTTAAGATGGCATTCATTTAGGTTGCCAGTCTCAATCTAATAGTGAAAAGTTGATGGCGCTATTTTTTACATTTTAAACACATTTGATGTATTCCATTGAAATTCAGGTATTTTATTTTATTTACTATATTAGGTAATTTGCTTACAAAATGAAAACATTACATGGCAAATTGTATTACTGTGCTGTATTTAAAATAATATAATTATAATATAGGTCTGTTGTCCTTTTCTATATCGCTACTTGAAAGCTGTATTACACGTATTGATAGATCTTCTTAACCTAAAAATACAAATTTGACTCAATCCACCTTTATATTTACAAATTAGTATTTATTATAGTATTTAATATATCAATATATGTATTGTATATTTATTATAGTTTATATATTTATAAAAAATCTTCTGGATCACAACCTTGGTCGTGGTGAAGGGACTTGTGTACTTCAATGAAGCTATGACCTATACCATGTCGGGTCACCCAAGATGGGCAGGTTATATCAGAGAAGACCGACAAATCGTGGTCCACTGGCGAAAAAACTGGCAACCCATTCCAGTATCTTTGCCATGGATTAACACACCCAGACACAGGATGTGCCTAACATGCTGTGGTCCATATGGTCATGACTGAATGAGTTGATATATTGTTGAGCCTAATTTATTAGTACTATTTTCTGAATCTGTTTCATGACTGGACTGTTTTGTCCTTGGACATTTTGACTGATCAGAACATTTTGTGTGTTGCAAAATAAGTTACTCCCAAACATTATTGATTTAGTTTAGCATGATCAAGGTGTATCTGGATGTGGTCCTTTAGTTGATGCTTTATTCCTACCACTATTTACACCAATGTCAAACTATGTTAATCTATGTCACCCTCAGATGACATCAATGCCAATCTATGTCAATCTATGTCACCCTGAGATGACATCAATGCCAATCTATGTCAATCTATGTCACCCTGAGATGGTACCAGTGTCAATCTACATCAATCTATGTCACCCTGAGATGACATCAATGCCAATCTACGTCAATCTATGTCACCCTGAGATGGCGCCACTGTCAATCTATGTCACCTTGGGATGCCATCAATGCCAATCTATGTCAATCTACATCACCCGTACATGAGGCACCACCTGTCAATGATGTTTTGCATCATTCTGCATTGATGCACTGCAACTCTCTCACAGTTTCAAGGCATGGAGCCTAATTTATTAGTACTGTTTCATGACTGGGGTATTTTTATGCCTGGGCATTTTGACTGGTCATGACATTTTGTGTCTTATAAAATAATTTACTCGCAAATATTGTTGATTTAGTTATCACATATAATAGTTGTCAAACTACGAATCGTCATCACGCTTTACGAGCTTAGCGTAGCGAGCCGTTAAACCCGTAGCACTTCGGTGCTCACAGCCGAAAAAAACGAAACAAGGCTCCACAACCCCGGACCGCCCAGCCACGTACAACTTACCCAAGAAGGGATCCAAGATAAGCTCGGAAACCTGCATTAACTCCACGGTACCAAGATAATCTCGGAAACCCACATTAACCCACGCTATTGTTTTTTTTTCTGTAGGGGGGAGGCTGTAATGTATTTTTTTATTTTCTGTAATGTTCTTTTTTTTATTTTTTGTGACTTCGCTTTTTTTATTTTCTGTAATGTATATTTTTTATTTTTTGTGATTTATTTTTTTTTATTTTATGTAATGTATATTTTTTATTTTTGGTGACTTTAGTTTTTTTGTTTTCTGTAATTAGAGTGGTGGGGGTTATTAAGGGGTAGGTAGGTAGTGTAGGTAGGTAGTGTAGGTGTTAATAGGTTCTTGTAGAGGGTGTTTAGTTGATATTTAATGTTTTATTGGGGGGTATAGTGCAGTGTAGTGTTTATACTTAGTGTCATGATGGTCCTTGAAGACCATCATGGCACTTATGTGGTTAATGTTGGGTTGTAACCGGCCCATAATGGTCATAATATACCCTTATGGGACTCATGGGTTTAAATAGAGGCTTATGAGGGTCTGGATAGACCCCCATAAGAGGCCGGGTTAAAATGGTGTAGTGCTTACACTTTGGGTCATGAGGGTCCTGGATGACCCTCATGGCACTTACAGTGTTATTACATGTGTTCATTAGTGTGTTAGAGTGGTCTATATAGTTGAGGCACACAGTACACTCACATTGTGTGGCAAACAGCATTTCAACACTTTCTTTTATTGACCGTAATTTTTTGACGGGCAAGTCGCTAATGATCATATAGTTGTTATTCACCATACAAAGCCTCCCAGTATGTCCTCACCAAGTTGTTTCATTATTTGTTATTGTCAAAGAAAGCCAGTGTTGTTACAAACATTTTGCTTAATAAAGTTTTACAATGTTTAAGAAGGAATTTGTTTGTTATGCAGGGTATTATTATTTGTGATTACTTATAGAACACATTTCAACTTTTTCGATTTTCTAAATTGAAAGGTTGTAAGAAGGTCTATAACAATCTTCATAAAATAAACAATACTGGTTGAGATCTTATGTTGCAAATAACAACACCGAGTTTAGATTTAAAATATCAATGTTTCACATGAACATATTATAAAAATGGAAAGGAAATGAAAAGAAAGGAAACAATTGTTATAAAAAAAGAAAAAAAAATCAACAACTTTGATCAAACAAACAATACAATAACTTAAATTGATATGTGTCCTATGAGCAAATCAGAATCTTCATATATAACCCAAATATCGTACCTGGTTTGACGAGAAAATGACCGGCAACCAGTTACTCTCCGAGCCGTACTACGAGTTCATCCGGCTCCTGGGGTCAACGAAAGGGGATCCAGGTTTATTTTTGAGGGGAGTTTAGATAGGTTTACATAGGTAAAGTGTAATTATCTGTTTAAATAATATCTATAGATTGCGTTGAGGAGAGCCATGTGTTCCATATTTCTAGAAATTGAGGGTATATGTTTGCTAAAGAATGCGACCGTCTGTCAGGAATCATTATAGCATTTATCTTATTGATTACTTATTGAATGTTTAAAGTAGAAGACTTCCATGTTTGGGCTATGTGGCTTTTTGTTGATATCATTAGGTTTTATAGCCATTTGTTTTGTTTTCTAGATATCAAAGGATTGATTTTGCCTAGAAGGCATGTTTCGATTGTGGGGGGTATAGTGATTTGCAGGACGCTGGAGGCTAGCTCTAGGACTTCAGCCCGTAACAACTGTACATTCCCACCACAAGTGGAAAAACGTGCCTGGGTTTAAGCAATGCCAATAACAAAGAGGTGAGATTTGGGGGTTAGTTTTGGGGTATAGTAGGCTCTATAATGGGTTTTAATAGATGTTTCCTGTAGACTATAATTCCAAGGACCTATAATTAGGTTTATACATGTTTTTTTCCCAATCCTGGATGTCCCACTGGGTACCCATGTATTTTTCCCAATTGTTCATTAAAGTTGGCTGAATGTTGACAGGAGGGTAATTTAGAATTATATACAAGGCACTTAAAACTCCTTTAGTTAGAGGAGCCTTATTGCATATAAGAGGGAACCAACTGGATTGTGGAGTACCCCATCTCTTGATCCTTGTGGAAATTACTAAGCTCAAAAACAGGTCCCTCCATCCTTTGCAATGTGTTAATACAGCTATTTTTTTGCCTTGATCGTAACCTATGTATAGCGATACAGAATATGTTGGCGCGTTAGAAATAACTGATAATAATAATTGTATCCTGACCATATGCACTTTATTTGGCTAATATATCTGTTTATATATCGCCAGTCAATGTAATCAGAGAAATACCAATTAGATGTTGAACAGAGCCCACAATGCCAGAGACCCTACAGCCAATAAAAGCTTGATTGGTGTCCGCTTTCATAAGAGTCTTGGATAACCGTAGGTAGCTTGGAGTTGGGCTATCTGAGGAAATTAAGCAAATCACATGTTTAACTTGATGAAATTTAAGTCCTTTCCTGATCACCAGTAAATTTGCGTAATTAACTTAATTCAATTGACCAGAAAAATGCATTACAGTTAAGCCATTGGGTTCAGTCAATGCCACACAACAATCCCACGCAACTCAACTCCACACTACAACCCACCATAGCCCATTGGGGCTCTTCAGTTGTGTCCCAATAGGTATTACCTAAACACCAAGCTCTATTTGGGCAATGGCAATCTCAGGGCACCCTTATTTGACCCACTTAGGGCAAAGAGGGAAATATAGTCAAGTCTGGCCAGAGGGCAATAGCAACTTCCATGAGGGGCACCGGGTGGGTCCTGACAGAGTGAAAGGCCTCTGCATGTGCGGTGACCCTATACAAAGTTGCAGAATTTACAGTGTTACTATTCAGAAGCTGCTGTCCATAAACAAGTATTAACATATAGGCAATCAATGTGACATATAATCAGTATATTTTCAGATTTTACAACTGGACATGGATTCTGTCCATGCATATATCTGAGCAGACTTAAAATATTGTTGTTTTTATCGATCTTCTGAAAATGTTCTGTACAACTTTAATCAACATTGATTTGCCATTGACTAGTTCATCTATAGTTATGTATCCCCCCGAGACACTTGGCATTGTTTGAATATAACTCACTGCTGTATGCACGCTTCTCTATAGGTTTGGTTGGGCCAGTTATGGATAGGTTTCGCTGCATTTTATCCCATTAGGCAGTTTTTTTAAAGACAAAAATAATTGTTACCATGAGTTTCTGCCATAAACTAAGGTAATTTCTAACAAATGTTGTGAAAAAGTTCAGGGAAGAAGTATTGATCAGAAGTAGCAGAGCTAGAGAATGGAGGGGCCCAAAGAAAAACATTTTCTACATATATACATACAAAAAAAAACTATATATATATATATCAATATTTGAATGTCTAAAGCAAGTTAAAAAAACTGCTTCCAGTTCCGAATTCCGAGAAAAACAGTTATTACACTGCATTCTGGGAAGCCGAGCTGGGACATGCAAATGTGCCCACAAATGTCTCGCTCTTCAATTCATAGCCATTATTAAACATTGCCTCCCTTAAGCTTATGCCTGCTGTATTACACAGCTTTCATGTAAAGCCAATTGTATATACACATACAATAATAAATATATTATTTCTAAGCAGTAGCCAATCCATCTCAGCAGTCATCTTCACATAGCACCCCACAGCATCCACCCCTCTTAGCATTTATAACTATATAGCACCCAATCCTTGTCAGCATCCATCAACACCTCTCTCAGCACCCATCTCACACAGCACCCATCCCAATCTCATTTGTTCTCCACACAGAACTCTGTACTTTGCTGTCATTTTGCTTCCCTTGCTCACTCACCTCTTCCTTGACACACATCCCCAGCATGCTGAACTGCTCCACACTGTCACCTCTTGGAGTTTCAGTAGGTATCGGATTAGATCATGGGAACAATTGTTAACTTAAAAAGGAAAGATATGGTCGGAAGTCATAAGAATATACTAGATCAATGAGGATTATCATAAACTTTTAATGATATCTAAACATGGTGAGACTGGTCATAAAGTAGTTAGAATTATTATAAGGTCTTGTAATATGATGAATCACAAAAAGATCTAACACATTATTTTGAGATACAACTAGAATATTGCATAAAAATAAACAACAGTGTTTATAGCTTTAAAGGGAATCTTTTACCTCCAAACAAAGTAGGTTCATCTTAACAAGCATTGTGCTAGCCATTTGTATCTAGAGTTGATAATTCCTGAGATAAAATTATTGTTTGTGTTGTTTATTTATGCTAATGTGTGGTTAATAATACAAATTTCGATCTCAAAATGCTTGATTTAGTGAGGGATCACAGTTAAAGATAATACTGGGGCATATTGTTTTTACACATAAACATGCAAGTAGTTGGTAATACTAGTTAGCACATCAAAGCAGATAATTGGTATTTGGAAGATATTCCTTTGCAGAATAATGCAGCACAAACACTTCTGAGTATCTCAAGAATGATTGACAATAACATAATTAGCTAGTATATGTATAGCCAGTGTTCCTTCATATTAAAAATAAAAATGATAATATAATATGATTTTGAGCTGAGTCCTTTTAGTTTTATGAAACAGGAAATTATAGATAGTACTAGCGACTTGCCCGTCAAAAAATGACGGCAATAAGATTGTAAGGCAGGTAATGTTGTTTGCGTGCAAAATAAATTTTGTTGTTGTTTTAAGATCCTTCGGCGCTCAACGCGAGGCTGATTTAGCGTCCTTGTTTTCGGATGTCATTGGACTTTTTTGGAAAATCCGTAGGTGTTTGGTGGTGTTTTGCGTGTTTAGGGTCCTTTAGCCTCGTTTTTGTTTTGTTCGGCGGCCATTTTTTCTCTCGCTTAGGTGATTTTCGGGTGTCTAAACTCCAAAATGTTTACTTTAATCAAGGTGTAACTTCACTTGCAGAGGTCCTCGGTGCCCCCCCTTGCTGTGGGTACACTTTTTATGTTTTTGTTGTGTGTATTTATTGTGTTTCTAATGTTTTTCGGGTCCAGCGGGTTGCGTCCTTGTTTTCGGATCTCGTACGTCTTTTTCGGAAAGTCCGTAGGTGTTTGTTGGTGTTTTGCGTCTTTAAAGTGCTGTAGCCTGGTTTTTGTTTTTTTCACCGGCCATTTTTTCTCTCGCTTAGGGGAATTTCGGGTGTCTAAACTCTTTTATTTGGAGTTAAATTGAGGTGTAACTTCAGTTTTTGAGGTCCTGGGTGCCACCCCTTGCTGTAGGTAAGCTTTTTATGTATTTGTTGTGTGTATTTATTGTGTTTTTCATGTTTTCATGTGCGCGGGTTTCAGGCGTTTTTTTGCGAGGTCGTAGTGGGTCGTTACGCGTCTCGTATTTTGGTTTCATAACTCCGTAAATTTTGCGAGGTCCGCAGTTGCTGACAAGAAGCGCCTTCGCGAGGGCCGCAAGCGTTAGCAACGGCCGCATGCTCACAACTATATATGTGATGCCCTTTGATAATTTATCATTTTTAAATTAAACTTTTTATTTTTGTATTTTATGCAGCTTTTGCATTGGTGGGGGCTGCCATAGCTCCTTGCTTATCTGCCAGGGGAAAGTATATTGAAGAAAGGTTTCAATTCATTTATTTGATGGTTCCACAATGGTTTGCAAGCTTCACTAATCTGTATTTTCTTATCAAATGACCCTTCCCATTAACCAGGCCGTGACAAAAAAATAATTGCACTTTAGTATGTAATATCCTGAGATAAATATCCACTGTATCAGGCAAGAAGCAAAGGAATTAATATAACGGTTTACTAATTTGTGTCAAACTATAAGGTTTTATGCAACCTGTTACTCACATTAAGTAAAGCAGCCTCAATGCATTTATTGGATTGGTAAGACTGTAACAACATGTTACCAGTTTATTCAAATTGCTGTAGATTCAAACCTAATTTATTATTCTGGACTAGTCTCACAACATCAAACAAGGATTATAGAGGATATATTAAAAAAAAAAGATTATATTTTTCCCTAACATTCATACCTAATACCATTTTAAAAACTATTACTAGCAAATCTCATCAGAAAAGTTATTGTTCTCTTATAATCTTCAAAAAAACACTGCAAACAATATCTAATAAGACTCCTTTACAAAATTTGGCAGAACTTAATTCAGAACGTCTAGCTCGACCACTGATGGATCTTGATGCTTCTTCTCAAACAATGGGAGATAAAAATAATCAAAGCATTGTATACTTTTTAAGAAGAAATGCATAATTTGTGGTCATATATATAGCTTCCCTAGGTAATCATACAGATGCTTTGGAATAAAAAAAACGATGACATTATAAATGCACACAGATCACACAAGACAACCATAATGATATTCTAAGACTTAGACAACAGGTCAAGAAGATCCAATATCAGACTGAGAGAAGTTCCTGAAAGCTACGAAAATGACCAGAATTTGTGGCCATAAATTATATAAGCTCTTCCACCTGATCTTCCAACTTCTTAATTCACAATAGATAGGGCACACAGAGCCCTCACCAACCTAACTTCCAATAGGCCTAGAGATATTTTGTATTGTCTCTACAGCTTACCCCCTAACAAAGCTATTTTTCAAGCTGCAAAAAGGAAGGAATCAAGAACTTGTGTAGGAATTTATTCAGCTATTTGTTGACTTATCTCCAATTATGCTGGAAAAACAAAGACATCTTAGACCATTTCTCCAAAATGTTCAATCTCATGAGATTAGATGTCATTGGGAATTCCCATTTATGATACTGTTTTCTTTTAACAATGTGTGTGTGTGCGGCGTTGTATTGTTGTGTCCCACTCTCCATAACCTCATGTACCACAACACACCATGCTGATATTTATGGCAGACATACTGGAGTTGTTGCCAGTTCCTTCTCCAGAGGGCCACAGCATACATCTCCTGGTATTACTAGGTAATCTCCCATCCAAGTGCTGACCAAGCCCAATTCTGCATGGCTTCACGGTGGTGTGACCTCTGGGTTCCCTGGGCCTCATTCAATTGCAATTTTGCCAATTGAATAGGGCTCTAAATAAGCACATAGCATATTTTTTTTAAAGAAGTTTTTAGTTAGTGAACATCGATCTAAAAGCAAGGTCTTCACTAACTAAAACCTTCTGTAAAAAAAAATATGCTATGTGCTTATTTAGAGCCCTATTCAATTGGCCGAATCGCAATTGAATGAGGCCCCCCGACTGGAAACAAGCACAGGTCACAGTGGTGTAAGCACCAAATCCTAGCCACGGAACCACCAGAGAACCCCAACAGAAAGAAAAAAAGAAAAAGAAAATAGAAGAAGAAGAAGAAGTCTCAATCTTCTACCCTGGCAATACTGGCATAAAAACATCTTGGAAGGAATTAATCAAAAATGCAAGAACTTGTTCAACCTGCCAGTGGTGGAGCTACTGCATAGGGGCCCCAGTGCAAATAGAACCCCCCCCCCCCCCCCGAACCGTTTTTTTTTGCACTTTCTTTCCGGCCTAAAGCTGCAATCTACTTCCTGGGGTGAGATGGGGCACGGAGGGCCAGAGGGCTGAGGGGGGCCACAGAGTTCTGCGAGGGGGCCACAGGGGCCAGCAAGGACCAAGGGTGCCATTGGGTTCTTAAGGAGGCCACAGGGGGCTGCAGGGACAACAGTGGGCTGAGGGAGGCCGCAGATGTCTGTGAGGGGCCACATGAGGTTCGCGGGTGTCGTAAGGGGCTGTGGGGGCCACAGGGTTTGAAGGTAGCACAGGAGGGCAAAGGTGGCTGTGAGGGGCCACCGTAGGCCAAACGGGGCTGCTGGGGACCCACGGGAGGTCCGCGGGGGGCATAAAGGGCAGTGGGGGCCACAGGGACTGCAGGGGCACAGGGGGACCCTGTTGCCTGTGGGGTGCACAGTGAATGATAAGGAACTGCAGTGGACCCACAGGAGTCCTGCAGGGGCCATAAGGGGCCACAGGGCCTGCAGTGGGCACAGGGCCCCAGTCAGCTATAAAAGGCTGCAGGGGCTCCACAGGAGGTCCATGGGGGTTAAGGGGGCCCTAGGGGCCCCCATAGACCCCAGGGGGCCCATGGGACTGCAGGTGCCAAGAGGGATCTGCGGGGCCACAGAGGTTCCGCCGGGGCCACAGGGGATCCGCGGGGACAAAGGGGATCCGCAGGGACAAAGGGGATCCGCAGGGCCACAGAAGATCCATGGGGCCACGGGGACCCGCAAGGGCCACAGGAGGGCAGCAGGGGCAGCTACGCGGTGGCCACATGGGGTGCACCAGATGCCACTGGAGTACCACGGGGGACACAGGGTACCCGCGGGAAGTCTGCAGAGGCCTAAGTGGCTTGCACTGTCTGCACCGGCATTAGCTCTGCCTATGCAACCTGCACACCTCTCTTCTAGTAAATCAGACCTGAACTCTTCTTCAGATGCTTTCATACCTTCCTGTTTAAATAAAAAGGAAACTTGAAATATTGTATTTACTGTAAGGATCTATTACTGATAGAGATGGACTTTTACATATTTTCGCAAAATATCATGTGGTTAGTTGTGATATAACACATTTTACAACAATGCTAACTAATGGGCTTGTAATTGGTATAGTATATGGGCATGTGATATAAAAGAGTACCCAATCTCACAACATAATAAACCCGTAAATATGATATTCTATTACATGTGGGTTACAGTATATGTATTAACACATTGGTTGCCGGGATAAATATAACACAAAAAATATACATGAAATAAAGTATTTTTCTGGGCCGATTTGCGGGCTTGAGAATGTTGTATTATTAATTCTAGGACTTAATATCACTTTCACTTTTAATATAAGTATAATAGTGTGTTTTTATTTACAGTTAAAGTGCTATGTATTGGACTTAACCCCCCTTTGCGAGTCTTCCCCTTCACTCATAGGGCTTTGGGCTTCATTTGCGTGTTACGGGCTTTCTCACGAGTGACTTTGTTGCACTTTAATAGCATGATTGGAATTGTAGTGGTTACGGGCTTGACAGATCAAAGGATCAAAGTTCAACGTTGCTCATCCCGTAGTCTTTTTTTCCAGCAAGCCCGCATATCGGCAGCGGCCTGCTTTACGGGGCTAATTTAATAGCTGTATAGTATGTCATACTTTCTACAATACGAGCTACGTTTTAAGATGTAGCCTGAATTTAATAGGACTGTTTGATCATTAAATACGGTGGCAATATTGAGTAGTGAGTTAAATGCCCACTAAATTAAATAAAGGATAAGGAACATAAGTATTAACAATAATTACTGCATATAGATCATTGCACAATGTAACCATTAATATGCTGTTCAGTCGCTATATGAAAATCAATAGATTTAGAAAACACTTTTTAAAGCCAATATCCGCTGTCCATAGCCATATAATATTACAGTGTTATGAGCCTCATGTGAGTGCTACAGTGATGTACCAATTATTGCATAATTATTTTCATTGTGCAACATACGTATTGACATTATTTACTACTTATTGCACAATTTAACCATTAATATGCGGTGCAGTCGCTATATGAAAAGCAATAGATTTAGAAAACACTTTTTAAAGCCCATATCCGTTGTCCTAAGGATATTATAGTGTTATGAACCTCATATGAGTGTTACAGTGATGTACTAATTTTTACATAATTATTTTCATTGCACAACACCTATTGGATCTCTCGCTCTATCTTCCAAGATATTTAAGGAAATACTGGGTGGACAGACTATGGGCTATCCACACATTTATACAGGCTTTGTATATAACTAAGCCCACCAATTTAAATACAATATATACGTTCCATCACAAGGCTGAATAAACTGTGGATAGATTTACAATAGCCTTAGATCGATATTCTTTATATCTCCTTATCCATTAATTGAATCAAATATACTCAACATGATATGTCGATTAGTATGTAGTATTCAATATAGCTCTTTGGTACATGTTCAAAATATATTAAATATAGTAAATTAGCTAATAACTCTTTTCTGAAGTAGTTGAAAGTCATCTAGAGATGTGGGCATAGGATAACACAAACTCACAAAACTAGATCTGATCGCTGAATATTAGAGGAAAGCTCTTAATTAGTCCAGTAGGAGATTGAGATTGTAGCTCGTAAATCCACTTGCATTAACGTTGAAGGAAAATCTGGTCCAAGTCTCCCTTTCGTTGAGTATTTTAACTCTTTTGATATAAATCTCATATCTGTTGACACTGTTTGTTTTAAAAGTGACGGCCATGTCTTGACAGGGGTGTGTCAGCTTATTTCTGTAAACTATATAGATGTTCCCAATTGTCTCATGGGTTTTCCCACGTAGATCTTTTCACACGGACAAAGAATAACATATATTACTCCTATAGTGGAACAATTATAGAAACTAGTAATAGGATACTCTTGTGCTGTAAAGGGGTGTTTAAAGGATTTTGATTGATGTACATATTTACACTCTGAACATCGACCACATTTGATACATCTGATATTGTTGTGCATTGAAAATACTGTATATACTCGAGTATAAGCCGACCCGAGTATCAGCCGAGGCACCTATTTTACCAGAAAATACTGTGAAAACTTAGTGACTCGAGTAAAAGCAGAGGGTGGGAAATGTGCTGCCCCCTGTGTCCCTCTTGTGCCCTCTGTGTCCCCCTCTTCTGTGCCCTCTGTGCCCCTTTCTTGTGTTCCCCTCTCTCTCCCCTGTGTCTCTCCCCCCTCTCCCCCCCTGTGTCTCTCCCACCCTCTCCCTCCCCTGTGTCTCTACCTCTCCTATCCCTCCCCTGTGTCTCTTCCCCTTCTCCCTTCCCTGTGTTTCTTCCCCCTCTCCCTCGTGTCTCTTTTCCTCCCCCTCCCTTATCACCCTCCTTAACCCCCTTCCTCAACCCCCCTCCTCATCCTCCCTCCTCATCCTCTCTCCTCATCCTCCCTCCTCATCCTCTCTCCTCAACCCCCCTCCTCAACCCCCCCTCATCCCCCCTCCTCATTCCCCCTAGTCAAAGGCTCTAATCAACCCCCCTACTTAACCTCCCTCCTCATCCCCCCTCCTCAAACCCCTCATCAACCTCTCTCCTCAACCCCCCTCCTCATCCTCAACTGCTCTCCTCAACCCCCCTCCTCAAACCCCTCTCCTCAACCTCTCTCCTCAACCCCCTCCCCAATCTGCCTCCTCAACCTTTTTCCTCATCCTCAACCCCCTCCTCATCCTCAAACTCTCTCCTCAACCCCCCTCCTCAACACCCCTCCTCAACCTTCCTCCTCAACTCCCCTCCGCAACCCCCCTCATCCTCTCTCCTCAACCCCCCTCCTCAACCCCCTCATCCCCCCTCCTCATCCCTCCTCCTCAACACCCCTCCTCAACCTCCCTCCTCAACCTCTCTCCTCAAACCCCCTCCTCATCCTCAACCTCTCTCCTCAACCCCCCTCCTCAACCCCCTCCTTATCCTCAACCCACCTCCTCAACCTCTCACCTCAACCCCCTCCTCATCCTCAATCCGCCTCCTCAACCTCTCTCCTCATCCTCAACCCCCTCCTCATCCTCAACATCTCTCCTCAACCCCCCTCCTCAACCCCCTCATCATCCTCAACCCCCCTCCTCAACACCCTCCTCAACCTCAACCCCCCTTCTCGACCTCTCTCCTCAACCCCCCTCCTCATCCTCAATGTGATGACACGTCATTAGCATATGCGTGGGCCCAACGCATATAAAGCGACTGCATAGCATTTTAATGGTTAAATTATGCAATGATCTATATGCAGTAATTAGTGTTAATACTTATGTTCCTTATCCTTTATTCAAGTTAGTGGGCATTTAACTTACTACTCAATATTGCCACAGTATTTAATGATCTATATGTAGCAATTAGCGTTATCATTACTGTACCCTATCCTTTGTTCAACTTATTAGGTGCTTAATTCACTTCCCAATAGTGGCACTGTATCTATTAGAGAATATCACACAGGGCCATTGAAATAGCACACACGCTTTTTCTATAGCTACCCCGCCACTGATGATGTCAGCAAGATGCTGACGAAACGTATGTCGGGGTCTGCATCTGAGGACTGGTTCTGAGCATTCTGGAGCATTTGGCTATCGGATATCTAGTTATTTGTCTTTGTGAGAGATTTTTTTAGTATAGTTTTTCCATGTATGCACTCAACAATGTAGGATCATCCAAAGTTAGTGTTTATGAAGGTGTAGGGGCGGCATATTTAGTATTAAGCTGTCGCTAAGTGATTTTTTTTGTTTATTCTTCCCTATTCAGGCAG
The DNA here is from genome assembly GCA_027410445.1 of Discoglossus pictus. Lineage (NCBI taxonomy): Eukaryota > Metazoa > Chordata > Amphibia > Anura > Alytidae > Discoglossus > Discoglossus pictus. The sequence continues at coordinate 14,466,639 of CM050166.1, forward strand.
CTAGTACTAATGGAGGTATAGGGGCTGCACTATCAGCATTGAGCAGTCTATTTAAGTGTTTTTTTTCAGCACAATCTTACTTATTCTTGCATGATTAGCGTGTATGAAGGTATAAGGGCTGCACTTTTGGTACTGGGCGGTCTCTATAAGTTGCAGTTATTTATTCAGTACAATTTGACATTTAGGAATCTGATATTGTCATCCATTATTTGTGACATATGGGCATCTATATTGGGTAGTGGTTGTACAAAGGGCAAGGTGACCAAGTCTAATTAACAGGGGTTCATATTTTTTCATAAAGAGCTGATCCTAATATTCATTTGACCATTGTAATAAAAATATTATTTTTATTATTATTATTTTCTTCATTTGTAATGCGCTAACATATTCCGTAGCGCTATACAGGGGTAAGTTGAAGTCAAAACAATGTTAACACAATGAAGAAATCAATATATCCTTTTACCTTAATTTATGTAATGTAAATTTGGCAAATATTATATTATCTGGTGATATTACTCAAATATATATATAGCAAATTTAAATGCCAAATATAAATATATAATCTCACATAATGTTATAATACATCAATACTTCACTTTACTAACCAGCATCTTCCTAAATTTCAACTTAAAAAATATCCAGTTTTTAATTTGTCATCTAATGTAAATAAGACAAATAGTACTGTAGTTATATTACATCAATCACTTGGAGCACAAGGACATTCGATATATATTGATAAATAAGAAAGAGAGATATATAGTGGATTAGTTTTTACCTTTGACCATATATGCTACTTAATATTAAATCTCTTAAAATTACAATACCGTTTATAGATTTGTTAACATTAAAATTCATTCAATTTAGAAAAATCTTGAAATCTTAAATATCAGACCTAAAAGTTGAGAATACTAAATTAATGGTATCCCTGGACTGATTACAATTAGTAGACATCTAGAGAGAATCTTTCCCATATGTATCCCTTCTTTTCTTTGCCTCACAATTCATATTTGAGTATAGATTTTTTGGCACCTATGCTAATCCCTACATTGCAAAATTACAGCAGGTTTTTGAACAAAATAAATCCTGCTGTCCATGTCAATCACCTATAATGAAACATTGCGAGGGAACTGCTACGAGTGACTACGGCAAGCCAGAGCAGAAAATTACAGCAAACTTTTTCATTTTTGCACTGACAAAAGATTATGTTACTCCATTAGACTTTACACCAAAATCCTATGCTAATAAGATTGTATTGATCACTTGCAACATAGGGCAGTGTTCTAAGTAGAAAAAAAATGAAGAAACTATCCTGTGTACTAGAGACCACTCACAGATGGTTTTAAAACCTTTGCTGAGTGCCACAGCTGCAGTTAAAGAGACAGTATAGAACCAAAAAAACAATACAAATGATGACATTTCAACATTATTTGACACTTAACAGTCCAATATAAACATATTTGCAACTAAAAAAATATGATATTGTATTATTATGTCCTTTGCATTATACAACATCAAGGGTAACCCACAACCCAGTACTCAAGGGGTTAATACATAAAAGGAAACCATTGTTAATGCATTGTCCATCTCTCTCTCTCTGATGGCCTCTATGGGCAATTCATTCTCAGTGTCTCTGCCTGTTTCTTTCCCCTCCCTCCAATATGTCATAATATATTGTACCCATGGGATGGACAGCACTGCTTTGTTTTAGTACAATTGGTAACTGGAACCATACACCCAATTCTCCCCATCCATGATTTGCTCTGTTCTGAAGCAAAGCAGTGTTGCCCATCCCCAGAGCAAGATTACAATCTGAGACTCCTCTAGGCAAAGATACCATTCCTTAGGTGTCCATGCTATATACACATACAGTATATTCAAAACGGTTATACCCAAGCAATTATCTTGTGTTTTATGCTGCACATATTATATTTTATATACAATGGTACGTCGGGTTACAACGACCTCTGTTTTTGGGTTACATTGCTTCTCCTCTGCAATTTTCTGCCTCGGGTTACAACACTGCCTTAAGTGACGCTATCAAAACTGAAAGAAAGAACAAGGCAAACGCTGCTGTACACTGGACCACTGGATCGAATCCGAAGGAAGGATGCAAGCTGTAAACACTGTAATCGTGATTGCCTTATAGTCTGTGCCTGCAAGAGCCCAAATTTGCCTGTAATTGGTAAGAGTCCAAACAGCCTGTGCCTATGTGCAATGTGCCCAGTCTGTACCTATAAGCCAGTGTGCCCAGCCTGTGCCTATGAGAGCCAAAGTTCCCAGCAATAACCTGTGTCTTCCTCCTTCTCCTCCTCTACATCTCCACCAGCCCATTGGGCCCTCAAGTCCTCTCAGTGCAAATAAAGTGAAGTTAAATTCTAAGTTATTTGATCTAGTTTATTTCTGTTTAGTTTTAAGGTTTTGTATCCAAAAACAGGACCATCAGTTCAAACTAAAAAGTGATAAATCTGAGGCCTTGAACGCATTAATTGAATTTGCATTGATTCCTATGGGAAATGTTACCTCTGGTTACACCGTTTTTGGGTTACACTGTTCCGTCCGGAACAGATTAACGGTGTAACCTGAGGTATGACTATATATATATATATATATATATATATATATATATATATATACACATTTATATAAAGATAGATAGATAGATAGATAGATAGATAGATAGATAGATAGATAGATAGATAGATGGACCGTGTTCCTTTACATACTTGAATAACAATGAAGAAACAACTTACGGCACAAGTAAGATGACCTAATTCTGACACTTTTCCTGCAGCTGCCTCACTATATTTACACTTCTGCATACATACACTAAAGCTCTCATTATTTTATTTATCACAGCTAAATGCACACAGCCAAGTCGATGTTGATGGGAAGAAGTCATATGTATTTAACTTGGGCCGCGCTGAAATCAATGTGCTTATCCACTTGTGCGCTTGTTAAAACATCAACTCATTAAAGTCAAGAAGTTCAAATTGCCAAATTACACAAGTCAGTGTTTTCCAATACAATAATTAGATGTGCTTTGGATAAATTACCTCGACTTTTTCATTCTGAGCTCTAATCATATTGTGTGTTTAATTATGAAATAATCAAGAACTTTCCTGGTATTGAGAATTAGTGATTTATTTTAATTTTCTAGTAATTTCTATTCAGCTCATTCTTCATGACCGCAGCAACGGAATATGCTCAGCATTTGATCTTTAGTAAAGGTTAAAAATAAAGGCTACGGAAAATTAGATATGTAAATCCTCTATGTCATTTACTGTGTTTTTTTCAAATAGTAGTCATTTTTAGGGATTCTAAACTGCTAAAATTTATATTTAAAAGAGCATGCCTTATGAATGGTAGTGGTAGTTTAATTCGGCATTGATATTTAAAGGACCACTGCAGTTTATGAAATAGCTCATATATTTGGGAAATATTTATATTTTCTTTTTCAGCAAAATGATCCACCATTTCTTTAGCTTGGAGTCTGAGTGCATGTTCTTATAAACTGCACAGTGGAGGGAAGGTATTTTCCGTAAAAGCACAGGCAGCTGGGTAATTCTAACATGATTTCACTTATTGGGATTTCATGTGTGTGTATACAGTATATACACATATATATATACAGTTTATGTATGTACTGTATGTATGTATATATAAGTATGTGTATAAAGTTTAGATAAAGAGCAAAAGTTAATTACTGTAGACAACTCAGGAAGATGTAATAAAAGTGGAGGAAAGGGGCAGGTCCTGAGAAGAATGAAGGTGGCAATTTATGGAGTACTTGGAGAGGAGAGCAGAAATGTGTGGACTGTGGATGTATTAAGGGTTTTCTGTTATTTACGGGGAGACAATGATGAGATTGACTAAGATATGTGGTGAAGGAAAAGTGGTGAGTATGGTGGGTGAGTCTTATGGAAGCATTTATGATGGATTGCAATGAGGACAGATGATTGATGGGTATGTAAGCCTTCAATGGAATTGATACACTGATACTTAGAGGGTGGGTGTGATTCTGTCTGGAAATATATATATTTTAATCAGTACAAAGCCCGACAACTACAATTCTGCATGGGCTAAAAGACAAAACTTATACGGAAAGACTCCATTACCTTAATATGTATAGACTAGAGGAGAGAAGGGCCATGATTTGGAAGACGGAAGATTTAGGGCTAATTTGAGAACGTGCATAAAAGAAAATAGATACACAGGTACAGTATATTATATACCTAATAAAATCCAGAAAACTTCCATATCCCTTTAAGGAATCTAAGGATGCCTTGGATAAGCATAACCCCCCCCCCCGAGGCTTATTTGAGCTAAATGTTTTAGATAGACAGAATGGGCTCACCAGATTGGCCTTTTGTCTCTTATTTGATGTAAAATCTATGATTCTATAGGTAACCCAGTGAGGATTATAATGTTTATATTGTCTTATTTGCCTACTTTACTCCTCCCCAACCTTTACCAAAGAGATGGAAATGTTTTTGTGGTATGATATTCTACAGCTCTGTTAATCTTAGTTAATAGACCTACCCTAATTACTAAAGAGTTGCAGGCTGGGGGGGAGTTAGGAAGTATTTTGAAACATCCACATTTTATTTAGCTTTATTGTTATTGAACTAACACTTCTGTATTTTTCATACATTTTTTTAACAAACTGCCAATTGAGAAGTTATATATAATCAGTTGCTTTATATAGATTATTGTCAGTGCATCTCTGTGGGCCTCATTATTATTATTGTTTTTTTGGAACGAGCCAACATATTCCGTAGCGCTATATATTCCAAGGAAGGAGTCGAAACCAGTGACGTCAATCAAGTTTCTTTTATTACAAGCTTGGAGAGCACCTTGAGCAATCCTACAGGAGAACATATGCAGTGGTCTGCCTTATACATTTGAATTAGCCTTATATATCTTTTCTACAGGGGTGGGGAAATACTGTGCTTACACATAAATACAAACAAAAAACTAGAATTACTAGAAACGGATTACGATATTTGTCCTTGTATGCAGCTGGTGAAAAAGAAGAATAACAAGACATAAAACTGTTATCTGGTTTGTAAAGGAGTTAGTAATCTGCATCTGCCAAGCTGTCAAGGACAATAGTTGTTAGATTATATATACAAGGGAAGCGATAATGCTCTACAAACAACAAATACAAATAAATGGCTTATTATACAAACCTTCATAGCTAAATAACAGAAGTACAAAAGTGATGATTACTTACTACATAACACAACAGAACATAACTTTACTCCATAAGATCCGTTCTTTGAAACATATTTTTGTGGTTCTTTAATGATAAGGGGAGGGTCAACTGTTTGCCTATGCTTCCTGTATATACATGGTAATTTAGGGTAAGCTACATAAAAACTCTAATAAAGTTCTTACCAAGATTTGTCATGCCTGTTATATGTTCTAATAGGTTAAAAAGATAACTGTAGTGCTCATGCAATAGTGATTATCAATTGAATCACTATATGAAGAAAAATAACTCAATGTAGCTTTTAAATCTTACAATTAAACTTGACTTCATCAGATAATGTTTTTCTCACCATCTGGTCTTCATGATGTGGCAGAGGATCTTCTCAGAAAGCTGTCCTGATAGAAGTCTTTAATTGGATACTTCTCTGTAGGCAAATCTAGACTGGTCAGAAAAAAAAATTGCTAAATTAACAAATTAGATCCTATTGTAGAATGGCTAACGTGGGCCTTTAAAGCACCATTACAATTGAAGAATGTTGTACTTTTTCCAGTGTATGTGCACACCTTGCATCATTCAATGCAAGCACAGCTATGTAAAAATACATACACCCCACTCAAACACTCACACAACTTCCTTCAATATATGATGGATCTCTCCTTCAAAGCCAGCATTTTTTTAAAATTAAAAACTACTTGTTTGACCTTTAATTATGCTCAGAATCAGACTTAAATGTTTCAAGTATTCGGTTCAGTATTAGGTCCTCTCCTTTTTAACATATTTATTGATGACTTAGAAGTAGGTCTGGAAAGTAGTGTCTCCATTTTTGATAATGCAAGGTATGTGCAAGGTATTTAAATCAGAAAATTATGTACTTTTCTCCAAAGGGATTTACATAAATTAGAGAAATGGGCGACTAAATGGCAGATGAGATTTAATACAAATAAATGTAAAGTTATTCATCTGGGTAGAAAAAATAGACATGCGATTTATAATCTTTTTTTATTTTTATTAGGCAATGGTATAAAAAGCTCATCTGTTCAAAAGTTATACCAAAACTTTGACATAATTGGAGAGTTACATCATAAGTATGCAAGAAAACAAAACAAGACAAACACAATACTTTGAAACAAATGGATGATGAGGTCAATATTTACATGAGGTCAAGGACCTATCTCCACCTGTGAGAAGGTCTGAATAAACCTAGGTTACCTAAACATTTTCAATTTTAAGGATAAAGGCAAAAGTGAATGAAACATCATAAAAGGCTCGGTTTGAGATGCACCAAGAGCCAAAAAGAGCTATATTATGGGAAAGAACATATAGCTCAGATTGAACTAAAAAAAAACAAAAAAAACTCTGTAATTAAAAAAGGCAGAAAATGTAAATTCTTGTCCCAGGTCTAAAGCTTTGTCAGGGGAGCTTTTTGTGACAACTGAGAAGAGGACATCCTGAGGTTAGAAGTACAAATACTCCACTTTAAAGATGGAAAATGGTTCTTCACAGTAAGGGTGGGTAATCTGTGGAATTCTCTACCAAGGGAGGTGGTGACAGCATATTGAATAGATAACTTTAAAAAGGGACTGGATATATATTTAAATAAAAACAACATTCAGGGTGATCCTGGGTAATTAGAGAGGGAGTATTGATCTAGGGAGGAGTCTGATTATCAGTATCTCCTTTTGAGACAATTGGCAAAGTTTTACTGGATTTTTTCTGTGTGCCTTCCTCTGGATCAATTAACAATTAACAACTAATTTGCATATTGTAGATCAGAGGAGATCTAAAAAGGTTGAACTTGATGGACTAGAAGTTTTTTTCAACCTCAATTACTATGTACTATGTAGCTATATATATATATATATATATATATATATATATATATATATATATATATATATTATATTTTTTTTAATTAACATTTATTTGTAAAGCGCCAACATATTCCGCAGCGCTATGCATGGTTTGTGTTCAAAGCAAAACAATATTAACACATTGCAAACAATGAAGGGCCCTGTCCTTGAGATTAGAATCCAGTGTCCAAAGTGCATCTATATACACATTTTATATATTAAAAAAATAAATATATATATATATATATATATATATATATATATATATATATATTTCTGTGTTCAGTAGTCCTGTAGAATAAACTTTATTCTACAATATACTATTATTTTGCGCCTGCTTCATTGTACTAACACCGCCACCCCAAGCTACACAACTTTATTGACAGTAAAGCTTTCTGAGCGCAACCATTTAAAGGTTAATAAAATCCAAAAAATCCAATATGTGATTTTAATTAGATTGTGAACGCAGAGAGTGTGCGGATTGTTCTGAGACAGTCGGCTCCGTCTCTTATTATATATTGAATTTTGAGATCACACAAAGCTTTGCCAGCTCCTGCACTTCCTGATATGCCCCCTCCTCCACCTGGCCTATTATTTAACTACACTTGTTCATCTCCCAGGATCCCAATGGGCTGCAGGAGCCCTAGGTGATAAGTGTTATAGGATCTTTTTATTTCTTAATCTGGCTACTGCTACTATACATCTTATTCCTTTCTAACCTGAGGGAGAGATGTCATCGCTACCTCTCATTGGTAATGTAATTTTCTTAAGTGACTCGTTGAAGGTCACAAGGGCTTATATTATATGAAAACTTTCTCCGTAACCATGCTGTGCTTTATAGGGCATTGGGTAGATTTTACTAAGTGTAGAAATTTGGAGATTTATAAGGCATTTGTGCAATATTTTACTGTTAAACAGGATTTTTGTTTCTATTATGCTGTTTTAAAGATCTTAAACTGATATAATGAGAAAAAAGTTTACTTTTGGTAAAAAAATAAAAGTAGCCTTTAAGTGCAATTGTATGCAGTGCTGTTCAGCTCCATTGCTGTCTTCTCATACCTCCCCTATCTATATGCTAATCCTAAGACTGACACTAAGGGCCTCATTCAATTGCAATTCGGCCATTTGAATAGGGCTCTAAATAAGCACATAGCATATATTTTTTAAAGAAGTTATTAGTTAGTGAAAACCTTGCTTTTGGATAAATGCTTACTAACTAAAAATTTCTTTAAAAAAAAATGTTATGTGCTTATTTAGAGCTCTATTCAATTGGCCAAATTGCAATTGAATGAGGGCCTAAGTGAATTGCTATTTGCACTTTTATACCATAGATAATTTAGTTATTTTACAAACTATTGGACTGTTTGTTTTGCTCCACCCAGGTTTAGCTGCATGAGAGCTGGTTAGTGATGAAAACTGCTTATCCGTTAAGAAGTACTTTAGTGGAAGACAGGCCTGTTATTTTCTTTGATTTGTTTGGATTGTTGTTTTGTATCACTGTCTAAAATGTACCTGCCCCTACTCTATGGAACTCCTTGCCTCGCTCCAGTAGAATATTCTCCTGCCTCAAAACCTTCAAAAACTCACTAAAACTGTATCTCTTTAAAGAAGCTCACCACCTTCCGCATTATCATGCACAATGTATCTATCACCCAAACCCTTTAGATTGTACGTTTGTGAGTTTTCTTGTGGAGGAAGCTCTATGTGCGCTAGATTTTAACCCCTGTACAGCACTACAGAATAAGTTGAAGCGTTACAAATAAACAATAATAATAAAATATTAATAGCAAAACTTGAAAAAGTATCTACAGCTTCTTGTATTGTGTTCCTCCATAAATGTGCATGAAAGACCCAGAGAGACTAGTGACATCATAAGGGGGAAGATTAGAGAAAATACAATAAAAATAAATTATATACTAAATTCAAATACAATATAATACAATAAACAACATGAACATTTTGGAAACAAAATCTTATAAATTGCACAAGATATAAATTCTAAAATGGTAAGGTAGCATTTGTCGGTGACCCACTGATGTGTAGTTTCTTTTAAATGTCATTAAAAATACATATAAATATTATCTTTTTTATCAAATAAAGTATTTTTTATTTAATAAAAATAAAAGTTCCATTTTAACTTTAGGTACTTTATGTACCAGAGTAAGTGCAACATTTAGATTAGTTTTTTTCTCCTGTTATATGTTGAACATACAATTTGGTGCAATGGAACTGAAGTCAGTAGTCCAAAGAGCTTACAATCTAGAAGAACAAACACTTCTGAAGAATTATTTATAGACAGAAATTGAGTTGCTATAGATTGCATGTATTAAGTTATAACTAAAGGAAAAATAAATACTTTGCCCATTATCTATTCTAGTTCTTCAAAATATGTTACTATAAATCAGGAATTTCGGAAGTTAGTACAACACATTTTGGACCTTGTTTGTTAAGAATACGCCACGCAGAGCCAGCAGCAAAACTGCAAGTTTCCGCTAGATGGCGCTGTTTGAACGTAACCAGGAAAGGGCAAACGCAGCGCCTAGTAAAACACTCCTCACGCGACCACCCACCATCCAGAGCCTCTGAGCCAGGAGCCCCTAAGCCCCATCCCGAGCAGCCCCACATCCAGAGTGAGGAGCCCCCAGCCACATGCCCAGAACACTCATCCGGATCTGATAGACCCCCCACCCTGAGTATTTTTCATCCAGACCCCATTCTGTGCTCTTATCTCGAGCAGCCCCCATCCAGAGCCAGGAGCCGCCAGCAGACCCTCAACTTGAGTAGTCCCCCATCCAGAGCAAGGAGCCCCCAGCAGGCCCATCCAGAGTGAGCGGGGACCTTGTGCCTGGAGCCCCCAGCAGCCCCCATCCTGAGCCAGGAGAGATCTTATGCCTGGAGCCACCAGCAGCCCGCATCCAGAGGCAGGAGCCCACAAGCAGCCCCCATCTAGAGCCAGGAGGGACCTTGTGTGTTATGAATCCATGTATGTTGCCCTGGAGCAGCGCCTGTAAAACAGCGACAGTGCCCTCTAGCCCCCACTTGCAGTTTTGCTGCTGGCACTGAGTGGCTTATTCTTAACACACAAGGTCCCACATTTTTATATTAATTATCACTGTTACAGAAGATTATTTATATAAACGTTACGGAACTTGCCTAGATCGCCATATTTGCATTTTTCAGTAATTTCCAACGCTCCGTGTCCTCATGAACTGTAACACACCAGGGACATCTTTATGTCCATGGTCATGCTGATCCACTTGGTATTAACGGCAGAGATATTGGAGTGGGTTGTCTGTTCCAGCGGGCCACAGCAAACAGCTTGTGGTACTCCAAGGTGGTCCCCAATCCAAGTACTTACCAGACCCAAACCTACTTGGCTTTAGGTGGTGTGATCTCTTGGTCCCGGGACTGGAACTGAACCCATATTGCACTCTGGGGCTTCTTTGAAGTGGATGCTCACCGCCACTGCTGCTGCTTTGTGCTGCGCTGCTTTAAGAGAATGGGTCCAAGAGTCACTTTAAAAATGTAAACTAAAAGATATTGTGTACTTGTTGGGTGGGACCACATAGCGGGGCCATATGATCTTTTGCCATCTGACTTATAACTCTAATTCTTAAAGGGACTCTGTCAATGCAAATCAAGTTGTTTTTAAATTATTTTTTTATATAGTTACATAGTTACATAGATTAACTCCCCTTACTGTGAAGAACCCTTTTCTTTCTTTAAGGTGGAATCGTTTTACTTCTAACCTCAAGGGATGTCCTCTTGTCAGTTGAAAACCTCTTGGCACAAAAAGCTCCCTTGACAAATTTTTAGACTGACCCTGGATGTATTTATATAAGGTAATCATATCTCCTCTTAGACGCCTTTTTTCTAGAGAAAATAAGTTTAATTTGGTTAGTCTTTCTTCATAACTTAGCCCCTCCATTCCCCTTATTAGTTTTGTTGCCCTCCTCTGTACCTTTTCCAGCTCTAAAATGTCCTTTTTATGAAGTGGTGCCTAAAATTGTACTCCATATTCCAAATGAGGGCATTCTAGGGATTTGTATAGTGGCAGAATTATATTTGCTTCCCTGGCTTCTATACCCTTCTTAATACATGCTAATATTTTATTTGCCTTTGCAGCTGCTGCTTGGCTTTGAGCACTGTTACCTAGGTGGTTGTCCACAAGCACTCCCAAATCCCTTTCAATATCTGATACACCTAGATTTGCTCCATTAAGATTATAAATTGCATGGCTATTTTTCCTTCCCAGATGCATAACTTTACATTTATTTATTACATCTCATCTGCCATTTAGATGCCCATTCCTCAATTTTATGTAAATCCCTTTGGAGGTAAAGCACATCACTATCTGATTTAATTACCTTGCACAACTTTGTGTCATCAGCGAAAATGGAGACACCACACTCCTACCTCTAAGTCATTAATAAATATGTTAAAAAGGAGAGGACCTAATACTGAACCCTGAGGAACCCCACTTACCACATTAGTCCAATCGGAGTATGTTCCATTTACAACAACCATTTGCATCCTGTCTTTTAGCCAGCTCTCAATCCATGAGCAGATATTTACTGCAACTCCTGTATCTCTGAGTTTGAATCGGTCCTGGCAAATTGCATATTTATATTGCTCCATATGCAAAGGAGTGGCTTATACATATTACATATTGTGTTCGGGAACCCTCCCCATCCCGCCTCTTCTTTTGGGTGGGGCTTAGCTCCCTTTAAACGGGTCCCTCCCCCATCCCGCCTCTTCATGTGGGCGGGGATTAGCTCCCTTTAAATAGCACTTCCGGCCACCTCCTCATGGCAGCCTCAGTTTTCATTTTGGACTCTCAGCTGGAGGACGCATCTCTGAGTCTCGCCACATCTCAACCATTACAAGCCTCCATTTGCAGATTTTGGCCTACTACTGCACATGGCAGCCTTATCATCCACGCTTCGCAACAGACTCCCCCTTTACGCTGCATACAGCAGACTTAGTCTTCATGCAGCACATGGTAGTATTACCCCTCATACTGCACACGGCAGATTCTCCCTTCACGCTGCACGCGGTAGGATCACCCGGCGTTGCTGCAAAATGGTAGCCTCACTCCACATCAGAGCTGCACACGGCAGCTTCACCCTTCGAGCCGCACACCGTAGCCTCACCCCGCATCGCCACAGTTTCCCCCCTTATGCTGCAACAACATGTGCTGCAAACAGCAGCTTCCCACCTTAAACATTGCTCACGGCGGCCTCACGCTCCATGTTGCACACGGCAGCCTCACTCCGCGTGCTACAAACCCCAGTCTACATCACGATTATCTGGACCTCTATGCAGGCTAAGATTCGGTAGTACCCGGCACACTCCAGCGACCCCCCACGAAGGTGGAAGAGATCCCCCCTCGCCGAAGGGGAGGGAACCTTTACCCCAACCTCCAGGACACCTGTACATTTAGCTGCTTTGATGTGCAAATTAGGATTACAGTTTGCTTGTCTGCCTGTGTAGAGGCCACAATACAGACCCCCAACGTTATCAGGCAGGTGGATCCCTCTCCCACCCTTTTCAAGCACTCTGAGCCACAATTTGCATACTGAATCGCACATTAGCATACAGTCTCAGAAATTATTTACTGTAGTAAAAAATGTCTAGTACAATGTACAGACAGTTTTTAATGCTCAGTAAAATTAAATCACCTTCCTATTGGGGTGACAGAGTCCCTTGGGGCAGACAGTACAAACTGAGTAATCATATCAAATATACATTTGGGTGTATTTTTTATATTTGTTCCCCTTTTGGTATCAGAGGGCTGTGGAGGTCCAGATATCACTGGCGCTCCAGCAAATCTTTAGTTAACATATGAACAACCATTAGATTTATTATAACACAGTATATCCCCCACTCTATACACTGAATGACTTGAAGTTAAAAGCCAGCTAATTATCTACAGAGTTAATTATCCTATATTCATTAACATTTTTCCAGCTTGCACCTGGAATATGTGAGGTTTAAGAATTTCCTAGTATTACTGCACTGAGAGCACGTATGAATGTTCCTGGGTCTGTGTTATATCAGTTTTATATATTTATATTTAATTTACTCCTTATGATCCTGATTGTGATAAATGTACCTATATTTACACAAATCTAATACATAAGGGATATGTACCTACTTTTTTAATAGACATCGGCTTTTGAATGTAAATAAATAATACTATATATATATATATATATATATATATATATATATATATATATATATATATATATATACAGTTGTGCTCAAATGTTTGCATACCCTGGCAGAAATTGTGACATTTTGGGATTTATTTTTAAAATATGACTGATCATGAAAAAAAAATATATTTTATTGAAGGATAGTGATCATATGAAGCCATTTATTATTTATTACATAGTTGTTTGGCTCCTTTTTAAATCATAATGATAACAGAAATCACCCTGGTTACAGACACACACAGGTGACACACACAGGTTAAAATGGCAACTAAAGGCTAATTTGCCACACCTGTGACTTTTTAAATTGCAATTAGTGTTTGTGTATAAATAGTCAATGAGTTTGTTAGCTCTCACGTGGCTGCACTGAGCAGGCTAGATGCTGAGCCATGGGGAGCAGAAAAGAACTGTCAAAAGTCCTGCGTAACAAGGTAATAAAACTTCATAAAGATGGAAAAGGATATAAAAAGATAACCAAAGCCTTGAAAATGCCAGTCAGTACTGTTTAATCACCTATTAAGAAGTGGAAAACAAAGGTCAGGTAGACCAAACAAAGGTCAGGTAGACCAAGAAAAAGGTTCAGCCACTGCTGCCAGTTGAATTGTTCGGAATACAAAGAAAACCCCACAGGTAACCTCAGGAGAAATACAGGCTGCTCTGGAAGAAGACGGTGTTGTTGTTTCAAGGAGCACAATACGAGGATACTTGAAATTAGCTGCATTGTCAAGTTGCCAGAAAGAAGCCTTTACTGCGCCAATGCCACATTAAAGCCTGGTTACAATATGCCCGACAACACCTTGTCACGCCTCACAGATTGTGGCACACTGTAATTTGGAGTGACAAGACCAAAATAGAGCTTTATGGTCACAACTATAAGCGCTATGATTGGGAGGGGTCATTAAGGCCTATAGTGAAAATAATGCCATCCTCACTTTGAAGCATGGCGGTGGCTCACTGATGTTTTGGGGGCATGTGACCTCTAAAGGCACAGGGAGTCTTGTGAAAACCGATGGCAAGATGAATGCAGCATGTTATCTGAAAATACTGGCAGCCAATTTGCATTCTTCTGCACGAAGGCTGTGCATGGGACGCTCTTGGACTTTCCAGCATGACAATGACCCTAAGCACAAGGCCAAGGTGACCCTCCAGTGGTTACAGCAGAAAAAGGTGAAGGTTGTGGAGTGGCCATCACAGTCTCCTGACCTTAATATCATTACGCACTCTGGGGAGATCTCACATGTGGGGTTCATGCAAGACGACCAAAGGCTTTACATGACCTCGAGGCATTTTGCCAAGAGGAATGGGCAGCTATACCACCTGCAAGAATTAGGGGCCTTATAGACAACTATTACAAAAGACTGCACGCTGACATTGATGCTAAAGGGGGCAATACACAGTATTAAGAACTAAGGGTATGCAAACTTTTGATCAGGGGCATTTCCTTTTTCTATTTGTTGCCACATTTTGTTTTATGATTGCTCCATTCTGTTATAACCTACAGTTGGATATGAATCCCATAAGATATAAAAAAAATGTGTTTTGCTGCTCACTCATGTTTTCTTTAAAATGATACATATATTACCAATTCGCCAAGAGTATGCAAACTTTTGAGCACGACTGTATATATAGTAGATAAAAAGTACAATTGTGTTAATATTTGAATGTCTAAAATAAGTTAAAAGCCCAGGATGAATTGTGCGCAAGCCATTAAACCTACCCAAGCACAGCCATTTCGAAGTTACTTCCTCTCATCAGCGTGGTGCCGGTTCCTAGCTATATATATATATATATATATATATATATATATATATATATTTATATATATAAATATGTGTGTTTATTACATTTTATTAGATGTAGTTGAGCTGCTGTGGGATCTATTATCTTATTGCCTAATTGTATTCCCCTATGTTGCAAATTACACCATGTATAAGAACAAAGTAAATCTCCTGCTCACTATGGCAAGTCAGAGATGCAAACTAGGGCACATTTTCCCATAGATTTCCAGGAATGATCATGGTATTTACGAGTTGCTTTAGCTCCAAAAAGCTATTTACTTTTAAATAAACTTAAATTACTTTGCTCTTGCAATTCCTAAAAAGCTTTATCCCTCCCCTATAGCCTACAATTTTGAGAATAATTGTATTTTATATACATTTCTATATATGATCATTGAAAAAGCTCTAAATATGGGCAAAACACATCTGTTCTAATTTTTTTAATTTAACACTAGTGTATATTAGCTCATTCTACTATTATTTTATTATTTATATGTTTTTATTTGTTTGTACCTAAAAAGCTCTGTTTTTCCTTGGCTAATGATAGCTGCTATTGGGAGAACGGTGCAGATTAATTGAGAACTGACCTATATTGGCCAGAATAGAAATATATATCTATAAGCATTGAGACATACATAATAGAGCCTTATAGTAACTATAATTGTGCACATTAATCAGGAGAAATCATGAGAACAGGCCACAGTAACATCAGGTGGAGGACAACAGTATACTGAATCCACAAGGGATCAAGTTACCTGATGGTGGACATGGTTCCAGTGTGCCTAAGTTTGGATCTATCCCCACACACTATAAATACCTAATTTTGTTGAGATTGACTTGCGAGTGTGATATCATTCACCATTCTTTCACTTAAATATAAGTGTATCACAAATAGGTGCATCTACACTTTGGTCAGGCTTCTTTCTCCCCTTCCTATTTGTATTTTGCATGTGGAAAAGTTGTTTACATTTTCAAATTGATCAAAAATTTACTTAGATATTATCATTTTAGCTCAGCCCTTGATGCCACCCAACCAGAACCTGTGAGGCTGGGTCTGTAATTGTTATACATTTTATTAGGGATTTACTCTTTGCTGGTAAGCATACTATGGTGGTAAGGAATCTATTTAAATATTTTTTTATTGCTAAATCATGGGTTTGCTTCCCCTGGTTTCCTGGTTTTCTTGTCTTTTTATTAAAAGCATTACTAATTCATATATATATATATATATATATATATATATATATATATATATATATATAAAACAGAACCAGTGAGAGAATGGCATCAAAGCTTGCAACAACAATCACTGCAAATGATGTCAATACATCTGTAAAGAGGACACAGACACACACAACAAGAGCTTTTTCATCAGAGGGTAATATTCATGTACATCATCAAATGTGGTCTACATGATACAATGTAATTTTTGTGAGAGGGTTGCTACAGTGGAGAAACCAGCCAGAAACTACATTTAAGAATGAATCTGCACAGACTCTCCATCAGCAATCACAATGAAGACAGGAACTGTACCCCAGTTGGATACCACTTTTCACAAAATAACCACTCCATCCAAAACTTGAAAATTAAAATACTCAGAGATCATTTTAAAAACACACAAGAAAGAAAGTCGATTAAAATGAAAATGATAACACACTTTAATACAAAAAATACAGTACTTAATGTAAATATGGAATTTTTGTTGCATTATCTTCTTATAACCTTCTGTATTCCTGATATGATTTTTTCTTCCTCTCTGGCTTCCTTCTGGTCTGTTTCTGTCTCCTTACAGTTTTATGGTCCCTTACTCCCTATGACCTACAATTATTTATGAGCCTGTTTGTTTTCTCTGACCTACACTCGTGGAGTCTTTTTCAAAGGCGACCATTCTTTTTTTTTTCTTTCTTTTTTTTTTAAAGCCTGTAATATCTATGTTTCATGTATGGGAATCTAATATCAGTATAGCTCCGGACTCGAGAGAGAGGAAGCTCTCGAAAGCTTGTCATATATTTATGAATATGTTTGTCCAATAAAAAAGGTATCACTATGTACTGCAATACTCTGATTTTTCATCTGGATTACTGGACACTCACAGCTACCTCACTCTTCATTAATATATATATATATATATATATATATATATATATATATATATATATATATATATATATATATATATATATAAAAATGTGTGTACATATTTTTAAATAATATAATTCTGATTTTTCAAACAGTAAATTTAAATATATTTTCTAGAGTGGAATTGAACTCAGGACCTTTAGCTTCCCAGACAGGCACATTACTGACTGAGCTTTTTAAACAACTATTATATTAGGTGCTCGAATTTATTAAAGTAGTTATAATTACTCAGTCACTGCCTGATTAAATCACTGAAAGCTTCTGCACATAATTCTAATTAATTATCCATTGTTCTGTGTGGTACAGAGCACATTACTCCTTCAGTCAGAGACAACACAGTGAAAAAGCCTGACTTCAGTTGATGATAACTCCACTAATTTGGCATAAATTTGCAAAATTGAAACGCTTTTTCATACTCTATTTAATGATGCAAAACACATATCGGGACTGGTGTAGTCCTTTAATAAAATAAAGTACACAAAAGTAAATAATTGCAACAGTATATTAAACTATTAGTAAAATCCAGGAAACTTCCATATCCTTCTAAAAAAGAAAAAAAATATCCACATTCATTCGGCAGCAGTCGCAAACAATCAATTTTAAAGAAAAAAAAATCAGCAATTATATTCAACAAGTTTAATTAAACAACTCATCTGACTTGTATAACAATTAATATTACTGAATACATATATTAACAAATTCATTTTCAGAGTGTTATGGTTTCTTTAATAATACTGCAATTTGTTACAGTTAAATTATTACAAGGACACTATTATTGATTAAAACAAACTCAACATTAACGTGGATCTGAAAGGGCACATCTCTGCCTTAACAAAGAAACATCTTTTAAAATAAAAAAATAATAAGAAAAATACATTTTCAGGTTGCTCTCTTTAAGACATTTTTTTAAATCTCAGAAAAAAATCTCAGCTTATCTGCAAACAAATAAATCCCCCAAAAAGCACCAAAATGTTTATGAACAAGACCATACAAAAGAAACTTGTTTTATTCCAATTTATCCTCATAAGAATTCTTTTTTTAGTGCAATCTCTGCAGTGAATCTCAATGCTCACCAGACAGGCCATGATTTAGCTTTAACATTGTGTTAATGTATGTGAGGGGTTCCCTGGTGGCTAGGATTCAATGCTTTCAACACTGCGACCTGGGTTCGATTCCAATTCAGGAAACTAAGAGGTCACGCCACACTGAAGCTAAGCAGGGTTGGGCCTAGTCAGTACTTAGATGGGAGACCACCTAGGAATACCAGGACCTGTATGCTGTGGCCCACTGGAGAAGGTACTGGCACTCCATATCTTTGCCATAAATACCAAATGGATCAGAATGACCATGGACATAAAGATGTCCTGATGTGTTACGGTCTATGAGGTTACGGAGAGTCTGTAATGATTGAACAAAGCAACAACAAAAAAAATATATATGTGTGAAGTTAATATTCAACAGGCTGTGGAACCTGTATTTGTCTAATTTGTATTTACACAGCATGACACCTAATTCATGTTGTGTCTGGTGGGCCTTGGCGAAAGGTTTGTGAATTACCCCTCTATAGTTAGAGGGTTAACAGCATGTTTATATTCTCGATATTTTGTGAGATACAACTGAAAAATATTTAAACTTTTCTTGGTTCTGGGCAATTTATGAGAAGAACATTATATGTTTTTTATTAAACATGCTTTAAATTAATATTTAAGGAGAGCAAACCAATGATACATTGTAATGGCTGATATAATTACCCATTAATATGTACCAACTTCATCAAATTGATTTCTTTGGTTCCATGTCTAACACAGTATCACACCTTACCTAATCACACACTATTATATTGTATTTTCAGCAATTTACATTATCATTATTATCAAATATCAATGTTTTTATTACTTTGTGTCTCATATATCACATATTATAATTGTCAATCTACTGCATCCCTCGCAAAGCATTTGCTGAAGGTGGAGCCTCCAACGTCGGCTGTGTTTTAGGGTCCGCAAATGCGGACCCTAGCAAAGCGAGGGTCCGTATTTGCAGGGGTGGAGTCTCAAAGGCGCCTCACACGAGGTTAAAAACACACACACACCCACGACTTAGAAAAAAAAACTACCTCGGAACCAACCTTAACGTAACAAACACCCACACGCACTAAAAAAACGACCATAACGGCCGAACCATGTGCCCCTAAAAACTGTCAAAACACACCAAATACTCACAAAAAATACATAAAAAGCTTACCCATAGCAAGGGGGGGGGCATCCAGGACCTCTGAAAGTGAAGTTACACCTCCATTTAATTCCAAATTCCCAAGTTCAGACACACAAAAATCCCCTAAGAGAGAGAAAAAATGTCTGCCGAAAAAAAGGAAAACGAGGCTCAAAGTCCAGGACTGCACACACACACACACACACAACCTCGGAACCAACCTTAGCAGAACAAACACCCACACGCACGGAAAATACGACCTTAACTCGCACCTAAAAACAGTCAAAACACACCAAATACTCACAAAAAAATACATAAAAAGCTTACCCATAGCAAGGGGGGCACCCAGGACCTCTGAAAGTAAAGTTACACCTCCATTTAAGTCCAAATTCCAGAGTTCAGACACACGAAAATCCCCTAAGCGAGAGAAAAAATGGCCGCCGAAAAAAACCAAAACGAGGCTCAAAGCCCAGCCACGTACAACTTACCCAAGAAGGGATCCGAGATAAGCTCGTAAACCCACATTAACCCCACGGGATCTGAGATAAGCTCTGAGACCTCCATTAACCCATTAACCATCGCAGTTGGGGTTCCTATCGCACGCAATCGGGGACCCCCGCTGCAATGAAAATTCTAAACTCCCGCGTTACGGGTCCTTAAAGGACTGTAAAGGTCCTTAAAGGACCCGTTATAAAAGAAAACAAATATACACTATCACCCTGTCACTCATGGGGGTCAATACAGACCCCCATAAGCACTTAATTAACCCCCTCACTCATGGGGGTCACTACAGACCCCCATAAACCCCTAATTAACCCTGTGACTCATGGGGGTCAATATAGACCCCCATAAGCCCTTCATTAACCCTGTCATTCATGGAGGTCAATATAGACACCCATAAGCACTCAATTAACCCCCTCACTCATGGGGGTCAATACAGCCACCCATAAGCCCTTAATTAACCCCCTCACTCATGGGGGTCAATACAGAACCCCATAAACCGCTAATTAACCCTGTCACTCATGGGGGTCCATACAGACCCTCATAAGCCTCTATTTAACCCCATCAGTCCCATAAGGGTATATTAAGACCATTATGGGCCTGTTACAACCCAACATAAACCACATAAGTGCCATGACGGTCCTCAAGGACCATCATGACACTAAGTATAAACACTACACTGCACTATACCCCCCAATAAAACATTAAATATCAACTAAACACCCTCTACACTAACCTATTAACACCTACACTACCTACCTACCCCCTAATACCCCCCACTACTCTAATTACAGAAAATAAAAAAGCCTAAAGTCACAAAAAAAATTAAATATACATTACATAAAATAAAAAACCTGTCACAAAAAATGTAAAATCTACATTACAGAAAATAAAAAAAGTCACAAAAAATAAAAAAAGGAACATTACATAAAATAAAAAAATACATTACAACCCCCCCACTACAGAAAAAATAATTACACACCTGAAAAAGAAATACATATAATACATACAATACAATACATACAATATAATACAATACAATTACATACAATACAATTAAATACAATACAATTAAATACAATACACCCCTATCTAATTAACAGGCCCATAATGGTCATAATATACCCTTATGGGACTGATGGGGTTAAATAGAGGCTTATGAGGGTCTGGATAGACCCCCATAAGTGACCGGGTTAAAATGGTGTAGTGCTTACACTTTGCGTCATGAGGGTCCTGGATGACCCTCATGGCACTTATAGTGTTATTACATGCGTTCATTAGTGTGTTAGAGGGGTCTATATAGTTGAGGTACACAGTACACTCACATTGTGTGACATTTCAACACTTTCTTTTATTGACCGTCATTTTTTGAAGGGCAAGTCGCTAATAGGAAATAATTCATGAGTAGTGTTACCACTAATTTACATCATAGTGCGTCCAGTGTGATGTCATCAGTAATATCATGGATGATGTAATTTTTCATATCATATATAATGCAATGAATGATGAAATTAATTATAACATATTTGATGTCATCAATGATGTAATCAGAAAAACCTTTGCCAGGGAAGGGAGGGTTTTTACGACTGTGTGCTACCTTAAATTCCCAATATCCTCTGTTTTTTCAGCCTTAAGTTAACTATCCACTATCCACTATACGAGTTGCATTCTGTACTATGTTAATTTATATATCAGAAACATAATGAAAGAGAAAAAGAAGCAAAAGAATGTTGTAAAGGCAGAATAAGAACATATTCATTATGCTGAGATATTTTCTTTGGTGCCTTCTTCATTGATGCTCAGTTTTGACCTGGCGTGCAAGTTATGTGCCAAATATGACACCCTTGATTACATCCCTTTTGAGTTGGTACCATCCAACTTCACGCTTAGGGTCACAGTCTCTAACAAACTGATTGTCCATGTCAAGCATGCCCTACCTGAATAAAATATTTCTATTTGTACTATGTACCTAAATGCAGAACTTTAAAAACAACAGGAAAACATCTTCATTACTGTCATCTTATGTAGCATGAACTGACATCTACAATGTTCTCCAATAAAAAAGTGAATCCTCAGTTTTTGGGGTGTGTGTGGGCCATACTATGGAGTAAAAAGGGGGGAAATAGACCTCCGACATTTGGAATATGGAAAACAAGTTTGGGCACCACTACATAAAAAGGACATTACGAGCTGAAAAAAGTATAGAGGACTACAAAACTAATAAGGGGAATGAAGGGGCTAAGTTATGAAGAAAGACTAACCAAATTAAACCTTTTTTCTCGAGGAAAAAAGGCATCTAAAAGGGGATATGATTAGCTTATATAAATATATCCAGGGTCAATATAAGGCTTTGTCAGGGGAGCTTTTTGTGCCAAGAGGTTTGCAATTGTCAAGAGGAAATCCCTTGATTTTAGAGGAAAAAAGATTCCACCTTAAAGAATGAAAAGGGTTCTTCACAGTAAGGGCAGTTAGACTGTGGGTCTCTCCACCAAAGGAGGTGGTGACAGTGGATCTGATAGATAACATTAAAATTGGGTTGGCTATATTTTTTTATAAAAAGGACATTTAGGGTTATCATTAATAATTAGACAAAGAGGAGTATTGATCCAGGGAGGAAACCAATTTCCAGTATCTGGGTTCAGGAAGAAATTTTATGAGACTATTTACAATGTTTCCGTGGGGTTTTTCTTTGGGGGTGCAGCTATGGAAATGGTCTTGGATGGGTGCAGCTATGGAAAGGGTCTTGGGTGGGGCTTTGGAAAGGGTCTTGGGGTGCAGCTATAGCAAGGTTCTTCGGGAAGCATCTATGGAAAGAGACTTGGGGGAGCATCTATAGAAAGGGTCTTGGGGAAGCAGCTATGGAATGGGTCTTAAGGGCAGCAGCTATGGAAAGGCTCTTGAATGGGTGCAGCTATGGAAAGGTTCTTGAGCATTGCAGCTATGGAATGGGTCTTAAGGGCAGCAGCTATGGAAAGGCTCTTGAATGGGTGCAGCTATGGAAAGGTTATTGGGGAGCAGCTATGGAAAGGGTCTTAGGGGTGCAGCTATGGAAAGGTTCTTGGGGAGCAGCTATGGATATGGACTTGGGGTGCAGCTATGAAAAAGGTATTGGGGAGCAGCTATGGAAAGGGTCTTAGGGGAGCAGCTATGGAAAAGGTCTTGGCCGACCAGCTATGGAAAGGGTCTTAGGGGTGCAGCTATGGAAAAGATCTTGGGGAGCAGCTAGGGAAACGGTCTTTGGGGTGCAGCTATGGAATGGGTCTTGGGGGAGCATCTATGGAGAGGGTTTGAGAAGCATCTATGGAAAGAGTCTTGGGGGTAGCATCTATGAAAAGGGTCTTGGAGGGTGCAGCTATGGAAAGCGTTTTGGGGGAGCAGCCATGGAAAGGGTCTTGGGGAAGCATCTATGGAAAGAGTCTTCAGGGAGCAGCTATGGAAAGGGTCTTGGGGGTGTAGCTATTGAAAAGGTCTTGGGGAAGCATCTATGGAAAGCGTCTTGGGGTGCAGCTATGGAAAGAGTCTTAGAGGAGAAGCTATGTAAAGGGTCTTGGGCATTGCAGCTATGGAATGGGTCTTGGGAAATAAGCTATGGACAGGGTCTTGGGGGCACCAGGTATTGAAAGGCTCTTGGATAGGAGCAGCTATGGAAAGGGTCTTTGGGAGCATCTATAGAAAGCATCGTGGGGGAGCAACTATGGAATGGATCTTGGGGGGTGCAGCTATGGAAAGGGTCCTCAGAGAGCAACTATGGAAAGGTTCTTGAGGTTGCAGATATGGATAGGGTCTTGGGGAGCAACTATGGAAAGCGTCTTGGGGAGCAGCTAGGGAAATGGTCTTTGGGGTGCAGCTATGGAATGGGTCTTGGGGAACATCTATTGAAAGGGTTTGAGAAGCAACTATGGAAAGAGTCTTTGGGGTAGCATCTATGAAAAGGGTCTTGGAGGGTGCAGCTATGAAAAGCGTTTTGGGGGAGCATTCATGGAAAGGGTCTTGGGGAATCATCTATGGAAAGAGTCTTCGGGGAGCAGCTATGGAAAGGGTCTTGGGGGTGCAGCTATGGAAAGGATCTCGGGGGTGCAGCTATGGAAAGAGTCTTAGGGGAGCAGCTATGGAAAGGGTCTTGGGGAAGCATCTATGGAAAGAGTCTTCAGGGAGCAGCTTTGGAAAGGGTCTTGGGGGTGTAGCTATTGAAAAGGTCTTGGGGAAGCAGCTATGGAAAGCGTCTTGGGGTGCAGCTATGGAAAGAGTCTTAGAGGAGCAGCTATGTAAAGGGTCTTGGGCATTGCAGCTATGGAATGGGTCTTGGGGAGAGAAGCTATGGACAGGGTCTTGGGGCACCAGCTATTGAAAGGCTCTTGGATAGGAGCAGCTATTGAAAGGGTCTTGGGGAGCATCTATAGAAAGGGTCTTGGGGGAGCAACTATGGAATGGGTCTTGGGGGGTGCAGCTATGGAAAGGGTCCTCGGAGAGCAACTGTGGAAAGGGTCTTGGGGTTGCATCTATGGAGAGGGTTTGAGAAGCATCTATGGAAAGAGTTTTGGGGGTAGCATCTATGAAAAGGGTCTTGGAGGGTGCAGCTATGGAAAGCATTTTGGGGGAGCAGCCATGGAAAGGGTCTTGGGGAAGCATCTATGGAAAGAGTCTTCAGGGAGCAGCTATGGAAAGGGTCTTGGGGGTGTAGCTATTGAAAAGGTCTTGGGGAAGCATCTATGGAAAGCGTCTTGGGGTGCAGCTATGGAAAGAGTCTTAGAGGAGAAGCTATGTAAAGGGTCTTGGGCATTGCAGCTATGGAATGGGTCTTGGGAAATAAGCTATGGACAGGGTCTTGGGGGCACCAGGTATTGAAAGGCTCTTGGATAGGAGCAGCTATGGAAAGGGTCTTTGGGAGCATCTATAGAAAGCATCGTGGGGGAGCAACTATGGAATGGATCTTGGGGGGTGCAGCTATGGAAAGGGTCCTCAGAGAGCAACTATGGAAAGGTTCTTGGGGTTGCAGATATGGATAGGGTCTTGGGGAGCAACTATGGAAAGCGTCTTGGGGAGCAGCTAGGGAAATGGTCTTTGGGGTGCAGCTATGGAATGGGTCTTGGGGGAGCATCTATTGAAAGGGTTTGAGAAGCAACTATGGAAAGAGTCTTTGGGGTAGCATCTATGAAAATGGTCTTGGAGGGTGCAGCTATGAAAAGCGTTTTGGGGGAGCATTCATGGAAAGGGTCTTGGGGAATCATCTATGGAAAGAGTCTTCGGGGAGCAGCTATGGAAAGGGTCTTGGGGGTGCAGCTATGGAAAGGATCTCGGGGGTGCAGCTATGGAAAGAGTCTTAGGGGAGCAGCTATGGAAAGGGTCTTGGGGAAGCATCTATGGAAAGAGTCTTCAGGGAGCAGCTTTGGAAAGGGTCTTGGGGGTGTAGCTATGGAAAGGATCTCGGGGGTGCAGCTATGAAAAGAGTCTTAGGGGAGCAGCTATGGAAAGGGTCTTGGGGAAGCATCTATGGAAAGAGTCTTCAGGGAGCAGCTTTGGAAAGGGTCTTGGGGGTGTAGCTATTGAAAAGGTCTTGGGGAAGCAGCTATGGAAAGCGTCTTGGGCTGCAGCTATGGAAAGAGTCTTAGAGGAGCAGCTATGTAAAGGGTCTTGGGCATTGCAGCTATGGAATGGGTCTTGGGGAGAGAAGCTATGGACAGGGTCTTGGGGCACCAGCTATTGAAAGGCTCTTGGATAGGAGCAGCTATTGAAAGGGTCTTGGGGAGCATCTATAGAAAGGGTCTTGGGGGAGCAACTATGGAATGGGTCTTGGGGGGTGCAGCTATGGAAAGGGTCCTCGGAGAGCAACTGTGGAAAGGGTCTTGGGGTTGCAGATTTGGATAGGGTCTTGGGGGAGCAAATATGGAAAGGATCTTGGAGGGGCAACTATGGAAAGGGTCTTGGTGGGTGCAGCTATTGAAAGAGTCTTGGGGGAGCATCTATGGAAATGGTCTTGGGGAAGCATCTATGGAAAGAGTCTAGGGGGAGCAGCTACGGAAAGTGTCCTGGGGGTGCAGCTTTGGAAAAGAGCCATGGGGGAAGTAGATATGGAAAGGGTCTTGGGGGGCAGCTATGGAAAAGGTCTTGGTCGAGCAGCTATGGAAAGGGTCTTAGGGGTGCAGCTATGGAAAAGATCTTGGGGAGCAGCTAGGGAAACGGTCTTTGGGGTGCAGCTATGGAATGGGTCTTGGGGGAGCATCTATTGAAAGGGTTTGAGAAGCAACTATGGAAAGAGTCTTTGGGTAGCATCTATGAAAAGGGTCTTGGAGGGTGCAGCTATGGAAAGCGTTTTGGGGGAGCATCCATGGAAAGGGTCTTGGGGAATC
Organism: Discoglossus pictus; assembly: GCA_027410445.1. Lineage (NCBI taxonomy): Eukaryota > Metazoa > Chordata > Amphibia > Anura > Alytidae > Discoglossus > Discoglossus pictus. Next base: position 14,492,892 of record CM050166.1, read on the forward strand.
ATCTATGGAAAGAGTCTTCGGGGAGCAGCTATGGAAAGGGTCTTGGGGGTACAGCTATGGAAAGGATCTCGGGGGTGCAGCTATGGAAAGAGTCTTAGGGGAGCAGCTATGGAAAGGGTCTTGGGGAAGCATCTATGGAAAGAGTCTTCAGGGAGCAGCTTTGGAAAGGGTCTTGGGGGTGTAGCTATTGAAAAGGTCTTGGGGAAGCAGCTATGGAATGCGTCTCGGGGTGCAGCTATTGAAAGAGTCTTAGAGGAGCAGCTATGTAAAGGGTCTTGGGCATTGCAGCTATGGAATGGGTCTTGGGGAGAGAAGCTATGGACAGGGTCTTGGGGCACCAGCTATTGAAAGGCTCTTGGATAGGAGCAGCTATTGAAAGGGTCTTGGGGAGCATCTATAGAAAGGGTCTTGGGGGAGCAACTATGGAAACGGTCTTGGGGGGTGCAGCTATGGAAAGGGTTCTCGGAGAGCAACTGTGGAAAGGGTCTTGGGGTTGCAGATTTGGATAGGGTCTTGGGGGAGCAAATATGGAAAGGGTCTTGGAGGGGCAACTATGGAAAGGGTCTTGGTGGGTGCAGCTATTGAAAGAGTCTTGGGGGAGCATCTATGGAAATCGTCTTGGGGAAGCATCTATGGAAAGAGTCTAGGGGGAGCAGCTATGGAAAGTGTCCTGGGGGTGCAGCTTTGGAAAAGAGCCATGGGGGAAGTAGATATGGAAAGGGTCTTGGGGGGCAGCTATGGAAAAGGTCTTGGTCGAGCAGCTATGGAAAGGGTCTTAGGGGTGCAGCTATGGAAAAGATCTTGGGGAGCAGCTAGGGAAACGGTCTTTGGGGTGCAGCTATGGAATGGGTCTTGGGGGAGCATCTATGGAAAGGGTTTGAGAAGCATCTATGGAAAGAGTCTTGGGGTAGCATCTATGAAAAGGGTCTTGGAGGGTGCAGCTATGGAAAGCGTTTTGGGGGAGCATCCATGGAAAGGGTCTTGGGGAATCATCTATGGAAAGAGTCTTAGGGGAGCAGCTATGGAAAGGGTCTTGGGGAAGCATCTATGGAAAGAGTCTTCAGGGAGCAGCTATGGAAAGGGTCTTGGGGGTGTAGCTATTGAAAAGGTCTTGGGGAAGCAGCTATGGAAAGCGTCTTGGGGTGCAGCTATGGAAAGAGTCTTAGAGGAGAAGCTATGTAAAGGGTCTTGGGCATTGCAGCTATGGAATGGGTCTTGGGAAATAAGCTATGGACAGGGTCTTGGTGGCACCAGGTATTGAAAGGCTCTTGGATAGGAGCAGCTATGGAAAGGGTCTTTGGGAGCATCTATAGAAAGCATCTTGGGGGAGCAACTATGGAATGGATCTTGGGGGTTGCAGCTATGGAAAGGGTCCTCAGAGAGCAACTATGGAAAGGGTCTTGGGCTTGCAGATATGGATAGGGTCTTGGGGGAGCAACTATGGAAAGTGCCTTGGTGGATGCAGCTATTGAAAGAGTCTTGGGGGAGCATCTATGGAAAGGGTCTTGGGGAAGCATCTATGGAAAGAGTCTTGGGGGAGCAGCTAAGGAAAGGGTCCGGGGGGGGGGCAGCTTTGCAAAAGAGCCATGGGGGAAGTAGATATAGAAAGGTTCTTGGGGGGCAGCTATAGAAAAGGTCTTGGTTGAGCAGCTATGGAAAGGGTCTTAGGGGTGCAGCTATGGAAAAGGTCTTGGGTAGCATCTATGGAAAGGGTCTTAGGGGTGCAGCTATGGAAAAGGTCTTGGGAAGCATCTATGGAGAGAGTCTTGGGGGGAGCATCAATGAAAAGGGTCTTGTAGGGTGCAGGTATGGAAAGCGTTTTGGGGGAGCATCTATGGAAAGGGTCTTGGGGAAGCATCTATGGAAAGAGTCTTCGGGGAGCAGCTATGTAAAAGGGTCTTGGGGGTGTAGCTATGGAAAAGGTCTTGGGGGAGCAGCTATGGAAAGGGTCCTGGGGGTGCAGCTATGGAAAGAGTCTTAGGGGAGCAGCTATGTAAAGGGTCTTGGGCATTTCAGCTATAGAATGGGTCTTGGGGAGAGAATCTATGGACAGGGTCTTGGGGCAGCAGCTATTAAAAAGGCTCTTGGATAGGAGCAGTGATGGAAAGGGTTTTGGGGAGCATCTATAGAAAGGGTCTTGGTTGAGCAACTATGGAAAGGGTCTTGGGGGTGCAGCTATGGAAAGGTTCCTGGGGGAGCAACTATGGAAAGGGTCTTGGGGGTGCAGATATGGATAGGGTCTTGGGCAGCAAATATAGCAAGGGTCTTGGAGGGGCAACTATGGAAAGGGACTTGGTGGGTGCAGCTATTGAAAGGGTCTTGGGTTGAGCAACTATGGAAAAGGTCTGGGGGGGTGCAGCAATGGAATGGGTCTTGGGTAGAGAAGCTATGGACAGGGTCTTTGTAGGAGCAGCGATGGAAATGTCTTGGGTGCAGCTATAAAAGGGGGTATTGGGGGAACAGATATGGAAAGGGGTCTTAGGCTGAGACTCTATGCAAAGGATCTTGGTGGGTGCAACAATGCAAAGGGACTGGGGACGGGTGCTGTTATGGGAAGGGGAACTGAGTGAGTTGGTACTGGAGGGGGATCTTGGGGGGGTGCAGCTATGGAAAATGTCTTGGGGGAACAGCTATGGAAAGGGTCTTGGGAAGCATCTATGAAAAGAGTCTTGAGGAGCAGCTATGGAAAGGGTATTTGGGAGCATCTATAGAAAGCATCTTGGGGGAGCAACTATGGAATGGATCTTGGGGGGTGCAGCTATGGAAAGGGTCCTCAGAGAGCAACTATGGTCTTGGGCTTGCAGATATGGATAGGGTCTTGGGGAAGCAGCTATTGAAAGGGTCTTGGGGGGCAGCTATGGAAAGAGTATTAGAGGGGCAGCTATGTAAAGGATCTTGGGCATTGCAGCTATGGAATTGGTCTTGGGGAGAGAAGCTATGGACAGGGTCTTGGGGGCAGTAGCTAGTGAAAGGCTTTTGGATAGGAGCAGCTATGGAAAGGGTCTTTGGGAGCATCTATAGAAAGGGTCTTGGGGGAGCAACTATGGAAAGAGTCTTGGGGGGTGCAGCTATAGAAAGGGTCTTGGGGAGCAGCTATTGAATTGGTCTTGGGGAGCATCTATGCAAAGGGTCTTGGGGAAGCATCTATGGAAAGAGTCTTCAGGGAGCAGCTATGGAAAGGGTCTTGGGCATTGCAGCTATGGAATGGGTCTTGGGGAGAGAAGCTATGGAAAGGCTCTTGGATGGGAGCATGTATGGAAAGGGTCTAGGTGAGCACCTATAGAAAATGTCTTTGGCTATCGAAAGGGTCTTGGGGGGGCAGCTTTGCAAAAGAGCCATGGGGGAAGTAGATATAGAAAGGGTCTTGGGGGGCAGCTATAGAAAAGGTCTTGGTTGAGCAGCTATGGAAAGGGTCTTCGGGAGCATCTATGGTAAAGGTCTTGGGAAGCATCTATGGAAAGAGTCTTGGAGAGCGCACCTATGGAAAAGGACTTGGGGGGTCAGCTATGAAAAGGGTCTTGGGGGTGCAGCTATGGAAAGTATCTTAGGAGAGCAGGTATGGAAAGGGTCTTGTGGAGAGAAGCTATGGACACGGTCTTGGAGACAGCAGCTATGGAAAGGCTCTTGGATAGGAGCAGCTAGGGACAGGGTCTTGGGGGGAGCAACTATGGAAAGGGACTTGGGAAGCATCTATGGAAAGAGTCTTGGGAGAGGGCTATGGAAAGGGTCTTGGGCATTACAGCTATGGAATGGGTCTTGGGGAGAGAAGCTATGGACAGGGTCTTGTGGGCAGCAGCTATGGAAAGGCTCTTGGATGGGAGCAGGTATGGAAAGGGTCTTGGGGAGCATCTATAGAAAGGGGCTTGGGGGTAGCAACTATCGAAAGGGACTTAGGGGTGCAGCTATGGAAAGGGTATTGGGGTGCAGCTATAGAAATTGTCTTGGGGGAGCATCTATGGAAAGGTTCTTGGGGAAGCATCTATGGAAAGAGTCTTTGGGGTAGCAGCTATGGAAAGGGTCTTGGGGGTGCAGCTATGGAAATGGTTTTGGGTAGCAGCTATGGAAAGGGTCTTGGGGGTGCAGCTATGGAAAGAGTCTTAGGAGAGCAGCTATGGAAAGGGTCTTGGGCATTGCTATGGAATAGGTCTTGGGCAGAGAAGCTATGGACAGGGTCTTGGGGGCAGCAGCTATGGAAAGGCTCTTGGATGTGAGCAGCTATGGAAAGGGTATTGGGGAGAATCTATTGAAAGGGTCTTGGGGGAGCAACTATGGAAAGGGTCTCTAGGGGATGCAGCTATGGAATGGGTCTTGGGGAGAGAAGCTATGGTCAGCGTCTTGAGTGGAGCAGCTATGGAAATGTCTTGGGGCAGCTATAAAAAGGGATCTTGGGGGAACAGATATGGAAATGGGTCTTGGGGGGAGCATCTATGCAAAGGATCTTGGGGGGTACAACTATGGAAAGGGTCTTGGGGAGAGATGCTGTTATGGGAAGGGGAACTGAGTGAGTTGGTACTGGGGGGAAGGGTCTTGGTGGTACAGCTATGGAAAAGATCTTGGGGGAGCAGCTATGGAAAGGGTCTTGGGGCGCAGCTATGGAAAGTGTCTTGGGCATTGCAGCTATGGAATGGGTCTTGTGGAAAGAAGCTATGGACAGGGTCTTGGGGGCAGCAGCTAGGGAAAGGGTCTTGGGGGGCCATCTATGCAAAGGATCTTGCGGGGTGCAACTATGTAAAGGGTCTTTGGGAGGGGTGCTGTTATGGGAAGGGGGAACTGGCTCCGCCACTGGCAGGAGAGACATGGAGATGCACAAACCTGAATAGCCCAGGACAGCATAAAACCTGTACCATGACTCCATGTAAACATTGGGCTCACATAAGATCTCTGTTTCATTAATCTTTAAAGATTTCTGCTGTGAATAGCCACTTGACTAATGAATTAAACAGAGTAGCAAGCACTAGAATTATAACCCATCTCCTCAGACTGATCCAGCATTCCAAGACAGATGATGTCCCCATGACACTAGCTAAGTCAGCTAAACTCAAGGTGTGCTCTGAACTGCTCTTAGTTTCACTGCTCACATTTTATTATTGTTTAGTTGTACAGTCATGTTTGACTCTTTGTGATTCTATGAACCGCAGCAATCCAGGCACATCTATCAGCCACTTCCCCTCTGAGCTCCATCAAGCTCATGTTCATTGTTTTAATTACCTCCACCACTGCTGACCCCTTCTTCGTGTGCCTTCAATCTTTCCCAGCATCAGAATCTTCTCTGGGGAATCCTATCTTCTCATGATATGGACAAAATATCCATGCTTTACCCTCGTGATCAAACCTTCCAGTGAACAGTTTGTCATCATTTGCTGTAGTGTTGATTGATTGTATCTTCCTGCAGTCCAAGGGACTTTAAGCAGTTTTTCCAACTACACAATTAAATTCTCCGGCGCTCATCCTTCTTTATGGTCCAGCTCTACTGGGAATACCTAGTTTTACCTATGCTGACCTTGTTTGATAGTGATATATCTTTACTTTTTATTAGCTTGTCCGCACTTGCCATAGCTTTCCTCCCCAGAGGCAAATTTCATGGCTACAGTCACCATCTGCAGTGATCTTGGTTCCCATAAAAATTAAATCTGTTATTGATCCTTTAAATATATTTGGTCCGGTGTCATGAACAGTAAATACCCAAATTGAAGCAAATGCTCCCAATTTAATCGCAAATCATTTTATTTCCAAACCTACCCACAGTCAGTCATCATGATGATCACTGGCCCGGCATTTTGTTATGTACGTTACTCAGATCTCCCACCATCTCTGTAGAATAATTTACTACTTGACAATCATATTAATGCGGGAGAATTAAATTGCATTTCTCCTGTCTCAGTCCTGGACGTATTCGTGTGTGAAGGGAAATAATTAGATAACGGGATAGTCAGCAATGAGATGAGCCGCGAGACGTCACACGCGGTGTGTGCGCAACGTATGTACCAAGTTTGGATTTCCAGTCTTAAAGTGACATCTTCACTGGAAGGTTTAATAAAGAGGCTGAAGCTCAAAAGTTTTGGCCATATCATGAGAAGACAGGATTCCCTAGAGAAGTCAGACATCTGTTAGTCCCCTCTGAGCTCCCACAAACTCATGTTCATTGTTTCAATGACAGCATCTATACATCTCCGCCTCTGGTGTCCCTTTCTTTGTGCGCCTGAAATCTTCCCCAGCATCAGACAATACCATAATGGACCTACCTATTTAAGATTCATATGGACTTATTAAGATGAGTTTTAATATTATCACCATATTGTACAGAGCATTTTAAATATTGATATTTAATTATTATCTAGTGATTATTATCTACTGTATGGTAGAGGCTTCTATCACTCTTTTTCCCCACAATAAACTAAATGATTGTTGTGGTAAACCACCACCTCATAAAATCTACTACACAAGCTAAGAACCGGCCCCACACTGATGAGAGGCAGTAACCTTGAAACAGCTGTGTGTGGGTGGGATTCCAGGGTTGTACATAATCAATCCCAAGCTTTGCAAAACTGCTGTGTAATATAGTGGGCATATGCTTAAAGGAAGCCATGTTTAAAATGGTTATGGATTGCAAGAGCAAAGCCTTTGTGGGCACATTTGCATGTCCCTGCCCAGGCTCCCAGAATACAATGTAATAACTGTTTTTCTTGGAATTCTGAGCAGGAAACAAGTTTTTTTTTAACTTGTTTTATAAGTTCAAATGTGAACACACATGTACTATATATATATATATATATATATATATATATATATATATATATATATATGTTTGAGTAGGATTCAGGGCTTTCACTGTTGCAACCTGAGTTTGATTTCAGTCAGGGAACCAAGAGGTCACACCACCCTGAAGCCATGCAGGGTTGGGCCTGGTCAGTACTTAGATGGGAGACCACCTAGGAACACCAGGAGCTGTATGCTGTGGCCCACTAGAGAAGGAACTGGCAACCCACCCCTATATTCACTCCAAATGAATCAGCATGAATATGGACATAAGCGTGTGCATGGTGTGTTATGGTCCATGAGGTCACAGAGAGTCGGAAACAACTGAACGACACAAAAAAGTATATACCTACTCATACAATTTATATTTGAAGATAAATCACATTTCTTAACAAACTTCCTATGGTGATTTAATTTTATTAGAGACATAAAGATAGAGAAAAAAAGGTAATTGTTAGAGAATCCTTCTATACGCCTTGGTAGATCATCCACTATAAAATTGTAATATCTGTAAAGGATTTCAATTATTCAGGGAATGGAGAGCACAAGATGTGTTATTAGAGAGACAGCTAAAGCAATGTATGTTTAAATTGTTTTATTAGAACCTTCTGGGACTGGCGCTGAATCGTGTACATCTTAATAAGACTTAGACTGAGATTCTGTGTTTTACAGAGTTATATCATTAATGTACAATGTACCGGCTTCTAGTCCCGATAGAAATAGGCTTTGTATTATGTTATATGAGATATACTGTTATATATTTGTATTATACTAGTAGAAATATGCTAAAAAGTACAATTAGAAATTAAATCACTTATTTTCTTCTTCTTTTTAATAATAATAATAATAATAATAATAATAATCATCATCATCATCATCATAAAATAGTGATAATAATATGAATAATATTTATAATAGAAATTAAATCTCCAATTTTTGGACCTTTCCTGTTTGTGCCACCAGCAGTAGCATGCACCAGCCAGTAGGTGGTGCTATGGTGGCTTGCTGAGACTTTGTTCAATTTCTCAGGGTTAGATTTAGGGTTAGATTTAGGGGTTAGGCTGTGCACATCATCCGCCACTACCATAACCCTTAAAACTAACTCTAACGCCTAAATCTATCACCCTAAGAACATATTGAACAAAGTCTTGGCGAGCAACCTTCACACCACCTACTAGATGCTATTTTCCTAATAATAATATTAAATAAATAAAATAATAAATACAAATAATAATTTGAAATTAAATCACCTATTGTTTTAAAAATAGTAATAATAATAATAATAATTATAATAATAAAATAGTGTTAATAATAATGATACCATTAATAATATTAATAATAATTAGAAATTCAATCTTCTATTTTCTGACCTTTCCTTTTCATGCCTGCCAGCAGTGGCATGCCGCAGCCAGTAGGTGGTGCTATGGTGGCTCGCCTAGACTTTGTTCAATTTCTTAGAATTATGGTTAGGGTCAGACTTAGGAGTTAGGCTGTGCACACCACTATTTTACTATGTAAAATTTATAATCTGTCACTACCCTAACCCTAAATCTAACACTCATCCTAAGAACAGATTGAACAAAGTCTAGGTGAGCCACCATAGCAGCACCTACTGGCTGCTGCACGCCACTGCTGGCAGTCATGGCCAGGAACGATCCCTATTTTCTTAATAATAATAATAATAATAATAATAATAATAATAATAATAAATAATAATAAATAAAAATAATTAGAAATGAAATCACCTATTTTCTTAATAATATAATACTACTACTACTGCTACTACTACTACTACTACTACTAATAATAATAATAATAATAGTTAAATGTCTTTCTATATTCTTTTCGCAGCTAGTTATGTCTTTTACTTTCTCAAGAGAGTGTAAAATGATAAACTAACAAGCTTTCAGAGAGTCTTGTTGAAACCACTATAACTGTCCTATTGTCAGAGAGCAGATATGAAACTTCCTCTGTATTAAAAGTTTCTTCTCAACTCAATATGTTAATGGGCAGAAACCAAAATGGTAGCTCCTGCTGCAGCCTTATTGCATATTGTCAAGTGGAAGGACCAGCTGGACCAGTCAATGCATGGATTCCACTGTGTAGGTGCTCTCTTCTGTGGGATTCTTGGTGTTGGGGATACCCATTCCTCTGAGATCAAACAGCACTTAGCTACTGTCACTGTTGCCATGACAACCTGCAGCACCACAGCCCTTCACTTTAGGATACTCAAGGCTGTTGTCATAAAAATTGGTAAACTAGGGGCTGTATTTTTTTAACTTCCATATTTATAATATACTATACTAATTATTATATGACAGAACATGTATTAAGTTGTATGTGTAGTATATGTAAATGAATTAATTAAATAGACCTAAATCTGGTATAAAAATCTATATTTCTTTATTTGCTGAAAAAAATCATCTGTTGACGAACTAGATTAAATAATGAGCAAAATATTTTTTTTTCAAAACAATAAAAATAAAAAAATAAATAATTACATTTATTATATTACCTATTGATCTTTGTGAAAAAACCTAGGTGATGTAATAAAGGACGCCCCCATGAACCAGTCACAACCTGGCTATATGTTGTTTTATCCATTTTCTTCTAAAGTGAATCAATGCTGGGAAATGTCATGTATTTGCAATAATTATATGCAAACGAGCAGCTCATGCATATTAATTATCTGATTTGATGTGCTAATTAGTTTTGCAGTCTGATTGTCTGTCAGCGTGGCCAAAATAGAGACCCTCAATGTTACCTGGCAGTTAGACCCCGCTCATATCCTTATCAAGCACTCTGAGCCACACATTAGTATACAGGAGCCGCACATTAGTATATAGGAGTTTAAAAATCAATCACTAATATAGTAGTCGTAGAGCGAGTTTGTGTGTAACGCTCGCTAATTGTGAGTTGCGCATGCGTGCTGCACATTGTGAGGCTTGCAATGGGCGACAAAGGGGGAGGGAGAGGAGGCAGGGAGAGAGGGAAGGAGAGAAGGCAAGGGAGGGAGAGAGAAGGAGGGAGAAGCAGGAAAGGAGAGAGAGAGTGAGAGAGAGAAGGAGAGGGGGAGAGAGAAGGAGAGAGGGAGAGAGAGAAGGAGAGGAGAGAGAGAAGGAGAGGAGAGAGAGAGAAGGAGAGGGAGAGTGAGAGAAAGAGAGAGAGAGAGAAGGAGAGGGAGAGAGAGGAGAGAGAAGAGAGAGAGAAGGAGAAGGAGAGTGAGAGAAAGAGAGAGAGAGAGAGAAGGAGAGGGAGAGAGGGAAGGAGAAAGAGAGAAGGAAAGGGAAAGAGAGAGAAGGAGAGGAGAGTGAGAAGGAGGGGGAGAGAGAGAAGGAGAGGGAAAGAGAGAGAAGGAGAGAGAGATAAGAAGAGGGAAAGAGAGAGAAGGAGAGGAGAGAGAGAGGGAGAGAGAAGGAGAGGCAGAGAGAGAAGGAGAGAGAGAAGGAGAGGGAAAGAGAGAGAAGGAGAGGAGAGATAGAGAGAAAGAGAGGAGAGAGAGAGGGAGAGAGAGAAAGAGAGAGAGAGAGAAGGAGAGACAGAGAAGGAGAGGTTAAGAGAGACAATGAGAGATAGAGAGAGAAGAAGGGAAAGAGAGAGAGTTAGAGGAGAGAGCGATAGAAGGAGTGGGAGAGAGAAGGAGAGGAAGAGAGAGAGATTAGGTGAAGGAGAGACAAAGAAGGAGATGGAAAGAGAGAAGGAGAGAGAGAGAGGAGAGGGAGAGAGAGAGAGACAGAAGTAGAGGGAAAGAGAGAGAAGGAGAGATAGAGAGAGAGAAGAAGATGGAAAGAGAGAGAAGGAGAGGAGAGACAGAGAGAGAAGTAGAGGGAGAGAAGGAGAGGGTGAGAGAGAGAGAAGGAAAGGTAGAGAGAGATAAACAGAGAGGGAGAGAGAGAGAAGGAGAGGAGAGAGAGAAAGACGGAGAGGGAGAGAGAAGGAGAGGAAGAGAGAGAAGGAAAGGAAGAGAGAGTGAGAATGAGAGGGAGAGAGAGGAGAGGAGAAAGGAAGTGAAGGCGAGGAAGAGAGACAGAGAGAGAAAGAGAGGGAGAGAGTGAGGGTGTACAGAGAGAGAGGGAGCACAGAGAGAGGGAGAGAGTGCAGAGATAGAGAGAGGGTACACAGACAGAAGATACAATTATTAAGACTATATTATACCGACATTTTTGACGTGCGCGTGACTAGATCTATATATTTTATGGTAGCTGAGGGCAATGGGCTTCATATATTATATAGGAGAGGGGTCTCATTGTTTCATTGATAGAACAATTGATGATTTGTAGAAATGGAGAAAATATTCTTCCATAAAAGAGGTTTCCTAGATGGCTTGGAATTCCTAGGCTTATGATAAGAAGAAGAGATGATCTGTTGAATGTAGACACATAAGAAGACGCTGCCTGGGTACGACTTCACAACGTAGAGAAATAGTCATCTCTCACATTTTATGGATTTCCTGGCATTGAGATATTTTACAGGTCCAAGAAAAAAAGTGTTTTTTGAATGTATCCATGTGTTCAGTTACTTTTCTTTTTGTATTCATACATTGAACCTTCCCTTGTCCACGTCCGTCTTGGCAGAGATATTGGAGTGGGTTGTAATTTCCTTCTCCAGTGGGCCACAGTATACATCTCCTGGTATTCCTAGGTGGTCTCCCATTCAATTACTGACAAGGCCCAAACCTGCATGACTTCAGGGTGGTGTGACCTCTTGATCCCTGAGTGGAATCAAAACCAAGTTGAATTGGTGAAAGTACCAAATCCTAACCACTGGACCATCAAGGAACCCGTTGAAGAATTTACAGAAACGTAATTGGATTTCTCTAAAATGCGCACCACGTTTAGTGTAGTGTATGTATAAATGAGTTATATAGTGTATATAATATATATATATATATATATATATATATATATATATATATATATATATATATATAAAGTTGCCCTTCATCAGATCTTCAGATCTGAATATAAAACTATACACGGGTACTTTGGTTGTTACTTGCAAGCCAGCCATTACTACACACTAGAGAATTAACATCCTGTCCTTTTGTGAAGGACGTGTAATGGATTTTCAAGTACTAAAAGCATATAATTTTTAGATAGTTGTATACATCTTGAACCAATATCATGATGCCCTTATTTCTTTGGATGTGTATGAAAGCATTGGGGGCCATAAATGGGTGTGTTTCCGCCTAGGTGCACTAGGCCAATTCTTAAGGCAGTACATTTCCAAGGGTCAGCAGGCTGCCAATGCAACACATGGAATATGCACACATTATTTATATGCATAAAATATTCTGTTTGTATGTGTACCTGGCACTTGCATGGACACATATACACTTATAGATCACTATATATGTGTGCGATAAACTAATGATTGGGATGTATAGAGGAAAGGAGGAGGAGTAACTGGGTCATTGGAGGTACTCAAATCAGAATGGGCCTAGGACAGTACAAAACCTAAATACCCCCCTGTGGCTCTGCGATTATATAGGCACAAATGGCTAATCAAAGTGCACCTATGAAGGTCAAGTGACTAAAATTACGCATACAAAATATCTCTCCCATTGTAGAGTTTTAGTTGCAGCCGCCCTACAAGTGTTTCCTTCCAATAAAGAAGAAATATAGGGCCACATTCAACTCCAAGCACAAAACTCGAGCGCATACGGACGAATGTCTGCAGGCGTGCTGCAGGTTCCCGTTTGTCTCCTATTGCGATGCTATTCAATTGAGCAAGGACGTAAGTTATGGGCCGAAGTCTCAAGCCTGTAAATCTCTCCCCCAGCTGCAAACTGTGGCAATGAGGAGAGAGAGTTGGCCATGGGTAGTAGTGGAGTGGTGGAGGAGGTGGAAGATGAGGTGGAGGTGGAGGAGGGGAGTGTAGAGGAGGGGGTGGGTGGTGGCAGGATGGGCCTAGCACCAGGCACAATTAGGAGAGGGACAGAGGGGAAGGGGACTTATCCCGGGGAGGGGGGTGTTAGTTCGGGGATGGGACAGGCCTCAGGGACAGGTCAGGGAGGCAAGGGTCCCCATCCACAGTCAGGAGGGTAAGAGGCTAAAGGCAAGCACAGGGCCCACAATTACTCGCACCAGGAGTATGCGGTCCTCCTTGGTGCTATCCGTTGTCGCACCATGATTCTTGCAGTGGGAGGGAAGTTAGGCCAGCGCCTAGGGCTCAGGCATGGAAGGAAGTAGCTTCTGAGGTGACAGTGGTAGGCACAGCGCCAAGGGATGTGAGGTCTGTCGAGCACAGGTTTGATAACATCAGGGCCAAGTTGAGGAGGATGATGGCTGAGGAGGACAAGAACCAGACTGTGACCTATAATGAGTGGTAGAGGGTCGCCAAGGACCTTCTGAGACAGGTGCCCCTGCTGGAGCTTCAAGCCTGGTGGTCCAGAAGGACCCAGCCTCCATGTCATGTAAATATCACATTCAGCAACATGCCATGTCATGTACATCACACAGACTACACATGTACACGATGACCAACAAGGACACTGACATGTCAGCTCCATGGAATTAACAATGGGTAGATGGATGCGTCATTAAATCCATCAAGCTGACAAATCCCTGTCATTCCTGGGCACAACAACAATAGAGAGCCTATGCAGTAACAGACCACACCTGGAATCAAGATTGCGTTAGGAGACAAAAACGATCAAGAGTAAGAGCCAAAGAATAGATCACATCTAGCAAATGATGATATCTTATCTGAGTTGCAATTAGGAAAATTATCCAGGTTCAAATCTAGATGCCAAATAGTTAAGAATGCACACAAAACAATGTATTATTCATCATACTAATGACATATACCTCTCTTTTCAAGGTCTCGGTCCAGGGAAGGGTCGTCGGCTCCATTGGAGCAGGAAGTGGAGGAGCAAGCCCGCGTCCAGCAGGAACCGGCACAGGGGGAGGAGGAAAGAAGGAAACGGACCCTAGGGACCTGGCTTGGAGGAGGACGATGTGATATGGCTAGTGGGGTCACCAGCAGGACCATTGGCAACACCACCAGGTTTTGAAATCACTATCCCCCTCTTTCAAAGACTGAGCATATCACCAGGGCCCTCCAACTGGAGCGATGATGCCAGCAGCCAGCCATCCCCTCTTCCCCTCCATAGCAGTGTGCTGAACTGGCCGCGATCACCACCACCTGGCACACCCACACCACAGCCAGTTTTGCCCCCAGGCTCCAGCCGGGCCTCAGACGCTCCCCACTCAGACACCGCCATTTCCAAACCTGGCCATGCCCCACAGGCCTCCATCCCCCACATCAGGCCAGGCTGCGCAGGCGGAAATGCTGGCTCTCATGCAACAGAAGGTGTAGTTGCTTCAGGGGAACCAGGCCAGCATCTACATCAATCATGCGCAGGTAATGTGCAGCCTGGCAAGGCGCAATAGGGAGGAGAGGAGGCATCATCTGATAACTGAATCCTACCTGGCCAGGCTGCTCAGAATTGGGGCGGACCAGTGTTCATTCTAAGGAGTCACTGCGGATTCCATGCAACACTCTCTGGTCCCCAGCACCGCCTCCTCCACCCCGGAGGCATCACCCGGATACCCGGGTGGTTGCCTCCCCTGCCCCCCCCCCCCCCCACCAGCAGGGAGACAGCGGCCGGCCACGGGGGATCGGGGCCTTGTGCCTAGGCGGAGGAGGACCTAGGGGCTGCACATATATTTGTGCCTTCTCAACAGCACTCCTCAGTGACATTCTATTGGTCACAAAATGTACCTAATCTAGCCTGGCTACAGGGTCTTGGATCTTGGCCTATGTGATATTTTGTATGCAGATGGCTACCTCCCATCACATGGTCCATGATCCTCTTCTCTGTGGACATGTAGGGCTCTGTTGAACATGTCACCAATTGATGGTTACTGAGAATTGCTGTTGAGAAGAGATTTTTGAGAAGATGATTTTTAAAGCCTTCTTTTGTAGGTTTAATTTACAATTCAGGTGAATGAAGGCATCTCCTGCATCTGCAAGCATTGTAAAGAAAATGTATGAGGTATAAAGTTTTTCCAGTGTCTTTCAGGTAGACATTCCTTCAATGACAGCCCCCCCTTAACATGTAGCTCCCACAATCTTAAAGCTATCATATAGCCAAATATCTAAGACATGACTAATACCGCTATGGCGGTGGACTTGCAAAGTCTCAATATGGCATGTTATGTTAATGACAGCCAGCATTAGTATATGCACTAGTGAAGCATGTGATCCTGACCTCAATATCAGTCTGAGAATAGAGATCTGAGCTTTGTGTTCTCTCCGTATTAATGTTTTGTTCCCCATAGTTCTGATTATCGAGAGAACTAGCTAACGGTTAGTAATGCTTGCAGATGTGTATCAGGTGAATTGGTATATTGGTACAGTACATGCATTGTGATAATTTTTTTTATCCTCCTCCGCCTTTTTTTAGTTGGCTACTTTTTTCCAGATTTTTGTTTTGTCGCCACACTGTATGTGTGGCACTGGATTGGATTACACAGTCCAGAGGTTGAATCACCTGTTTCATTGAGCAGATCTAGACAGGTTGTAAGTGCTATGCACATTAATGGTTTCTTCAGATTCCAGTTGCAGTGGTGTAGTGACCACATGTGACCCTGGTAGGTGCAATGCATCATGCTTATTCTAGACTAATCACTATCATACTGTAGGTATCCCCTTTTTACCACAGGCCTCTTGCTCTCCCGGGATCTGTTCACACCACACCCATGATATTACTACACAGTCTTGACCATTTCTGATTGTGCCCTCTGTATCAAATAAAGTTTGTTATACAGTGTGTTTTTGATGATTGGGGTTATGGGACATCCACATTCATCACATATGTGTCACATTCCTATATATGTAAACTAATGAGCACTAGTTACTATGCAATAGATCAATACATATCACAAATATAGTTGTGGTACTGCAAGCTGTCGTCACGCTTTGTGGGCCTCGCAAAGCAAGACCTGCAACTGCGACCCTTGCAAAGCGAGGGGCGTAGTTGTGGGGCAACAACTATGCTTGCTCAGGGGAAGGGAGAGGGGGAAAGAGACTCAGGGGAGGGAGAGAGGGGAACAGAGACACGAGGGAAGGGGGGAGAAAACACAGGGGGAGGGAGAGGGGGGAAGGAAACACAGGGGATGGAGGCGGGAAATACACAGGGGAGGTAGAGGGGGAAAAGACACAGGGGAGGGAGCGGTTGGAGAAACGCAGGGGAGGGAGGGGAGAGACACAGGGGAGGGAGAGGGGGAAGAGACACAAGGGAAGGGAGTGGGGGGAAAGAGACACAGGGAAGTGAGAGCGGGAAACAGACACAAGTGAGGTAGAGGGGGAAAGAGACACAGGGGAGGGAGGGGGAAGAGACACAATGGAGTGTGGGGAGGGGGAAGAGACATGGGAGAGGGGCTAAAGAGACACCGGGGGAGGGAGAGGGGGAAAGAGACACAGGGGAGTGAGAGGGGGGAAAGAGACACAGGAGAGGGAGGGGAGAGACACAGGGGAGGGAGAGGGGAAGAGAAACAGGGGAGGGAGAGGGGGAAGAGACACGGGAGGGAGAGACACAGGGGAGGGCAAGGAGGAAGAGACACAGGGGAGAGAGAGGGGCATAAGAGACACAGGGGAGGGAGTGGGAGAGACACATTTTAGGGAGAGGGGTGAAAGAAACACAGGGGAGGGAGAGGGGGAGAATGGGGAGAGACACAAGAGAGGGGTAAACACACATGGGGGAGATGGGGGAGACCCAGGGGGCACACCCATGGGAGGAAGAGGGGGGGGAGAGACACAGTGAAAGGAGAGGGGGGAAGAGATATAGGGGTGAGAGACACAGGGGAAGGAGAGGGGGGAAGAGATACCGGGGTGAGAGACACAGGGGAGGGAGAGGGGGCAGAGACACAGGGAAAGGGAGAGGACGGAAGACACAGGGAAGGGCGGGGGGGGTGGGTAACAATATATAGAACTCCATTATGCCGTCAGGCAAGTCGCTAGTAACAATAATAATAGTCATAATAGCATTAGATATCATATAATAATATATATTATATATAATCAACATAAAGGGTTAATACACATGCAAATGTCCAATTAGTGATATTGTGGAGTACCAACATTCCCTTGAGGACCTGATAACAGCATGACAGATGATACTGGAATGGGTTGCCAGTTCCTTCTCTAGTGGACTGTGATTTGTCTGACCTCTCTGCTATGATGTGCCCACCTACAGTGGCTCTACATGGTATAGCTTACGGCTTCATTTAGGTACACAAGCCCCTTCACCACCATCACTTAGTAATCCAGAAGGAGACTAGAGGAACATACACCACAATAATGTAAATTGATGAATAGCACTTGGCCACCAGCAATGGCATGGGACTTTCCAGGATGTGCGTAGCGGATATTATCCCTGAAGGAGGTTAGTTGGCTGTTGCTCCCCCTGCCTCTGCACAGCCTCCATGTGTTTTTGCGGCCATTCCTGATGGGTTAGAGTAGATTAGTGTGGTGTATGTTTCCCTGGTCCCCTTCAGGATTGCTAAGTGGTGTTGGTAAATGGGCATGTGTACCTGAATAAAGCTGTGAGCTATACCATGTAGAGCCACTGTAGGTGGGCAGATGATAGCAGAAAGGTCAGACAAAACACAATCCACTAGAGAAGGAACTGGCACCCACTCCAGTATTTTTGGCATGCAAATCTTGTGGATACGCATAGGGTCACAGAAAGTAAGACACAACTGAGGGACTGAACAACCATATGTGAAATGTTCCCCTGGTACTTGATATATGCCATGTGGCGGTGTAATTTTGCTAATATTTGTTGTCCCAATGTAGATGTGATGAGTGAGATGTATATGAGATGATCTTTGTATTTTTAGGGTTCACATTAGAGACTCTGTGAGTGTGAAAGGGTTAATATGTCATGTATTTGTGTTGCAATTTAATGAGATAGTGTGTCTTTAATAGTTTTCAGCATGTTGCACCATGGCTTTTCATATTGGCATATTCATGACCATTACAACCTATGAGGAAAATGCAATTTTATTTTTTGCTATATTTGATATTTGCCGGTTGTTGTGCGTGTAATTGTAATGCCTTCCATTGCTTTCTCCATGTTTTAAAGTGCATTGGTGTCTTTATATTGTCATTTTCAGTGTTCCTAACTAGTCTGTAAATCCTTTGCAGGTCCTATTTGGAATCCGTAAGCTTTGGGTCGCCGTTTGGTCTTTGCGGGCTTGATTGCGGCTGCGGTGTTGAGCGATTTTTGCAATTGAATAGCGATTAGTGATTTCAGCAATTGGAAGTCTTGCATCCTTGAGAGATCAAAGGCTTCAGAAGGCTGTAAGTTACGAGTTTAACCATCGACATTTTTTCAAGGCTGTAACTCGTAAGCCGTACTCCTGCTCCCCCCCCCCCCATACTACAAAATACATTTTTTCAAATAAATATAAAAAAAACATATACTGCACTGGGCCCCCCATAGGGGGACCCTGTGGACAGAGGCTACCCAGAATACTTTGCACTTTGCTACATTCATTTATATGAATCCATTCCATTTACCCTACTGATGATTTGTCGTCACAATTGTTATCCTGCCCCCCCCCCCCCCCCCCACACTACGAAATACATTTTTTCAAATAAATATAAAAAAAACATATACTGCACTGGGCCCCCCATAGGGGGACCCTGTGGACAGAAGCTACCTAGAATACTTTGGACTTTGCTACATTCATTTATATGAATCCATTCCATCTCATCCAGTAAGTGGCACAAACCTGATACCTTGTAACCAGGACTAGCTGCGACTGTGAGACGTCTTATTGATTTGTACAATAATACTGTACACAGTGATTAAGTGTCCTCTTGTCTTGGAAGAGATTATCTGCTCGGCTTGTAAATCGCACCTATTTATTCACCGGTACATATTTCTCGGATACATATAAAGCAGAACATTCATTTAAAAAGCTTTAAAATATGCAAAGTATCACTAGGTTAATTAACACTGGGCAATAAAGATAGTGACATGAATTATAAATAATCCCTCCACACAGGTCCATTTCCAGGCTGGGTATGAAGGGATTTTCCAATTATTATCTCCTTTTCCAGTTGTATCCGTCTTCCACCTACTATATAATTCACTGTGTCAGTAAAGATCTCCTGCAATCCAGAAATAAACAGGGTGGGGCGGCTGTGAGAATAAAGTGATTTATAAGGATACAAATAATATACAATCTGGTAAGTATGGGACAGACTTGAGGTACATTAAATAAAGGAAACAAATCCCACCAGCCAGGGACATAGTGACAGATTTGTATTATATGTTTTAGAGGATATGGAGGTCTTCTGGATTTTGATTGGTATTCTATACATATATGTATATATATATATATATATATATATATATATATATATATATATATATATATTAGTCACTTTCACGCCAAAAATGATGGTATAATCCTGTATTAAAAATTGTGTGTTCTGTCTCTTTGTGTGCCCTCTCTCTGTGCACCCTGTGTCTCTCTCTGTGCACCCTCTCTCTGTGCACCCTGTGTCTCTCTCTATGCGCCCTCTCTCTGTGCACCCTGTGTCTCTCTCTGTGCGCCCTCTCTCTCTCTGCTCACATTGGTGAGCAAACAGCATTGCCTGGCTTACAATTTTACTCCTGTCATTTTTGACGGGCAATTTCCTAGTTATATATATTATTGCAAATTATAAGTATATTTTTTATTAGTATCTTACTAAACTCATTGTGTTCTTTGATAAAGCTGTGAGCTATTTCATGTCACCTAAGATGGGCAGGTCATAGCAGAGTGGTCAGACAAATCACAGTCCACTGGAGAAGGAACTTGCAACCCACTCCAGTATCTTTGCTAAGATGATCTTCTGGATAAGCACAACCAGAGACAAGATGTGCCTGATGTGCTGCAGTCCGTAGGGTCAAGGAGAGTCAGACACGACTGAGCAACTAAACAACAACAATCTTATTGTGACCTACTTCAGCTCTATACGCTCTCCTTTTTCTCTTTTTTAGTTGAATCAAATAGCTGTAAATACACTGATTTTTTAGAACATTATGGAACAATAACAATGTACCAACCAGCATTTGCTGGATCCGGGGTATATTTTGCTGACTTTATTGAAAAAAAATTGGTTTGTAATAATAGCCCTGATCAATGGACCATCAGCAAGTGTCCAAAACAACAACTAATAATACCTGCAATTTAGGTCTGATAGCAAAGGAGACTCTGCTAGGAAGGCAAATTATAAATACTCACATCCCTTTATTCTCTTTTTATGATTTATGAGACTATCCGGCGCTGACACTGTAACAATAGCGCTATCAACAACAATATAAATTGTATTGGTTTGCAATGTATTTACTTTATAAACAAGATATTTTCTTGATATTATTGTGGATCATACAAAAGAAATGTGTAATAACATAGTTAAAAAAAAAAAGCAAAAAGTTTGGCAAATGGTTGAGAAATAAAAAAAATAAATAATATAAATTGAGATAGATATTATGCATATGAGTATTTACGGAAGAGTCTTTGTATTAAATGACTGGGGAGGAAAGCTATGTCAAGTCTGGACAAGCTACTAAAAAAGTAAAGGTATTACACTATAAACAAAGGTCCGCATAGTTAGGACTATGTATTCCCACTAGAATTTTTGGAAAATTGATGGGAGGCAGTAGCAGATTTTCTTTTCCTGGGCTCTAAGGACTATTCACAAACCTGCAAGCACTTGACCGACCACACCTATACAGTGAGCTACAACGCTTTCTTGGTCTTCTCACCACACTCACTTGCCCTGACATCGCCACCACACAATACATCTCAAGTCTGTCTTCCACCCTTGATACTCTTACCCCCATAAGCACAGTCAGACGCCCTTTATCTCACCTAGAGCCATGGCACACTACATAAACACACTACATCCAGAAGTGATCCTGTACTGCAGAACGACCATGGAGGAAATCTCATACTTCAGAAGTACAAGTTTATTCTACGCTCCTATCACTATGCCCTCCATCTTGCCAAACAGCGCCACTTCTCATTAATAACAAATTTGCCCTCCGACCCTAAATGTTTGTTAGCAACATTCAACACCCTCCTCTGCCCTCCCCAACCCCTGCTTCCTCCTGTCTTATGGCTGAAGATTTGGTATCCACTTTAAAAATTTCATTGAAAATATCCATAATGAACTCTCCTCTCAAAATAGTCCTAACTCACCCTCGCATCATTAAAACCGATAGCACCCAACCTTCACCCTTCCCAAATCCCAAATCCTCTATGCACTCCTTTGTCCCTGTTACTGAAGATGAAGTCTCTAGTCTTCTATCAACCTCTCCTCTTACAACTTGTCTACATGATCCTATTCCATCAGCTCTCTACCACACTTATCCCAGCTCTCACACATATATTCAATTGTTCCCTAAACACTGGCAAGTTTCCATCACCTTTAAAACATACTATAATTAAAGGGGGGTGGAGCCAACTGCCATGCTGGAAAGCTGTGCTCTATTTGAGCTCCAAGAGGCAGCTCAGAATCTGCTTAAAACCAGCTTCTATTTGAGCCATCCAGCTCTATTTTGGAGACAGGAGGTTTCCTGACACTGCCTAGACATGATCCATATCAATATTTTTAAATAACACAAGCAGTTATTGTCTAGAAGCCCTTTGTCAAAGCTGAAGTCTACTTAATCTCTACCAGCATGGCAGAAAAAGGACTTCCTGATTCTGGGATAAGCTGCAGCTCTGCTGATGATGTAATCTGTCATCCTGACTGCCGTTTATATAAAGCACTCAGCTCTATCAGTATAAAAGTAAAGGAAGTATTTTCAGTTGGTCACATGGCTGCCCCACCATTACAGCAGTGGCCAGGGATACCTCCCTGCAGGGTGATGTGTCCCGCTGCTCCCACACTGAGAAGTTGCAACCACAGCTTTGTACTCTGAGGGTCTTAGAAGTGCTCTAGTTGCCCTAAATCTCAGCGTACCAAGTACTCTTAGCATTAACTTGGATCAAACAATGCAGCTGCTTGTGCAGACTTTTACTCTGCTTTTCACAATAGGACCAGATCCAAAACAAGATCCTCGCTACACTATTCCTGCAATTTACACTGTTATACGGGCATTACACTTACTACTTTATATTGTAGCAGAGGGTCATTTCTTCAATGTTGTCACATGAAAACTTGTAATAAATTATTTACAAAAATGTGTCAAGAAAATATTGGTAAGATTGCAGATAGGGGCACTATTCAGCTCCAACACTTCCTGCCTTTTAGATACAGGAATTGCCCTTAATATGCTGGCAATCTTTGTTGAAGGAATGGGCCTCTCGGTGACCGCCAGTCATATCAATCCTTCTTAAAGAAATATACCATAGTCTATGTATTTCAGAAGCATGGCTTTTAACATGGACTCTCTCCCTGCATTTCTAAACAGCAGCTGACCAACAAACAAGAGTATTACACTCACCCAGTTAAATCACAGTGGGCTGAACACATTCAAATCCCCTGCCGAGATTAGCATCACCCAATAATATCAGTAGACAATTGGGGGCTTGGCTTGCCCACCGTAGGGGTGGAACACTGGGCCTATCCCTCATGGTCTCAGAGCGGCAAATTGAACAAAGACCTGTAAGTACCCCAATGTCCTGCAGTGCAATCTTGTGGATAACAAATGGAATTACTTTCAGTTTGCAGTGATAGAATATCTTCACAGAAATATATCTCATTACCCTGTATATTATTACAACTAACGTCATTTGGATTCCTATCCAGTACCCACAGGCAGGCCAGGAAGTGCTGGAGCTGGTGAGGCTCAGAGGATGCTCAGGGAACGCTCTGGGGGCAGGAAAGGCTGGGGTCATGGATGCCAGGAGGGAGGGTTGGGCATAAAATGAAATAAAGCAACATTATTAAAGCACAGGGCCTCGATGCACCAGTGGTAGTCCCCCCGATTGGGATAACAGCACAAGGTTATTTCAGTCAACCGTTTCAAAAGCAGGGGCATAGGAACTAGGGGGGATTATATGATTATATGAACAGGGGACACAAAAAATTGCAAATTTAAACTTATATGCATTACGATTGTTGGCCACTGGAGGAGTATATCTTTACTATGAAATCTTTGACATATTTATATATATATTTTATATATATATATATATATATATATATATAATTTGTATTTAAATATTTAAATATATATATATATATATATATATATATATATATATATATATATATATATATGTATATATAGGTTATATATATTTTGATATATATATGTATATATATATATTTTTTTTTTATATTGGGGGGGGCAGATGGTTGGGTGGGAACCACGGGCATTGAAAATTTAAAAAAAGATATAAAAAATAAAAAAAACTTTGAGGTGCAGAGCAGGGTCAGTGTGCACTGCACCGGGTACACTAGCGGTAGATCCGCCCCTGCTGCCTGTCCAAAGTTTTTCTGTCTCTTTAAACTTTATCCCCCCAGATTTTTTTGGGCTCCTACATCCATGTTCACAAGGCTTCCTTCCCATCTATTTCCTGTAACAAATCAGAAAGAAGAGAAAACAATCACACCCTGTCTCATTTTAATATATTTATTTTTTCTACACTATAGACCACTCATATTTCATAGAAAATCCTTTGTAATATTTAAAATATGTTCTTGTAATAACATGACAGAATTTATGACCTGCAAGATGGTATTTAATAATCTGTTTTTTTTTTCAAATTTTGCTCCCAGAGCACAATAAACTGATTAATTAAATGACTCTGGGGGGCTTGCCCCTATCAACCAATGAGAACTAATGAGAACTAATATAGCTGTATGAGTCTCTCAGTCAGACCTACATATGTTCTGTGCATTTCATCTTAATTTCAGGAAGTTTAAACAGGTTTTACTTAAAGGGACATGGAAGATTCCTGGTTATTAGTAGGTATATAATATATTTATATATCCATTTAGTTTTTTATACTATATTATTTTAAGAAGTCCTTATAAGCTCTGTTTTTTTCTGCCTAAAATCATATAATTTATATTTGTTTGGCTCTGCCCTCTGTAGCTCATGAATACACAGACTGTGAAGTGCAGTGTAAATTAGCCTGTCAGTGATCTCTCTCAATTAGCATGTTGCAAAATATTGCCACTGATTGTTTACTATAAGACACTGCACACCCTGTTCTAAGAAGTACACTGTCTCCTTGAGCTGCAGACTGGAGAAACCAATTAGGAACTTTTTCTAATATTTTAGGAAGTAAAAACAGAGCTTATAAGCGCGTCTTAATAAAATAAAGTACATAAAAGTAAATAGATACACAGGGATATTATATACCTAATAACATCCAGCAACCTTCCATATCTTTTTAATACACTTAATTATTCTTGCATTCTTATTTTTCTCATTTGTTTTCACACTCGGAGCATTTGCTTGTAAAACAAGAAAACTACCTACGCCACTGGATATATAGAAAAAAATAGCGATACTACTTAGAGTACATAATCCATGCTTAATTTTGTGGACAATATCTCTTTCAAATATTTGAAGACTGGCCCAACCAAGTGGAAATTCAATTTCTTTTTATCACACTCTCCTGGGAATCCAATCAATTGGCCGGCGTGATTAATTTAAAAATTGTATTATTACCTAGATCTAGGTTTACCGGACGAAGAAAAGTATCGCATTAATGTTTTCATTTTAAATTTTAATGCCTACTGTTACATTTGTATCCTAAACACGGGAAATAATAAATACATGTTTATTATAGGGCAGAGTTATTACGAAATAAAAGACATCAATTTGTATCTTTCTCCGTCCTCTCTGGTTCATTGGATTCAGAGGGAATCCCCCCAACCAAAATTAATTTGTCCATTGGTCATCAGTCACCCTATATTTGTAATATGATATTTTGAAGAACTAGACATGATCCTGAGATATAATTTGTAGGAAATAAAAATAAATAAATATACTTTTATGTTATTAAATGGCTGTCCCCAGTAAAGAACAACTGCATTTAAAATACAATCATTTAAATAAATTAATTAAAGCAACCTGATGCGCCAAGATCCTCCTCTGCGGGGTCCAGTGCTGTATAATTTTTTGTATTTACATTTTTTTTTCTGTAGTGTAGAAAATGCACTTGCTTTGTCACCTCTTCCATGATACACATCCCCAGTGTGTGGAACTGCTCCAGACTGCCACCTCTTGGAGCTTCAGTATAAATGCTCTTTTTTAAAGCGTCATGAACCAATTTACAGCTAGGGAGGTGTGCAGACAAGGAGGACCAGCCCCCTCCAGCACAAGTGACCACTCCCTTCCTTGAGACCCCCATTTACCTCCTTTGACTCACACCTGAAATTAATCTGTGCCTGTTTGAAAAAGAGCATTTCTACTAAAGCTCCAAGAGGTGGCAGTGTGGAGCATTTTATCACACTGGGGATGTGTATCAGGGCAGAGGTGAGTGTGAGAGCAAGAGATGGATGCAGCAAAGTACAGGGGGTGGGTTCTGTGAGGGGGAGCAAAGGAGATAGGGATGGGTGCTATGTGAGGTGGATGCTAAAAGGGTTTGGGTGCTGTGTGGGGATGCATAATGAGAGGGGATTGCTGCTGACAAGAACTGGGTGGGGGTGCGTATCCAGGAAGAGGTGAGAGAGAGCAAGGGCTGGATGACAGGGCAAAAAAGATTGCTGTCCATTCTCTAGCTGCGCCACTGGCCTCTATCATCATTCATTTCCAGCCTCCTCTCCATGCTTACAAGTTTTATGAAGACATGTAATAAAACACATATTGTTGGAAAGAGGGTTAGTTTGCAAATATTACCTGCTTGGGTCTGCCCTCTGCACCTCATGAAGACAAATACTTGCACATTCAGCCCTACAGAGTCTACAGAGTCTATGACTGCATGAGCTGCAGTGCGGTTGTTTGATTTACACCAGTAAAAACAGATCTTAGAAGCATTTCTTAATATACTAATGTACATAAAAGTAGATAGATACAGAGGGATTTTATATAAATATAGTAAAATCCAGGAACATTCAATTTTGCCTTAAAGACAGAAGAATGTAATCCAGTCCATCATGTGCTCGGCCAGTCGTTGGGTCTTGCCTTTCTTTTTGCTTCTTGCGGCAGTAATTGAGTATCCTAACCCCAGATACTGGCGATCGGATTCCTCCCTGGATCAATATTCCCTCTCTAATTATCCAGGATAGCCCTGAATGGTCTTTTTATTCAAAAATATATCCAACTCATTTTTAAAATGATTTATTGAATCCGCTGTCACCACCTCCTTTGGTAGAGAATTCCACAGATTAACCACCCTTACTGTGAAGAACCCTTTTCTTTTTTTAAGGTGGAATCTTTTTACTTCTAACCTCAAGGGATGTCCTCTTGTCAGTTGAAAACCTCTTGGCACAAAAAGCTCACTTGACAAAGCCTTATATTGACCCTGGATGTATTTATATAAGGTAATCATATCTCCTCTTAGACGCCTTTTTTCTAGAGAAAATAAGTGTAATTTGGTTAGTCTTTCTTCATAATTTAGCCCCTCCATTCCCCTTATTAGTTTTGTTGCCCTTCTCTGTACTTTTTGTCCAGCTCTAAAATGTCCTTTTTATGAAGTGGTGCCCAAAATTATCCTCCATATTCCAAATGAGGTTGTACTAGGGATTTGTATAGTGGCAGAATTATATTTGCTTCCCTGGCTTCTATACCCTTCTTAATACATGCTAATATTTTACTTGCCTTTGCAGCTGCTGCTTGGCATTGGGCACTGTTACTGGCAGTTGCCACAAGCCTCCTAGGCAGTACTAATAAATGTATTATATAAGTAATATTAGTAAGTTGGAAGAACCTGGTGAAAGTAAGTTGAATAGAGAGTGCACCTGACACTAGCATGTAATTCTGATAAGTACAAGAAGGGTGGAGAGGTGTTGTCAGCTACAATTGACAGCAATTACCTACAGGAAATGGTGATGGAATCACAGACGGTCCCATTCTATCTACACACATGTTATTTACAGCTGCCATGCTGAATCATTTGAGTCTTGCAGGGAAGAAGAAATGGGAACCCACAGGCAGCAATGAGCAGTTATGTGGGGATTAGCAGATTCATGTGTGCAAGTGGGAGGAAATGGGTCCAGTTATGTGTCTCAGTATTTGGTACAATATATCATAGTTGTCGGAGAAAAATGAAGGTCTCAGTTGGGCAAAATTACCTTAAAGGGATATAGAAAATGTCTGGATGTTACTAGGTATATATACTAGCGACTTGCCCGTCAAAAAGTGACAGCAATAAGATTGTAAAGCCGGTAATGGTGTTTGGTTGCAGCATTAATTTTGTTGTGTTCCAAGATCATTCGGCGCTCATTGCGAGCCTTGCACTGATCGCCTTTGGCGCTCATTGCGAGGCTGTGGGTTGTTTGTTTGGTATGAGCATCGTTGGAAATAATTAAGAAATGAATATACTTTACCTATTTTGAAGAAATATATGCAGGAACCATTGTGTTGAAGAGCTGACAATCTGTTTTGATGTTGCCGCATGATACATTGTGTGTTTTCAAGGCTGTGGAGCAGCTGTGTAAGTGTCATGAATGTGTGCAGTGTGTAGTGTAAATAGGCTGCGTGCGCGAGGAAAATCCGTTAGGGTAGCTGTGTACTTCCGCATTGTGTAAGTTAGTGTTGTAAAATGGCGCCTAATGTGTGCGGTACGCGGCTGTGGCTGATTTCGCGTCCTTGTTCTTGGACCTCCTACGTCTTTTTCAAAAAATCTGTATGTGCTTGGTGGTGTTTTGCGTGTTTAGGGTCCTGTAGCCTCGTTTTTTTTTGGGGGGGGGCGGACATTTTTTCTCTTGCTAAGGGGATTTTCGGATGTCTAAACTCTTTTATTTGGAGTTAAATTGAGGTGTAACTTCAGTTTTCGAGGTCCTGGGTGCCCCCCTTGCTGTGTGTAAGCTTTTCATGTATTTGTTGTGTGTATTTATTGTGTTTTTCATGTTTTCATGTGTGGGGTTTCAGGCGGTTTTTGCAAGGTCGTAATGGGTCGTAACGCGTGTCGTATTTTTGTGTCGTAAGTCCGTTAATTTTGCGAGGTCCGCAGTTGCTGCCAAGGAGAGCCTTTGGCGGTCCATGCCAGCAACTGTGGTCCTCGCTACGCTACGCGAGCCTGCAGCGTTAGCAACAACCCGCATGCTCACAACTATTATATGTGATCCCTGGGTTTCTATTTACTGACATGTACTTTATTTTATTAAGAAGTGCCTCTCAATATAGTCTTTGTATGGGTCTGTCCTCTGCAGCTCACAAAGACACAGACTCTGTAGTCAGCTATTAAAAAAGTAAAGATATTACACAATCAACAAAGGTCCTCAAAGTTAGATCTCTGGTACTCCCAGTAGTAACACACGGATGTGAGAGCTGGACCATAAAGAAGGCCGAGCGCCAGAGAATTGATGCCTTTGAATTGTGGTGTTGGAAAAAACTGCTTAGAGTTTAAGAAGATCCAAATCAATTAATACTACTGGAAATCAAGACAAACTGCTCACAGGAAGATTTGATCATGAGACTAAAGCTCGAGACTCTAATGCTAGGAAAGATTGATGACACACAAAGAAGGGGACAGCAGAGATGAAGATGGATAGATGAAACCATTGAGCTGGATAGAGCTCAGTGGAGCAGTGGGTGACAGATGTGCTTGGTGTGCTGCGGTCCATGGGGTCATGGAGAGTCGGACACAACTGAATGACTAAACAACATTTTGCTGTCTCTAGTGCATTCACTAAGAGCTTTAAAATAGTTCATAGTGTACAGCGCTGCCGGGTCTCGGACGTTTGGCACCTGCGACTCAGACGTCCAATCATCTTGAGTTGTTGGTCTCTTTCTTACTACCTAACTGGAGTTTTTATCATTCCTTCCATTTTTTTTCTTTTTACATTCAATTAAACTGAGGGTATTTTATGAGAGATCTCCCAGGAACTGAACGCTGGCACATAATAGTTTATTTGAAAAGATCGATATGGAATTCTATAAAGCCATGATGAATGTTGAAGGCGAGGGGCTGGATATGAATACTGAAGGGGGCCAGGTTTTATCTGTCATATTTATTTTTTTTAATCTTGAATTATTTATCACACTCTTCAGCGATAACACAAGTTTATATTTATTTTCTTAGGAGAACAGCTTCCTTTTCCTTACCAATACTCCACTGATTATTCAGTATATTTAGACACGACATTGATTTGTTTTCTATGCCAAGATTTCTATCAGTGTTACAGCATCTAAAGATATACATAATGACTTTCTGCTAGACAGTCAATTTAATTCAATTTGTAACAGAATTTTTGAATGTGGATTAAAATTTATAATGGCACCTGGGTTTGCTCCTAAGGATGGGAAGTATCAGAGAAGATGTTATTCAGTATCCGCTGAATCTATTGGCAGGAAATAAGAGTGATACGCATGATTTACATTTTTTTTGTTTAGTCTTTCAGTCATGTCCGACTCTCTGTGACCCTATGGACTGCAGCATGCCAAGCACATTTGCCGCTCACTGCTACTCTGTGCTCCATTAAGCTCATGTTCATTGCTTCAATGACCTCATCTATCCATCACCATCTCTGCCACCCTCTTCGTTGTGTGCATCAGAGTCCTCTCTACGGAATCCTGTCTTCTCATGATATGACCAAAATATTTGAGCTTTAACCTTATGATCAATCCTTTCAGTAAACACTTTGGCTTCATTTCCTGTAGTATTGGTTGATTGGATCTTCTTGTGGTCCAAGGAACTCTAACCTGTTTTTTTCCAGCTGCCTGAATATAATAATACTTTAATAATATATAAATATTATAATAATATAATAAGGATGGATGGATGGATGGATGGAAGGATAGATGGTTGGAAGGGTGGATGGATGGGTGGATGGATAGATGGATGGATGGATAAAAGGATAGATGGATTAATGAATGCTACTATTACTATTATTTATTAAAGTGCTTGTTTCCTGCCAGACAGATGAATCAGCAGCTATAGCTGCCTCACTGTCATGTTGTATGTGGAGCTTGACAATGGTGACCTCATCTGTGCATATTCTGTTGCAACCTGCAGCTTAACAATATGGAGGAGGATCTTAGTAAGTGAGAACTGACTGTCCCTTCTACCTTCAACCTAGGAATATGTGGTTCTGAGTTTGCTGCTAAAAATGGAAGTATGTGAGAATATATTGTTATATGATATCCATTGAAGAATCTGCACACAACCAACAGCCTGGAGCAGTGTTACCTGAGCTGGTAGCCATGTACAAACATACTAGTCACCACCCACCATGATACTGCAATTATATTAGCCTATTCCCCCTACAGTAAATCACTCCTGAGATACATAGCACTGTTTTTGCTGCTGCTTTATTCTAATGTGTGGCACAGCATGACCACCATCTACTTTTGACATCAGCAGAGTGTAGCCAATGAAATATGGCACGTCGTGAGCTTAGTGGGTAAATAAGGTGACATGTAGGCACGCTGCAAACATATCAACCATCGCTGTCATGCAATTTATATGACTTTGAAAAGGAGATGATAATTAGCATTCCGGTTAAGAGTGAAAGTATTTCTGAAACAGTGCAGTGTGTGAACTGTTCGTGTGGTGCTGTAGTTAAAGTGTACCATGACTGGACAAATGGCAACATGGTGAATAAACTGTGTAGAAACTGCAGAGCACCAAGTGCTCAGTGGTGAACGTTGGCCGTGAAGGTGTGTGAGGGCCAGCCGACATGCCACAGTTGAGCAACTCACCATCCAAACAAACCAGGGAGCTATCAGAAATGTGTTCAAAATTACAGCACCAAACCATTGATGGAAGAACACAAGCTAGTGGCGGCAGCGTTATGGTCTGGGGAATATTTTCTTGGCATTGTCTGGGTACACTCATACCTCTGGAAGGTACTCTCAGCCGATTGGGTTTTCTATGCATCCTTGTAGATCAAGTACACCTATACATGTTGACCGTCTTCCCTGGAGCGGATGGGTTCTTCAAGCAGGACAATGCAACATGTCACACGGCCAGAATTGTCTGGGAGTGGTTGGAGGAGCACGATAAAGAATTCAAGGTACTTCTCTGGCCATCAAAGTTCTCAGTCTTGAACCCATTGAGCATCTGTGTGACTACCTCAATCACCCTGTTTGCAGTATAGATCCTACAACATGCACTCTTCAGCAGCTGTCGGATGCGCTGCAGTCTGCATGGCTCCAGATACCCTTACCAACCTTACAGCATCTTATTGACTTAATACCGCACCGTCTAGCTGCTGTCTGTGCTGCACACGACGGTTATTTGGGATATTAGCTGGTGGCAGGGGCGTAGGAACTGAGGGGGAATGGGACACACACACACACACAAATCCCTCTCAGATTAAATGAATAGGGGACACAAAAAAATGCAAAATTAAATGTAATCATGCTTTCTAAGATTTGGACACTAGAGGGCTATGGAGCAGTATGTCTTTCCCATGAAAGCTTTGACCCATAATATATTTTATATAGATACGCTCCTACTTTCTCTCCTGGGAGTAGGGTTTTGGGTTCCAATAGTCATAATAATGTGACTCAACATGGTATAATCCTAGATCAGATTAATGGACATTTTTTTCTATATGGCAATACATTTACCTTTTATGTGCAATTATTCTTTACTTCTTCTGCTACATTCTCGGAAAGATGTGTTCTTGTAAACCAATGAACTTTCTATTAGTCCCATTTAAAGTCCCAGCAGTATTAATTTAATATAGACCATGGATGTATTTAGGTTTTATGCTGCTCTAGGTCATTCCGATTTTTGCCCCTCATGCCTCACTTGCAGCTTCCCATTTCTATATCTCCATGCATGCGTTTATGTATGTATATGGTATGTCACAAAGTGTCACATATACTTACACGCAGAAATATCAATGTATATATACATTTCTGTGCATATACAAACATATGCACTGCACTAAATCTTCAGCCAGCCTGCCGCCCCCTGAAAATGTGCTGCCCTAAGCCTGGAACTTTCAGGCCTAGTCATAAAGATACCCCACATATAGACTACATCATAGTGAAGATTGATGGAAGCGCGAAGCGAGCAGTTGAGGCCTACTTGCATGGCTCGCGATGAGCGCCGCAGGCACTCATCATGAGCCCCGTGGGACTTTGGCCACAATGAGCGCCAAAGGCACTCATTGCAGGGCTCGCGAGGCCCATGGGACTTAGGCTGTGAGTCCCATAGAACTTAAGACCAAAGCACATAAACGGCCAAAACACGCAACTGGAATCGGGAGCCCCGTAGGATATAGGACCGAAGCACATAAAATGCCACAACTGGAAAGATCACCAAAAAACCACAATTATGCCTCAAATTCAATGACACACTCACACACAGCACAGGGGGAGAGCCAGGGAGCCTGTAAGTGAGGTTGGACTCAGCTGCAATGAGCGCCAAAGGCGTTCATTGCACAAGTGGAGATGAGAGCCGCAAGCGCTCATTCAGAGGCTCGCAGGACTTAGCGGGACTCAAAGCGTAGCAGTTAGGCGCTGATCGCGAGGCACGCAATACTTTACGACTTTACCAGCCGAACCACCGAACTCAAAAGACCACCAAAAAATGCCAAATACTTAAAAAAATAATACCTTACACATTCACACAGCACAGGGGGAGACCAAGGGAGCCTGTGAGTGAGGTTGCAAGTTAATTTAAGGCATATTTGCCCCTTAGAAGATCGAAAATCGGCTAAGCGAGAAAAAAAATGGTGGACGAAAAAACGTAAACGAATGAAAACGAGACTGAAGGCAGTAAAACGACCCCAAAGCCAGTAACACTTAGCGCAAGAAAGTAAACATGATCACAAAGCCAGTAACACTTAGCCAAACAACGCAAACAACGTCACTCATCGCAAGCCACGCAAAACTGCAGCACAGACACAGAGGAGAAAGGGGCAGGGAGAGTGGGTAGAGAGTGGAAAGAGACACAGGGGTGAAAGATGGATGAAAAGAGACACAGGGGAGTAATAAGGAAAAACAAAAGATACAAAGCAAGGAGAAAGGGAGAAACAGACACAGGGGTCAGAGACTAGGGAAAGGCTCCCAATTAGCGGTGAAGGAAATCATTGCGGGGCTTGTGATGAGCGCAGATGGTGAACATTGAGAAACACGAAAGTTGTGTGTTGCCAAGGCATGCAATGAGCGGCGAAGCTGCTCATCGGGAAGCGATTACAGTAGATGAAGGGAGAGACTCCCAATGAGTGCCAAAGGTACTCAGCGCGGGGCTCGCGATGAACACCGAAGGTGCTCAGAGGAGCCAAAGCCTCGCATTGTGTAGCAAACAGCATTGCCTGGCTTAAAACTTTCACACTGACATTTTTTGACGTGCAATATTCATACACATATATTTATATATATATATTCCAGGTAATGAAATTACCTGGTGGTTGTGGGAGGGTCCCTCTCCTACGATAACGAGTGTCCAAATGTGTGTGACTGGGAGATAACCAGTGGTAGTGTCTAGCGTAAGCTGATGTATGACAATTAGGAAACGTGAAATGGGAGTGTGTTCGGTGAATGAGGCGCCCTCACCTCTTGTAGCTGTGACATTGCCCTGTAGCTACGTCCTACATTGTCTGCTTAGAGGGCCAAGGGCCGAGAGAAGTAGAGGAGAGAGGGGAGAGGTTTATGAAACGTAATGAAAAACGAGGCCTGCGAAGGCTGATTCGGATGCGTGAAGGAGGTAGGCCTATGAAGGCAGGTTGTTGGATGTTAGCGGTTCGGCTGTTAACCTCGTATTTTTGCTATCTCAAATTATTTTTTCAAAGTCCTGCTTCTCGTATTTTTTTTTCTAAGTCCCACGTTTGTCAAGTGCTTGAAGGCTAATGCGCGTTTACTAAGTATTTTGAAGTCCCGCGTTTTTAATTGCTTTAACAGCTTGCCTCGCTACGCTCATCGCCTAGGTGCTACGTGTTAACGGCTTTCCTCGCTTCGCAAGGCTCAAGGCGATGAACGCCAAGCTTAACGGTTTGCCTCGCTTTGCGAGGCTTGCGGTAAGAAGAGGCTGGGGCTCTGAGTGGGCGGGAGGGGATTGGTGCGCGAAGGGTCCTTGCAGGGATGGGGAGTCCACTACACCACTCAAAAAAATACAATATACTACTGAAAAAAATTCAAATACAAAAAAATTAGACATAACTGGGGCCCGTAGAGGACAGCCCCTTGCACTTTACCACCTGTACTGTGAGATTTGCCCCTGGTTCTAGTAATATTTAGCCATAAATTAAGTATATATATTTAAACTACCATATAAGAGTCATGGGTACACAGTGTCCCTTTAATTATTTATATTCTAGCCATGCATGTGGTTAGTAATCTGAGCCAATAAAACATATATTTCTTCTTCAGATCCCTCCATGTCGTTTTTAATATACAATGAGATTACTACCTGCAGGTGTATCCGAGTGTCTGAGATTTCAGCTTCTTATCTCATATCTTAATGAACAGTGAGAGAGCTCCTGACTAATTCCATATATTTTCTGTAGTGAGATTATATCCTTATTTTCCTGCTATGATCCATAGCACTGGATGCCGTCCCTACCACCAGGTATATTGCCGTTGGGCGTCCTGTTGCTTGCGTTGGGCGTTGTAAATTACCAGCTAACAGCTGTGTTTGCCTACGGGCTGTTGTTCACCTTTTTGATGCCTCCATGCAGTTGCTTCCAATAAACATATAAACAACAAACACAAAAGATAAACTGGGATTGAGAAAAGAATAATAAGGAAAATTACCTGAAGGGTAAGCAATTGTAACTGAGCCTTGAGAAAAACACAAAGCAGATACAGTAATGCGAATAACACCAGCTGTACAATAACATACAACTACGAGTATTTGGCATATAGTGCCACTGTAGTTCCAGAAAAACAGCACTTATTTGTTAAGAATAAACCAAACTAACAATATTACAGCTGTGTAACACATGGGCTTTGGAAAAATGGGAATTTTTGAAGATTGTTTATGAATGCAGGAATCCATATTGTGTTAGTTACATTAAATCTGAGAGCTGGATCAGTGGAAGGGGAGGAGGAGGCTGAGATGATCCAAAGGCTTTGTTAGATAATTGGATACACATATATAAAGAGACAGATGAAGAGATATAAGCACAGCTCTCACACAGATCATTTCCCCTACATTATGGATTCCTCGATGGTAGAACAGTAGCATCCACATGTATTTTTTCTAATTAAAAACTAGTTTAATGACTTAATAATGCTCGTACTCTTTCAAATGTATGTAATTATTTGTATTGTACATTATTGTGCCTTATAACCCAAGATGCACCATTTTGTATAGGTTAATACATAATTACATATATAGTTGTGAGCAGGCGGGTTGTTGCTAACGCTGCAGGCTTGCGTAACGAGCCTGCGGCCCTCGCGAAACGAGGGCCTCAGTTGCTGCGCCAGCAACTGCAGACCTAGCAAAATTTACGGACTTACGTGTAAAAATACGAGACGCGGAACTTAGAAAAAAAAACATTACGACCTTGCAAAATTAGGACCTTACCGTCCGAAACCCGCGCACATAAAAACATGAAAAACATCCTAAAGACACACAAGAAACACATAACAAGCTTACCCACAGCAAGGGGGGCACTGAGGACCTCGCAAAGTAAAGTTACAGCTCAATTTTACTTGAAAATCCCCTAAGCGAGAGAAAAAATGGGCGCTGGAAAAAACAAAAACGAGGCTTCAGGACTCTAAAGACGCAAAACACCACCAAACACGTACGGATTTTCCGAAAAAGATGGACGCGGTCCAAGAACAAGGACGCCAAATCAGCCACAGATGCGTAACACACATTAGGCGCCATTTTACAACACTACACAGCTACCCTAACGGATTTTGCTTGCGCGCGCACACTATTACACTGCACACATTCATGACGCTTACACAGCAGCTCAAAACACACATTATATGCTGCAGTAACATCAAAACAGATTGCCAGCTCTTCTGCACAATGCTTCCTGCATATACAGTATTACTTCAAAATAGGTAAAGTATATTGATGTATTATTTTATTAATTATTTCATTAGCATTAGCAAAAAAAAAAAAAAACAATGCTCATAGCACACAAACAACCAACAACCTCGGAATGAGCCCCCGAAGGCGCTCATCGCGAGGCTTGCAATGAGCGCCGAAGCATCTCGCTAGTTACATAATAATTAAGGTTGAAAAAATATTTATTCAATAAACACTGGCCACAGCTCAGGGTCAAGACATGTAAAGGCAATAAAATTCATAGGGCCTCATTCTATTATCGGACATAGGAGATGCGGGGCAGCAAGGACCGGCCGCAGGCTATTTGCCTATTCTATTCCCTTCCGGCCGGGGGCTCCGGCAGTCTTGCGGCCGGCGCCTTGTTATCCCTTGCGGCCGCTCGCGCCGGAGGAAAGCCTTTGATCTAAAACGGCCGCAAGAGATTTGCAATTCAATTGCTCCGGGAAACCTCTCTGCAAGGCTAAAAGCGAGCCGCTGCTTACTTGAAGCAAAAAGGTCCCGCAAGCACACAATTAAGCACATAATAAAGCCATCCTGCACTCTGAGGAGACAATAAAGTGATTGGAGGTGTTAGCATTCATAGCACAACATTCCCCTACACTCAAATCTGAAAATTTGATCTTGGAGCACCTCAGACCCGCCCATGCTGAGGGCCGGAAAATAAACAGTTAATGAAATATCGGATTTGGGCTGATGTGCAAGCTTGAGAGGGGGTTGCTATTAATCCTCATGTCCCCCAATATGATCCCTAGCATTTACAGAGCTTTACAGTGCAGGCTTGAATTTATTTTTTACTTTTAACGTTTTCAGACCTTACGGCCGGTTGCATGATTTGCGGCCGGCCGTAAGGGGGATATCCTTGCGGCGCCGTCTATTTGAATTGCAAGGTAAAGGAACCCCCGCAAGGAATCGCAGCTTTGCGGCCGTTTTACGGCCGATAATAGAATGAGGCCCATAGTCTTTATTACAGCTTTATTTTAAAAGTATATAGTTGGTGCCAATAAAGTTCTCGATGCGTTTCGTACTTGAAAGAACAGTCATAGTATTTGTTTATAAAGTCCTTGTATTACAGAAGAGTTGATCCAGAGTAAGGCAAATGAAAAAACCTCAATAAAACATTTATAATTATCTGATAAATAGATAATTGTATTAAGGTGGGATCTTTCATGGGATACCCTCGTCATTTGAAAACCTAATGGAACCAAAAGTTCACCTGACAAAGCCTTATCCTGACTCTTGATATATGTATATAAGGTAAATTCTAGGTGGCTTTTATAGAGAAAATAAATGTAACTTTTTCAGCTTATTATAGCTGCGTTGCTCCATTCTCCTTATTCATTTTGTTGCCTGAACCTCTGTAATGTCTTTTGAGACACTTTCTATCCTTAATTTACAATGAGACTATAATAATATGTTATTTCTGCAGATAGATTATCTCAATCTGTTATTATTATTATGATCCTTTAATTGTAATGAGAAAACATATTCCGTATCGCTATACAGGGGTTAAGAAAAAAGCAAAAATAATTTAACACACTGCTTAAAAATGTACATAGAGCTTGTACCCAGAGCACCGACATGAGATAGAAAACTCACAAACTTACATCTAAAGGGTTTGAGTGGAATATAGGAGGATGATAGCTGCAAGATGGCGGTGTGTAAGGCAATAGGCGCAAGCAGGTGGACGTGTTGCACTGTAGGTTGTGAGTGTGAGAGATATGAGGCTGAAAGCTTCTTTAATCAGATGCATTTTAGTGACTTTTTGAAGGATGTGAGGCAGGAGGAATCTAGTGGAGCGAGGCAAGGAGTTCCATAGAATAGGGGCAACACAGTCCTGAAGGCAGAGTGAGAGGAGGTGATATGAGAGGAGGGAAGAGCAAGGAGAGCGGTCGGAGGAGTATTCTGAGACAAGTGCATAGATATAGCAGGATATGTTATTGTTGAGGGCTTATACATTAGGGTCATGATTTTGAATATTATTCTGGAGGCTATGGGAAGCCGGTGGAGTCACTGATAGAGACGAGCTGCAGACATTGAGACTGGTAAAATATAAAAATATCTGACTTGGTTTCCAATACTTTTCCTGTTTCCATAGTTTCAGGTGTTGTTGATGACGTGATTAAGTCAAATATGAATAGTCTACACAATAAAGCCACTCGGATCCTTGACTTTGTCATGCCAACCATGGATAAACACCATACCTTTGTTTGTTCAAGTATATTTAAAAAATATATATATTTAAGTCCCATTAAATTCATTACTGCTTTTGCAGTTTATTGTTATTATTTGACATTTTGTTTTCATATAGCTAATAATAATCTGATAACTATTATTGCTAACTGTTAAGTGCCAAGTATTCTATTCACCCATCGCGGCATGATTGTGAGAGAGCTACCCCTGATGACTACGGCCCAAGCCAGAGACGTAAAATACGGCTTTTCCACTGATTTTAATCAGAAACATTACAAGTTGCTTAAGCTCCAAAACGCTATTAAATCCCAAATGACTCAGAATTACTCGGTACTCACAAATTCTAATATTCCTGATTTTTTCTAGTAATATTGTGAATACTCCACAGCACTTGCAAAGGCATAAACATACTTTTGCGACTGCTTTCCTCACTGCCAATCTCTCCTTCCCCACTCAAAACCTATACCCCATTACTCAATCACCCCCTAGCAGTCATTTATATAACCATCGGGGTCCATTGAGACCCCCATGACAGCTAAGATATTAACCCTATAAAGTGTACCTATTATGCTTCGTGTGAATGGGGCTTTTTTGCATATACGGGTAAACCAATTTTCCCCAGGCCATCCCATTTGTCGGATAATATTGATGAATAATCAGAGTATTGCAGTATATAGTGATACCTTTTTTATTGTACAAACATATTCATAAGTTTCATGACAAGCTTTCAAGAGCGTTCCTCTCTTTGTCGAGTCAGAGTCAATACTGAATATAGATTACAAATACAGCAAAAAATTCCAGGATTAACAAATAATGTTCTGATCAGCCAGCCGTGCAAGTGTGTGGGGGTGCAGACCAGAGTAAGTAAATTCGGGTCGTAAATTGCATATACGGGTAAACCAATTTTCCCCAGGCCATCCCATTTGTCGGATAATATTGATGAATAATCAGAGTATTGCAGTATATAGTGATACCTTTTTTATTGTACAAACATATTCATAAGTTTCATGACAAGCTTTCAAGAGCGTTCCTCTCTTTGTCGAGTCAG
This sequence comes from Discoglossus pictus, assembly GCA_027410445.1. NCBI lineage: Eukaryota > Metazoa > Chordata > Amphibia > Anura > Alytidae > Discoglossus > Discoglossus pictus. The sequence continues at coordinate 14,531,940 of CM050166.1, forward strand.
AGTCAATACTGAATATAGATTACAAATACAGCAAAAAATTCCAGGATTAACAAATAATGTTCTGATCAGCCAGCCGTGCAAGTGTGTGGGGGTGCAGACCAGAGTAAGTAAATTCGGGTCGTAAATAGTTTCACATCTAAGGAACCATAGAGCTGTAACTAAACTCAGGAGAAAGGCAGAGAACAAAAAAAAAAAATCAATAAACACACATATATATTTACAATCACGAATGTTGGAGGTTACAAGAAATTTTGATAATGAGATAAAAATTCAATGTCTACATTAAGGCCTGAGTTATTACTGTTGAAGAACATAATCATTTTAATTTCAAATGTCCTTCTTTCCTTAGTGTTTTAAAAAAATCTTTGAGTATTTTGATTTTGAGATTTTTCATGGAGTGGTCTTCTGGGTGAAATGGTGTCCATCTGGAGTACAGTAAGTCTCCTCATTGTGCTTATTAATGGAATGTCTGTGCAGATTCATCCTCATATGTAATTTCTGGCTGGATTCTCCAATGTAGCAGCCTCTCTCACATGTAGTACATTGTATCATGTATACTACATTGGATGACGTACAAGAATATGATCCTCTGATGTTATAGGTCTTCTAGCTGTGCGAGGCTGTGTCCTCTTTGCAGATGTGTTGACACAATTTACACCGATTTTTATTGCAAGGTTTTGTGCCTTTTTCTATGTTAAGCTCTTCATTGGATAATACTGGAAACAAAGTTTTTGATTTGACAGGAGCTGCAATGCTTTTGTGGAGGAAAGTCATAGGAATCATCTATACGCCATGAAGTCTTTCGGTTTCCACCAAGATGGGACGTGATATTAATGGTAGAAGTGTGGGTGTTAGATTATATCTTTTGTTTGCCCAAGACCAATATTTTAAAGTTTGCCTAGAAATAGGGCTTGCAGAAGCGTCTAGTACAGAAAATGGTTTGGGGAGCCAAATTATTCTATCCCAAGTGTAAGAGCACATTAGGAAATTCTCCATAAACATCTGGACTGATTAATAAGATACATAGGGCCTCATTCAATTGCGATTGGGCCAATTGAATAGTGCTCTAAATAGGCACATAGCATATTTTTTTAAATAAGTTTTTAGTTAGTGAAAATCTTGCTTTTGGATAGATGCTTACTAACTAAAAACTTCTTTAAATAATATATGTTATGTGCCTTTTTAGAGCCCTATTCAATTGGCCAAGATGCAATTGAATGACGGCCATAGTGTGCAATGGGAATGAAGGCACGTTGGGTGGCTTTGAAATATGATTTGCTATTGGGGCATGACAAGTCTCCTTTAGATTTGTGTTTGACCAAAGTGGCTCTAGCAGTTCTTAGTGCTTTAGTCCACCAGATAAATTTGACGGTTTGTGTTTGGAACATGTCTAACCATGTATATTTTATTGCAATGGGTAAGCCTCTAAATAGATAAAGTAGACGTGGTAAAATGTTCATCTTTGTGGTATTTATATGACCTGATCAGGGGAGAGGGTCAAGTTCAGTTCTTTTGTTATATCAGTTTTGACTTTTAAGCCTAAGAATCTCTTGTATATATCTAGTATATGTAATAGGAAAGAGATTGAGGTGAGGGGATCTGTCAGGTGCAGAAAAGGTCCCCTGCAGAGTGGTAGCATTTGAATTGATGAAGGCTTAGGTTGACCCCATGTATTCTAGAATCTTTTCCTATGGCCTGTGCAAGTGGTTCAATGGCCAAAGCATAAAAAAGAGGGGATTGTTACATAGTTACATAGGGCCTCATTCAATTGGGATTCGGCCAATTGAATAGGGCTCTATATAAGCACATAGTATATTTTTTTTTCACAGAAGTTTTTAGTTAGTGAATTTCTATCCAAAACCAAGGCCTTCACTAACTAAAAACTTCTGTAAAAAATATGTTCTGTGCTTATATAGAGCCCTATTCAATTGGCTGAATCACATTTGAATGAGGCCCATAGTATTTGGGGTTCAATAAAGACTGTTAGTCCATCAAGTTCAACCTTTTTAGATCTCTTCTGATCCTTTTAATATGTGGACTATTCGTTAATAATTGTTAATTGATCCAGAGGAAGGCAAATAGAAAAAAAAAAAACATTGAAACTTTGCCAATTGTCTCATAAGGGGGAACAAAAATAAAAATTCCTTCATGACCCCAGAAACTGTCAATCAAATTTCTCCCTGGATCAATATTGCTTTGCTAGTTATCTAGGATAACCTTGAATGCCCTCTGTATTCAAAAATATATCTAACCCCTTTTTAAAGTTATCTATCAAATTCGCTGTCACTACCTCCTTTGGCAGAGAATTCCACAGTTTAACCACCCTAACTGTGAAGAACCCTTTTCTTTCTTTAAGGTGGAATCTTTTTTTCCTTTTACCTCAAGCGATGTCCCCTTGTCAGTTGAAAATCTCTTGGCACAAAAAGTTCCCATATACTGACCTTGGATATATTTATATAAGGTAATCTAGGGAAAATAAGTTTAATTTTGTTAGTCTTTCTTCATAACTTAGCCCCTCCATTCCCCTTTTTAGCTTTGTAGCCCTTCTCTGTACTTTTTCCAGCTCTAAAATGTCCTTTTTATGACGTGGTGCCCAAAATTGTACTCCATATTCCAAATGAGGGCTTACTAGAGATTTGTATAGTGGGAGAATTATATTTGCTTCCCTTGCTTGTATACCCTTAATGCATGCTAATATTTTATTTGCCTTTGCAGCTGCTGCTTGGCATTGAGCGCTGTTACCTAGGTGGTTGTCCACTAGTACTCCCAAATCCCTTTCAATATCTGATACACCTAGATTTGCTCCATTGAGATTATAAATTGCATGGCTATTTTTCCTTCCCAAATGCATAACTTTACATTTACACCTCTTCTCCTCACCCCCTGTCTGTTGGTGTGGCCCAAGGATCTGTCCTTGGCCCCCTCATCTTCTCCATCTACACTTCCTCACTTGGTACCCTCATAAACTCTTTTGGGCTTCATTATCACCTCTATGCAGATGACACCCAAATCTACCTCTCTGTACCAGATTTATCCCCCTCTCTTCTAGCACACGTCTCCAACTGCCTCTCTACTATATCCTCTTGGATGTCCACCCACCATCTCAAACTCAACATGTCTAAAACTGAACTCCTAATCTTCCCTCCCTCTCCCACAGCGTCAATTCCTCACATCCCTCTCACTGTCAACTAAGACACCATCACCCCCTCCTCCCAAGCCCTTTGTCTTGGGGTTCTATTGGACCCCGCCCTGTCCTTCATCCCTCACATCCAATCACTAACTAAATCTTGTCTTCTCCATCTAAAAAACATCTCCAGAATTCGTCACTATCTTACACAAGACACAACTAAAATCCTTATACACTCTCTCATCATCTCTCGACTAGGCTACTGCAACTCGCTTCTTGTTGGCCTACCTACCACCCGACTGTCTCCACTTCAATCCATTATGAATGCCTCTGCTAGACTCTTCTGTACACAACGTTCAGTGTCGGCATCACCTCTCTGCCAATCACTCCACTGGCTTCTCTTAGCCTCAAGAATAACATTTAAAATCATGACCCTAACTTACAAAGCCCTCAACAATAATGCTCCCCCTTACATCTCTGCTGTCATCTCCAAATACTCCCCCACCCACCCTCTTCGTTCTGCTAATGACCTTCTTCTTTCTACAACTCTTGTCAACTCCTCTCACTCCCGCCCCCAGGACTTTTCTCGTGCTGCCCTTAGTCTCTGGAACTCCTTGCCTCGCTCCACCAGATTATCCTCTTGCCTCAAAACATTTAAAACCTCACTTAAAACGCATCTCTTTAAAGAAGCGTATCACCTTCCACCCTAACACACTTATCAACTCTCTCTCTCTTTTACCACTCAGTATACCTTAGATTGTAAGTCTGCGAGTTTCTATCCAAAGTACTTTGGGAGTTCACCATGGCTCAAAGAGAGGGCCCTCCTTGCTTTGCTAAATGTTAATCTGTATTTATCATTGTCTGAACCTAAGTCATGTACAGCGCTACGGAATATGCTGGCGCGTTATAAATAAACTATGATAATAATAATAATAATAATAATAATAATTTGTATTAAATCTCATCTGCCATTAAGAAGAACATCCTTGTCTAGTTCCTCTTTTTATAGAGATAGATTAATTTACTTCTGGACATTTTCGAGTGGCTTTGGGGGGAGTTGTAGTAAGTTTTTATTAAATTTATAAACTGATCTTTAAAACCTAATTTGGGGCCCTATGTAAATCAAGTGCTCTAAGTTAGGGCACTGCCGTAAATCAGCTGCGGGGGCTTTTTTTCCCTAACTTCTACAATAATGTAAATCTTTCACTCCCCCAAGTTAGGGCTCTCAGCCCACAGCCATAAATCCTGCCTTTGCCACAACAGATTTCTTTGTAGGGAATGGCCAAACCAAGCTTTACAGATGAGACAGGGCCCTAGGAGCCAATAGGAAATGCGAATGTCATGTATATTATAATGAGTGGGAAGTGCTGGAACAAGTGCTGCAACTAAACTGTGGCAAGGAAACATATATATATATATATATATATATATATATATATATATATATATATATATATATATTAATTGTAATTGATTTTTGTATTGATATATTTTGATATTAAAAAGATGTGACAATTGTATTTATATCTTCAATAAATAAAGATGTGTTAAAATATGATATATTTATAGACAATGCATTTGGGAATTAGTTTCTAGGCAACATGGTTTTGTAACACATATTAACCATCCAGCGATGGTCACCAATGCCCTGGTCCTTACTCTTCTGCCCTGGAATAGTCAGGCTATCCATGTTAATTGTAGAATGTCCAGTTCTCTTCTATCTTGATTGAAGCCCCTGTCCCCATCTTCTGGGCCAGGAAAGGGTCCTCCCAAAAACAATAGAAAGTGACCATTGCTGGATGGTCATTTTGGCCAGGTAAGTGGCATTATTAACCGTTTCTTATTTCACAGGTTGTATTCTTTTTTATTTTATTTTAATAGTGTGATCTTTTTTGTGTACTCTTTTTTATGCTTGTAAATTGTAGGGGGTGTTTTTATTTTTTGCAATTAGTGGGTTAGATAGTTTAATTAGAAGGGGATATGTAGTTTAATTTGATGGGGTTAGGTAGTTTAATTAGAGGGGGTTAGGTATTTCATTAGAGGGGGCTAGTTTAGTTAATTAGAGGGGGTTAAATAGGTATAGATAGGGTTAAATGGTTAATTTTAGGTGCTGCAGGGGATACTTATGATACCCCCTGCCGCGGGTTAACCATTTAAAGACTCACTCTGCTGGTGGTTAATGTTAGGTACAGGACTCTCTGGGTTAAATGGGCGTAGGAGGTCCCATTGAGTCCCGATTGGGACCCAGTGCAGCATGGGGGTTGATTGTTGGTGCAAGGACCTTTAAGGACCCCCCCTGCAAGATTTAGAGGTTTAGGGACCAGGGCTGTTGTCTCTTTAAGGGCTGTTACAGCACACAGCAAAGGCTTTTAAAGCCTTTACGAGTGCTCTTTGGTTCCATTAAGTATTTCTTCAGTCTTTGGGAGTTAGGGGAGTGATGTAGTTTGCGTGAGGCGAGTGAGGGGAAGATTTTTATTAGCATAATGTTTGGGTTTCAGAATGTCAGGGAGTAAGTCGTAATTTATTGTCAGGGCATAAGCCAATGGGGATTTATGTCTTGCTTTTCGGCTGTGTCATGAAGTTCACTCATAACAGTGTACCAGTTTGCTCACAATCTTTTAGGGGAGGGGGCCACTCACAATTGCTTTTCCAGGTATTAACATGAGGCCCTTAATCACTATTTAACCCTCTATTCTCTTTACAATTACTTGCCAAGCCCTTGTTTCTTCCTTTTACTTACGTCTCCTTTGTTTCATTAATCCTTTAGATTGTACGTTTGTGAGTTTTCAATCTTGCAAGGTATATATAAGATTGTAGGGATCCCTGGTTGTCCAGTGGTTAGTATTAGGTGCTTTCATTTGTGCAACCTCGGTTAGATTCCACTCATAGAACCAAGAGGTCACATCACGCTGAAGCCATGTAGGGTTGCCTGGTCAATACTTGGACGGGAGAATACCAGGAGCTGTATGCTGTGGCCACCCTAGTATCTCTGCCATGAATACCAAGTGGATCAGCATGGTGTGTTGTAGTTCATGAGGTCACGGAGAGTCGTAAACGACTGAATGATGCAAGCACACATGTGAGATTGTAAACTGAAAAACAGGGCCCTGTTTATTGTTGTATTTTCATTGTTTTTCTTTATACTTAACCCCTGTACAAAGCTACGGAATCTGTTAGTGCTTTATAATAATGGTAATAATAATAATTATAATTAATATGTGTGAGTCACTCATTTACATAAAAATACAGAAATACGGCAGCATCAAATTTCCCAGGATTGATTCACTTTAGAAAACACAAAATATAACCAGGTTTTCGTGCTCTTTAAGAATGATGTAAAAAAACAACTTGAATTTGAGCATCTTTATGATGGGAATTGAACAATGTAACATGTTCCTGACGCTATCACCCACGTTGCTCATTTACTTCATGGTGATTTTGTTCCTGAAATTTAGGTGAATAAACAACGTGGGAGAGAGATTCAGGAAGACTCGACATTGTTCCAAAATTCTATTGTTTCAGAATTGCAGAAGCAGTTACAAAATAACATTGCTGTTTCCTACATTGTTTCTATTCTAAACTTGAAAATGCAGGTTCAATGTCGATTTCTCGGAAACTTTGGTTCTAGAGCCTTACTGGGCCAACAGAAGGAACGTAATATTAATTCAACAATACTCCTCTGACAACTAAGTATACCTCTCATGTGTCTCTAAAGTAGCTTGGGTTGAAAGAAATTAAAATTAAACAAACATTAAATTTATATATAAATTAAATTAATAATGAATACATTAATACAGCTGAACTAATCTGATGGTCTTGGAACTTGGACTATATCACTTGGTCATGAGTATAGGACATAAATAGAATTGTTAAGCTGTTTATATTTTCTGATGTTTCCCCAAGTACCTGGTTACCTGCCCTGAACATCAAGAACAATTTCCAGTAGGTCACTCAAGCCCAGGGTGCTCTGGCTCAGTTTTACATGTTTATTTTATGAGTATTATGTGTTTTAGGGTGTATATGTTTCATAGAGCCAATAAAAATTATTTTGAGGATAGTATCACTTAAAGGGTGACTAGTAGCCACTTCCAGTATTGATAGCCAGTTGGCTCTAAGTTCCAGGGCAGGACTAGGTTTCTGGATGGATTCAAAATTGCAGTAAGCAGCAGATCGGACTCCATAGACTTTAACGGGAGATCCCGGAACTGATTTTGTCATCAAGTATAGTCAACTGGACTGTCATGAAACACTTTGTTTCAATAGACAAAGGTCAAGTGGTGTCAAGTTCTCTCCAAGTGATATACCACAAATTAGGAAATACTTCCATTAGAAGGCTGTTCCACTTATCTACTACTCTTTCTGTACAGTAGCACTTTCTCACATTGACCCCAAATCTTCCACCTGCCAACATCATCTGTTGACCTCTTGTTTTATATTTGAATTAGTTCTTATATATTTACTACACAGTAAGTAAATAAAAAAATTACATCACTCTGGGAATATCAGTTAATCACGAAATTCCACTGGAGATAAATAATATGAATGACTCACACCTCTTATTAAGGGCAATAAACTATTAATGATACATGAATTATTACTTGGAAAATGCATATTTATTAACATTCTGATGCTTGGCTTTGATTCATTGCAGTTCTATGAAAATCAGTTATATCGTAGGGAAGAGTCACATGGCAGCGCCAGTTTTACCATTCTTAAAGGGATGGTATAGGTTTTTATTTTATTGTGCTTCAATCACTTTGTATCATGTCCTGTGCACCCAGATAATGATATTTGTTTACATCATTGTTTGGATTGTTTGGAAGTGAACAGAAGAAATGACAGACACCCTCTCTCTTGCTCTCCCTCTTGTGCTCTCTCTCATGATCTCTCTCGCTCTCTCTTCCCCTCTCCCTCTCTTTCTCCCCATATCCATCTATCTCTTGCTCTATCTCTTCCTCTATCTATCTCGCTCTCTCTCCCCATCTCTTTATCTCGCTCTATCCCCTTCTCTCTCTAGCTCTCTCAATCTCTCTCTCGCTCTTTATCTCTGTCTCATTCTCTCTGTCTCTCTCTCTCTTGTTCGATTTTTCTCTCTCCATCTCTCTTCCTCTCTCTCTTCCTCCCTACCTCCCTCCCCTCTCTCTCTCTCTCTCTCTGTCTCTCCATATCCCCTCTCTCTTTTGGTCTCTATCTCTCTCTCTTCCCCCCCCCCTCTCTCTCTCTCTCTCTCTCTCTTGCTCCCTCCCTTTATGTATATATACTGTATATATATATATATATATATATATATATATATATATATATATATATATATATATATATCACATATTATAATTGTCTAACTGCGATTCGTCGTCACGCTTCAGACGAATCGCAGTTAGACAATTACAAACTGCTGCGCATTGCGCAGAGCGCGGCGCGAGCCGCGCATGCGCAGTGCGCGGCGCAAGCCGCGCTCTGTGCATTACACAGAGCGCGGCGCGAGCCGCGCTTGCGCAGAGCGCGGCGCGAGCCGCGCATGCGCGCAGCGCGGCCCAGTGAGGAAGAGGGGGGGTAGAGGCACAGAGGGAGAGTAAACTGCTGCGCATTGCGCAGAGCCGCGCATGCGCAGAGCGCGGCGCAAGCCGTGCTTGCGCGCAGCGCGGCCCAGTGAGGAAGAGGGGGGGTAAAGGCACAGAGGGAGAGTGGGGAAGAGGGGGGGGGAGAGGCACGGCACAGAGGGAGAGTGGGGAAGAGGCACAGAGGGAGAGTGGGGAAGAGGCACAGAGGGAGAGTGGGGAAGAGACACAGAGGGAGGGGGGAGAGACACAGAGGGAGGGGGGAGAGACACAGAGGGAGGGGGGAGAGACACAGAGGGATAGGTGGGAAAGAGACACAGGGGAGGTAGAAGAGGGGGAAAAGACACACGGGAGGGAGAACAGGGGGAAGATACACATGGGAGGGAAATGGGGGGGGAGAGGGGAACAGACACAGGGGGAAGGGGGAAAGAGACACGGGCCAGGGGGTAACAGGCACAGAGGGAGAGGGGGGAAGAGACACAGGGGGGAGAGATACAGCGGGTAAGGGAGGAAGAGACACAGAGGGAAGGGGGGGAAGAGGTACAGAGAGAGGGGGAAAGAGGCACAGAGGGGGGGGGGAACAGAGGAAGGGGTGAAGAGACACAGTGGCGAGACACACAGAGAGAGGCGGGGGAAGAGGCAAAGAGGGAGAGGGTGGAAGACACAGAGTGGGGAGAGACACAGAGGGTGAGGGGGAAGAGACAGGGAGGAAGAGGCACAGAAAGAGGAGGGGGAAGAGACACAGGGGAGTGAGAGGAGGGGGAAGAGACACAGGGGAGAGAGTGCAGGGGGGAAGATACACAAGGGAGGGAAATGGAGACACGAGGAAGGCCGTAACAGACACAGGGGGAGGGGGAAAGAGACACAGGCCAGGGGGGAACAGACACAGGGGAGGGTTGGGGGAGACACAGGGGGGGGGAAGAGATGCATGGGAGGGAGAAGGGGGAAAGAGACACAGGGGAGGGGTTTAGAGACACGGGAGGGAGAGGGAGGTAAAAACACAGGGGGGCAGGAGATGCAAAGGAGGTAGACGAGGTGGAAGGAGACACAAGGGAGGGAGAGGAGGGGGGAAATAGGACACGAGGGAGGAAGTAGACAGAGGGAGAGACTCGCAATGAGCTCCAAAGGGGCTCATTGCAAGGCCTGTGATGAGCGCCAAAGGCGCTCATCACAAGGCCAGTAAAGTAGAGGGGGAGAGGCTTACATTGTGTGGCAAACAGCATTGCCAGGCTTCAGTTTTTATTGCCGTCATTTTTGACGGGCAAGTCGCTAGTATATATATATACTGTATATATACTTACATTCGTGGGCACATTTTCATGTCCCAGCTCAGCTTCCCAGAATGCAGTGTAATAACTGTTTTTCTCGGAATTCTGAGCTGGAAACTGTTTTAGACATTCAGATGTGAACACAGATGTACTATTTATTTACTATATATATATATATATATATATATATATATATATAAAAAAAAAATTTGCACTTCAAGTACTAACCAGTTAGTTACAATCTCTCAGCAATATGTATGCTGTTGAGACATAGCCCCTGATAGGCTAGGACACTATTGCACATCAAGAACTACAGAATTTGTGTATGCATACGCTGCAGAGAGCAGACCCATACAGGGACTATTTGTTTGATTTTAGGCAGTAAAAACAGAGCTTATAATCACTTCTTAATATAAACAGTACATAACGGTAAACACAGGTATAGTATATACCGAGTAACATCCAGGAAACCCTCCATAATCAGAGTTAATTATTGAAAAATGTACTATCAATATTAAAATAATTAGACCAGAATCTTTAGTGTAGAAAATCATACGTAGAGTTTTTCAATATAAAGCAAGAAGTTTTGTAAGAGACTGAAATATAAACTATATAAAGGAAAGCTAACACTGATACGTCATATAATTATGGTTATCAAAGTATATATATATATATATATATATATATATATACTAGCGACTTGCCCGCCAAAGAATGACGGCAATAGGATTGTAAGGCAAGTAACGCTGTTTGCCACACAAGGTAAGTGTTTTAGTCGCCTGAGTACCTTCAGCGCTCATTGCGAGCCTCTCGGGTGGTGTATTTTTGGTTATCAGAGCCCCTTCGGTGCTCATTGCAAGATTTGCACTGATCGCATTTTGGTGCTCATTGCGAGCCTCCCCCGTGGTGTACTTTTGCTCCTCTGAGCACCCTTTGCGCTCATTGTGAGGCGCGTGCGCTGAACGCCTTTGGCGTTTATTGCAATCCTGTCGTCTGTTCCTTTTTTTTTTCTCTATATGTATTTTTTAATGGTAATTAATTAATTAATAAAAATATTAAATGAATATCCTTTACCTATTTGTAATTAATATATGCAGCAATCAATATCCAGAAGAGCTGACACTCTGTTTTGATGTTCCTGCAGCATACAATGTACATTTTTACTGTTGTTGAGCTGAGGTGTAAGTGTCACAATGAAGTGTGTAGTGTAAATTGGCTGCGTACACGAGGGGAAACCATTTGTTTAGGTGTGTAGTTCTGCATTTTGTAATGGTAAGGTTATTAGTTGCAAGTTAGTGTTGTAAAATGGAGGCGATGGTGTATGTGTTAGGCGGTTGTAGAGCATTTAGCGTCCTCTATAATAGTGTATTTTATACCCCGTACAGTCTTGTGTAAAAGTCTTATGTGTGTGGTGGGTTTTTGCGTGTTTATTAGTTGCATAGCCTCGTTTTCGTTTTTTTCGGCCACCATTTTATTTGTCGCTTAGGCGATTTTTGTGCGTGTAAACTCGGGAAATTGTGGTTCAATTGTCACGCAACCTGACTCCCAGATGTTGTGCCTGTCCCCCCGTGCTGTGAGTGATGTTGTTTTGTATTTTTGTTAATTTTGGTGGTGTCATTGTTGTTTTTGTATGTGTGCGTTTCGGCCGTTAAGTTCGTATTTTTTGTTACAATCAAATGATAATAATCTTGGAAGAGCAAAATTAAACAAATTTACAATAACAATTAATGAGAAATAATTAAAATTGCGGAAGTTTGCTGCAATCTTGAAGCGGCAAACATCTACACAACATCTTACTATAACCACCTTGATATACAGGGTGATGGGTGATTGGCGGACCTTACCATCTTGAGGGTCCATATATGGGAATCCATTACACTCTTCTGTTTGTTTCTTTATTTCCTTTCAATCTTTTCACATTTTCTATTGTTCTTTATGTCAAGATTTTGCATTCTTATGTGATTTGGTTTAGATTTTTCAAGTTCTGTTGTATTGATTTTTAGATATAATGATTTATGTACAGCGCAACGGAATATGTTGGTGCGTTATAAATAAACTATAATAATAATAATTGCATATGAATAATGTAACAGAATCTTGGGGCCCCTGGGGAACAATGAACTGGCTAAGAATATATGTAGGTGATCATGGGGTAACGGTTTTCATAGAGTTTCAGGCAATCACATATAATAATTGTCAAACTGCGATTCGTCGTCACAGACACAGGGGAGGGGGTAAAAATACAGGGGGGAAAGGACACACAAGGGAGGAAGAGGAGGGGGTAAATGAGACACAAGGGAGGAAGTAGACAGGGGGAGAGACTCGCAAAGAGAGCCAAAGGTGCTCATTGCAAGTCCTGTGATGAGCGCCAAAGGCACTCATCGCGAGGCCAGTAAAGTAGAGTGGGGAGAGGCTTACATTGTGTGGCAAACAGCATTGCCAGGCTTCAGTTTTTATTGCCGTCATTTTTGACGGGCAAGTCGCTAGTATATATATATACTGTATATATACTTACATTCGTGGGCACATTTTCATGTCCCAGCTCAGCTTCCCAGAATGCAGTGTAATAACTGTTTTTCTCGGAATTCTGAGCTGGAAACTGTTTTAGACATTCAGATGTGAACACAGATGTACTATTTATTTACTATATATATATATATATATATATATATATATATATAAAAAAAAAATTTGCACTTCAAGTACTAACCAGTTAGTTACAATCTCTCAGCAATATGTATGCTGTTGAGACATAGCCCCTGATAGGCTAGGACACTATTGCACATCAAGAACTACAGAATTTGTGTATGCATACGCTGCAGAGAGCAGACCCATACAGGGACTATTTGTTTGATTTTAGGCAGTAAAAACAGAGCTTATAATCACTTCTTAATATAAACAGTACATAACGGTAAACACAGGTATAGTATATACCGAGTAACATCCAGGAAACCCTCCATAATCAGAGTTAATTATTGAAAAATGTACTATCAATATTAAAATAATTAGACCAGAATCTTTAGTGTAGAAAATCATACGTAGAGTTTTTCAATATAAAGCAAGAAGTTTTGTAAGAGACTGAAATATAAACTATATAAAGGAAAGCTAACACTGATACGTCATATAATTATGGTTATCAAAGTATATATATATATATATATATATATATATATACTAGCGACTTGCCCGCCAAAGAATGACGGCAATAGGATTGTAAGGCAAGTAACGCTGTTTGCCACACAAGGTAAGTGTTTTAGTCGCCTGAGTACCTTCAGCGCTCATTGCGAGCCTCTCGGGTGGTGTATTTTTGGTTATCAGAGCCCCTTCGGTGCTCATTGCAAGATTTGCACTGATCGCATTTTGGTGCTCATTGCGAGCCTCCCCCGTGGTGTACTTTTGCTCCTCTGAGCACCCTTTGCGCTCATTGTGAGGCGCGTGCACTGAACGCCTTTGGCGTTTATTGCAATCCTGTCGTCTGTTCCTTTTTTTTTTCTCTATATGTATTTTTTAATGGTAATTAATTAATTAATAAAAATATTAAATGAATATCCTTTACCTATTTGTAATTAATATATGCAGCAATCAATATCCAGAAGAGCTGACACTCTGTTTTGATGTTCCTGCAGCATACAATGTACATTTTTACTGTTGTTGAGCTGAGGTGTAAGTGTCACAATGAAGTGTGTAGTGTAAATTGGCTGCGTACACGAGGGGAAACCATTTGTTTAGGTGTGTAGTTCTGCATTTTGTAATGGTAAGGTTATTAGTTGCAAGTTAGTGTTGTAAAATGGAGGCGATGGTGTATGTGTTAGGCGGTTGTAGAGCATTTAGCGTCCTCTATAATAGTGTATTTTATACCCCGTACAGTCTTGTGTAAAAGTCTTATGTGTGTGGTGGGTTTTTGCGTGTTTATTAGTTGCATAGCCTCGTTTTCGTTTTTTTCGGCCACCATTTTATTTGTCGCTTAGGCGATTTTTGTGCGTGTAAACTCGGGAAATTGTGGTTCAATTGTCACGCAACCTGACTCCCAGATGTTGTGCCTGTCCCCCCGTGCTGTGAGTGATGTTGTTTTGTATTTTTGTTAATTTTGGTGGTGTCATTGTTGTTTTTGTATGTGTGCGTTTCGGCCGTTAAGTTCGTATTTTTTGTTACAATCAAATGATAATAATCTTGGAAGAGCAAAATTAAACAAATTTACAATAACAATTAATGAGAAATAATTAAAATTGCGGAAGTTTGCTGCAATCTTGAAGCGGCAAACATCTACACAACATCTTACTATAACCACCTTGATATACAGGGTGATGGGTGATTGGCGGACCTTACCATCTTGAGGGTCCATATATGGGAATCCATTACACTCTTCTGTTTGTTTCTTTATTTCCTTTCAATCTTTTCACATTTTCTATTGTTCTTTATGTCAAGATTTTGCATTCTTATGTGATTTGGTTTAGATTTTTCAAGTTCTGTTGTATTGATTTTTAGATATAATGATTTATGTACAGCGCAACGGAATATGTTGGTGCGTTATAAATAAACTATAATAATAATAGTTGCATATGAATAATGTAACAGAATCTTGGGGCCCCTGGGGAACAATGAACTGGCTAAGAATATATGTAGGTGATCATGGGGTAACGGTTTTCATAGAGTTTCAGGCAATCACATATAATAATTGTCAAACTGCGATTCGTCGTCACAGACACAGGGGAGGGGGTAAAAATACAGGGGGGAAAGGACACACAAGGGAGGAAGAGGAGGGGGTAAATGAGACACAAGGGAGGAAGTAGACAGGGGGAGAGACTCGCAAAGAGAGCCAAAGGTGCTCATTGCAAGTCCTGTGATGAGCGCCAAAGGCACTCATCGCGAGGCCAGTAAAGTAGAGTGGGGAGAGGCTCGCAATGAGCACCTAAGGTGCTGATTGTGAGGCCTGTGATGAGCTAGAAAGACGCTCATCGTAAGGCCAGTAAAGTAGAGGGGAAGAGGCTCCCATTGAGTGGCAAACAGCATTGCTAGGCTTCACATTTTATTGCCGTCATTTTTGATGGGCAAGTCGCTAGTGAAATAATAAAAGTCTTCATCACTATGTGTCCCAGAATTAACTTTCATTCCAGATTCCATTTTTATATATTCTTTACACACAAAAGAACAATAGTAAAATTACATATTCAAATATAACATACACAATTTCTGGCACTTTCAATATCCCCCATTTGGCCTGATTCAACCAATCAGTCATAGTCCTTGTAGGACCTAAAGGGATTGGATAGGTAGGCCAGCCACTGACCCATTGGCAAGGGAATTGTTGTTGCTGATTCTTAGAATTTTTAAGGATCTATGTATTGGGAGCAAACTGCATGTCCTGGTTGACCATTGGAGGTGGCTTCCGGTCTGGTCTTAAAGGGCCAGTACCCTAAAAACTTTATTAACCCCTTCCATAGTTTGTGATAAACCATACAACAATGACAATCTTAACAAGATGACATTGCATTGAGATAAACTATACATTCCAAAAAAGAACATTAGTGATATAGAGCCTCATTCAATTCAGAGGCCCGCAGCCCACTCGAGTTACGATGCTATTCAATTCGGCAAGACCGCAAGTTAGGGGCCGATAGCGAAATTTGGAAACTATGTCATCGTATGTAGCATTCGCAAGCTTGAACATGATTTATTAAGCAAGGCCGTAACTCCAGAGTTAGAAACAGCCAATGGAAACATAGATCGTCATCATTACGTCAATGAAAAATGGAGTTTGGATTTCAAAGTCCTATGGGCTTCAATTACGAGTTATGTTCGGACCCTAATTCCTGAAATATTGCAAAAGTGATAAAACCGTAAATATGATATTCTATTACATGCGAGTTCCATTATATGTATTAACCCATTGATTGCTGGGATCGATATAACACGTAAATTAAACATGAAATAAAGTATTATCTTACGAGCTGCAGAATGTTGTGCTATTAATTCTAAGACCTAACATAACTTTCCCTTTTAATAAAAGTACAGTAGTGTGTGTATATGTGCATTTACAGTGCTCCAGACATGTCATTAAGCCCTTTGCGAGTCCACCTTGATACCCCTAACTTGTGGAGCGTCTTTTGCCATTTGCGGCCTTGGCGGGGTGGTTAGCGAGGGGGAATCGGAGCAATTGAATATCGATTTGCGATTTTAGTGATCGTAACTCTTCCGGCAAGAAAGATCAAAGGCTTGGAGGGGCATTAACTTGCGATGGTAACCATTGCAATGAATCGGAGGCCGTAACTCGATTGGAGCCAGCAAAAAGACGCCAATTGAATAGCAAAATAACTTACGGCCTCCATTTCCGAAGTCCGGATCTAGCGATGCCTCAATTGAATGAGGTGCATAGTCTTTTAGTCTCTAGTGAGAGAGATGGGTTTTGGGTGCCAAAGTTGGTGATCTTCACACCTTCCTGTTCCCCATCACTACAAAAGCACACCTGGTCAGGCTCTAAACTAGCAGTAATTGCTATAGTCAGTGTCTTTTACATACTGTACTTCACTAATGTCATGTTTTTCCTAAACAAGTTGTCTTTTAATTTAATAAAATATTATAATAAATATAGTGCACTCTGCAGTGATAGTCAGATAGACTCACACTTCACTTGAATCAAGATCTTAATGTGTCTAAATTGTCATTATTTTAGTACATCCCTGTATATGTATACAAAGAAATTCATGCAGCAATATTAAAATGCCTACTATATAAAATTATAAACTAATGATTCTCCTGACACATATCCCATCTAATCCAGCAAAAACAAGGACAACAGATTAGGTTGTCATTTTGTAACACAGAGGAAATGACAAGACACAAATTGGCACAATGTTATGCTTATATGTTTGTTTATAAATGAACCATGTCTGATAATGGGATAATTCACATTGTATTGGGTCAATAATCTTCATCATCATCAGTTAGTGGTTGCAGTATATCATATCTATAATTACATAGTTGACTGGATTTATAGTAAATTAAATTAATTAAACCTGAATTTATTATACTATCTGATTCATAGAGGGCCATTAATTTCTATAACGCTGGGGGTATGATAAACAATGGGTAGACATTTGAAGACAGATAAGTCTAGAGAGTGCATTTGTACGTACATGTTGCTCCATTAGGGTCCTGCTCTCAGGAGAGCTTACAAAATAAGGCCTCCATTCCATTTGGACAGTAATATGCAAGAAAACCCTCCTCCGTAACTGTGGGAGCTTTAAAGCCCAGTTACAGTTATGTTATGCCTATTCTATGGCTCTGTTAGCACCCACTAGGGTTAATTGTAGGTGCCAAGGGGGTCCAATAGGGACCTCTGTAATATGGGTGTTAATTTTAGGTGCCATCGGAGTTCATAGGGACCCCCATGATTATAGTTAAATATACCATGGGTATCCATCGAGATCCCAAGGGTATAAGAATTAATGATAAATGCCATGGGGTTCTATAGGAAACACCATATTTATTCTTTACATGGAGGATCCCAGGGTCATAGGGGCTAGTGGATGGAAGAGTAATTCCAGGGGATAGCACCCAGGAGGGGAGAATCCCAGGGGATCCCCCAGCTCATAGCATGTAGTTAGGGGGAATCCCCTGGCTTATATTAGGTAGGATTTAGGAAGGGTAATCCTTGGTCATCCTCAGGCTCATAGTAGTTAGCCAGTAGTGGGGGAATCCCAGGTCTCCCCTAGCTCACGGAGGTAGCAGCATCAACCCTGTAATTTTGAGAATTCAAGCTTCAAATCAGACACAATTAAGGTGAAAGCTTCAGATATAACACAGGCTCAGAGGGATTCTTTGTGCCTTTGGGTGAAAGTACAAGCAGGCTTTTTTCAAAATCTCAGCAGGTGGTGGTGAAGCCGAAGGGGTAGAAGATATATATATATATATATATATATATATATTGTGATAGGGCGCCCCCTTCTGACGGGGTTTGCGTCCTGCTCTTTTACGTTTTTAGGGAGGAAAACACAGTAGGCTTGTCAGAGGCTTAATTGACTGCTGTTTATTTGTCAGCACCAATAAAAAGAAAAACAGTGCTTATACTCAGCAATAAAACAAAATACTACGTAAACAGACTTACTATGACCTGGAACGCCCTGTCTATCCCTGGGGTCGCTACTCAGCCTGCAGGTCAAATATACACTCCCCCACGGTCTCTTCTGGAAGGAGTAGCTTTCGCACAATAGCGCCACCTAGTGGCCAGGATACAGTCAGTCTCTTAAAAAGGTTGTATTGCCTCCTTGTGGCCTGGATACAAAGAACCTCTTCTTTCAGTTATATTGCCACCTTGTGGCCAGGATACACATCATCTCCTCTTTAGTTATATTGCCACCTTGTGGCCAGGATACACATCATCTCCTTTTCAGTTATATTGCCCCCTTGTGGCCAGGATACACATCATCTCCTCTTTAGTTCTATTGCCACCTTGTGGCCAGGATACACATCATCTCCTCTTTAGTTATATTGCCACCTTGTGGCCAGGATACACATCATCTCCTCTTTAGTTATATTGCCACCTTGTGGCCAGGATACACATCATCTCCTCTTTAGTACATCTGGAAGTGTCTTCCACGGTGCTCTTTACACCTTCGTGGATGAAGCATAGGGCCCGCCCGTCTCTCCCGTATGCTTCACCCCAGGGACCTTGAATATATAACAACACCAACTTGTAGTCACTTTACTCTTCAAAACTCAGCCTCTTCCCTGGGGCATAATAAGTCTTGGTACATTCCTTCTGAGGCCTCTGTCAGCTACACACACGCTAGGCCTTTAAGGCAACTCTGCCTGGGGATTCTCACTAATCCCTTCACACTTCTCTCTTCACACTCAGCCTCTTCCCTGGGGCATAATACGTCTGGGCACCTTCCCTGAGAGGCCTCTGTCAGCTACACACATGCTAGGCCTTTAAGGCAACTCGGCCTGGGGATTCTCACTAATACCTTCACTTACTTGGTGTCCTGAGGCTGTATTCACTCTTCCAGCTCACACGTCCTGTGACTGCAAACAGCTCACACGACTTGCTGTTGTCCCAGTACTCCCAGTCACAGTAAATGAGGTGATCTCTTACAGGCTTGTTCACAAAACTTCACTGTAACTCCACACAGGATCACCTTCCAGCTCCACTCTGTGGCTTGCTCTGACGGCAGCACACAACCTGCCCAGAGCCTAGCCAGCCACACCCCCTTTCCATGTCTGCTTTCAGGCTTTTAAAGGGAAGTTGCACAAATTACCAGTTCTTCAGAAGTTTTAACTCCGCCTCTCCTGTCAAGAACTCCATACTCCACTTGCTTGTCATATCATCTAAGGGCCAAACGGTCACAATCTATATATATATATATATATATATATATATATATATATATATATATATATAGATAGATAGATAGATAGATAGATAGATAGATAGATAGATAGATATAAACATGTTATATAAAAATATATAAAAGAAATATATGTATATATTATATAAATATTGTATATTATTATATGAATAATGTATATTAAAATAATGTATATTTTTTTAATTACACTGATAACAGCTACAAAAGCTTAAGTTTTAAATGTAAGTTTAAGTTTTTGTTTTCATACAGACTATTCTGCCCACTGGCAGTTACAAGAGAAATTAGCAGAGTTTGAATGCAGTGCGGTGTGTGTGGCTCTATGGGGAAGGCTGTGATTGATAGCACAGCATACCTGTGGAATCAGGTTACAAAGTGTGACACCCAGGGGTCACTGGGGTCTCTTGGGGTTGATTCCACCAACAGGTGCCCTGGGAGGGCTTGGGGTGTGTGGCACAAGGAGTCCATTTCAGGGCAAACAATGCACTTCCAATGGAAATATGGATTGTTACAAATGGATATATAGACAGTTATCTGGCCTGTTATATCCTTGTGAGCAGGGTGATCATAATTGTGGCACATCCTGGATGTATGGGTTAGGGTTGCATTGCTAGCATTTGTGGGTTTATAATAACTATTGTTGCATTGATGGCATTTGTAATTATAACTGTGTGATGAGGTTGTTACCAGGAAAAATCAGAAGTCAGTGGCCCGAGTGTTTGGTATCCAGGAGTTCCGTTCTCCCCTAGGAATAAAATAAAGACTATGGCCCACATATAAAGGATTCAGAAAAGCTAGAGGTCTAAGAAACAGCTGTAATACTTATAGGAGCCCAGAAAATTCAGCTAAATGTGGGATACATAGTCACATAGGCCACTAGACAAACTGTCTCATTTCTTAATTAGCCAGCAAGTCCCCCTGACAAACTGAACAGAGGAGTAATTTGTTATTTACTGTCCCTGACTCCAAGTTAGCTGGGGGTCATTATGGAGACTGTCGGGCTTTGATTAACAGGTAGGCCACATGGCTAGGGGAAGGGGCTTTAGGATTGGCTAAAGGGAATGTTTGCTAAGGGTGTAACTTAATGGTGATAGGTGACGAAGGTGCATAAAAATTCTGGTTGTGACTAATAAACAGTTCTCAGTGTGATCACACATAATTACGTGCGTGTTCATTATCGAGGGAAGGGTTAATAAGTGGGATTAGGAATTCTACAAGTGCCTAAAGAAGAAATACAGCCAGTAACTAGTCCAGTACCGGTCTAATTATTTTCCTGCTAACAGGAATAATAACAAGAATCATCACGTACTGTCCAGTAAGTCAGACTAGGGTCTGGACTAGCCCAACAGAAATTGTGGTGGT
The DNA here is from genome assembly GCA_027410445.1 of Discoglossus pictus. Taxonomy (NCBI): domain Eukaryota; kingdom Metazoa; phylum Chordata; class Amphibia; order Anura; family Alytidae; genus Discoglossus; species Discoglossus pictus. The sequence continues at coordinate 14,552,617 of CM050166.1, forward strand.
GACAGCCCGTACTGACCAGTTTCCTGTTTTAGGTGAGTACCAGTCTTCCATTCCTGCAAGATAGATGTTGTACAAGATTCCTGAAGCAATAGGCCAGGGAAAGAATTCCAGAGAGAAAAGAGTGCAGAAATCTGAATTTTCTGCTGGTAAATAGTTATAAACCCATTACAATGTCTGTTCCCTGGAAATATAAGCTGTCTGACAAAAAATATTAGCATTGACTTGACAAATTGTGCTGAATTAGCTGGCCCTTTAATCATTTAGGGCCTCATTCTATTAGCGGCCGCAGCCGTTGCGGGGCCGCAAGGACCGGCCGCAAGCTATTCTGCTATTCTATTCCCTTACGGCCGGGGATTCCGGCAGGCTTGCGGCCGGTGCCTTGCTATCTCTTGCGGCCGCTCGCGCCGGAGGAAAGCCTTTGATCTAAAACGGCCGCAAGAGATTTGCAATTCAATTGCTCCGGGAAACCTCTCTGCAAGGCTAAAAACGAGCCGCAGCTTACTTGCAGGAAAGAGGTCTCGCTAGCACCAATTAAGCACATAAAATAGCTCAAATAAAGCCATCCTGCACTTTGAGAAGACTATAAAGGGATTTTAGGTGTTAGAAAAAATAGCACATAATTATCCTGTACTCAAATCCGTAAAATATTTTATTTTTAATATCCGTAAAATATCCATGTAAAAAGTCCAGAGTGCTTGGAGCACCTCAGACACACCCACGCCGCAGCCGGAAAATAAACAGTTAATTTGAACTCGGGTTTGGGCAGATGTGCAAGCTTGAGAGTGGGTTTCTTTTAATCCTCATGTCCCCCAATATGATCCCTAGCATTTACAGAGCTGTACAGTGCAGGCTTGAATTTATTTTTGAGTTTTTATATTTCTGAGATTACGGCCGGTTCCAAGATATGCGGCCGGCCGTAAAAGGAGATCCTTGCGGGGCCGTATAATAGAATCGCGAGTTAACTGAACCCCCGCAAGGAATCGCAGCCTTACGGCCGATTTACGGCCGATAATAGAATGAGGCCCTTAGTGTTTAAAGTAAAAGTACATTTGTATTTTTCCAAGGTAAAATACATTTTCTTCTTATTTTTTTTTGGTTAACGGACATTTTCAACATAAATAAAAAGCAAACTAAATTTAATTAAACTGCAGTAGCAAATGACCAACTGCACTGGAAAAGAGCTAAAAAGAAATTCCTGTTGGTGACTTACAGCTTGCAGCCTTTACTAAAATTTTATAAATAGCTCCTGGTTTTGACCTTCAGGTTTGTAATTAATTAGTATTTGAAGATTGCTATTTATTTCCTAGTTACTGAAAAGCGCTGTCGCTGTATCAGAGACAAGAGTGTATGCAGAAAAAGGAGATTAAAGCTGCACACCCACAAAGATAAGTCAAATGCATTGTTCCAATTACTTCCTGTGTCTTTGGAATATTTTTAGTGGCATTAGAAAGCGCAAATAATCTTTAGAATTTTAAAATGTATATTACTTATCTCTAATAACAAAACAAATTTCCCATATCATTGCTTTTGATAGGAATTCATCAAACAATTTATTTTTGGAATCTGTTCAACATTTTTCTAAATACATAAAAAATGTATTTGAAATAAAACCTGTAATAAAAAGGCACTGAAGTCTTCTGTCATTAACATGTAGTGATGTTAGCTTTTCAGGGGAAATTATTTTTGAAAAAATGTAAAAAATTAAAAACAACATGTAATCATTCATTTTTAAATTCCGCTTTACATTTGTTATTTTGCCATTTTATGCACTTTATGTTATGACATACAGTGGATATAAAAAGTCTACACACCCCTGTTAAAATGTCAGGTTTCTGTGCTGTAAAAAAATGAGACAAAGATAAATCATTTCAGAACTTTTTCCACCTTTAATGTGACCTATAAACTGTACAACTCAATTGAAAAACAAACAAATCTTTTAGGTAGAGGGAAGAAAAAATATAAAAATAAAATAATATGGTATGCACACCTTTAAACTAATACTTTGTTTAAGCACCTTTTGATTGTATTACAGCACTCAGTCTTTTTGGGTATGAGTCTATCAGCATGGCACATTTTGACTTGGCAAGATTTGCCCACTCTTCTTTGCAAAAACACTCCAAATCTGTCAGATTGCGAGGGCATCTCCTGTGCACAGCCCTCTTCAGATCACCCCACAGATTTTCAATCGGATTCAGGTCTGGGCTCTGGCTGGGTTATTCCAAAACTTTAATCTTCTTCTGGTGAAGCCATTCCTTTGTTGATTTGGATGTATGCTTTGGGTCGTTGTCATGCTAAAATATGAAGTTCCTCTTCATGTTCAGCTTTCTAGCAGAAGCCTGAAGGTTTTGTGCCAATATTGACTGGTATTTGGAACTGTTCAAAATTCCCTTTATCTTAACTAAGGCCCCAGTTCCAGCTGAAGAAAACAGCCCCAAAGCATGATGCAGCCACCACCATGCTTTACTGTGGGTATGGTGTTCTTTTGGTGATGTGCAGTGTTGTTTTTGCGCCAAACATATCTTTTGGAATTATGGCCAAAAAGTTCAACCTTGGTTTCATCAGACCGTTACACCTTTTCCAACATGCTTTTGGGAGACTTCAGATGTGTTTTTGTAGAATGTAGCCTGGCTTGGATGTTTTTCTTCGTAAGAAAAGGCTTTCGTCTTGCCACTCTACCCCATAGCCCAGACATATGAAGAATACGGGAGATTGTTGTCACATGTACCACACAGCCAGTACTTGCCAGATATACCTGCAGCACCTTTAATGTTGCTGTAGGCCACTTGGTAGCCTCCCAGAACAATTTTCTTCTTGTCTTTTCATCAATTTTGGAGAGAGCTCCAGTTCTGGGTAATGTCACTGTTGTGCCATATTTTCTCCACTTGATGATGACTGTCTTCACTGTGTTCCATGGTATATCTAATGCCTTGGAAATTCATTTGTACCCTTCTCCTGACTGATACCTTTTAACAATGAGATCCCTCTGATGCTTTGGAAGCTCTCTGTGGACCATGGCTTTTGCTGTGGGATGCGACTAAGGACATTTCAGGAAAGACCATCTAGAGCAGCTGAACTTTATTTGGGGTTAATCAGAGGTACTTTAAATGATGGCAGGTGTATGCTGACTCCTATTTAACACGATTTGGAATGTGATTGCTTAATTCTGAACACAGCTACATCCCCAGTTATAAGAGGGTGTGCAGACTTATGCAACCAAATTATTATTATTTTTTTATTCCCTCCACCTAAAAGATTTCAGTTTGTTTTTCAATTGAGTTGTACAGTTTATAGGTCACATTAAAGGTGGAAAAAGTTCTGAAATTATTTATCTTTGTCTCATTTTTTTACAGCACAGAAACCTGACATTTTAACAGGGATGTGTAGACTTTTTATATCCACTGTATTTAGCATTTTCCACAGTGTACAGTATACAGACATATTTTTAGCAGCGCTGTTACTAATATAACCCTTGGTTCTGCCTTTGAGCTAATATCTTTGGAGGGCTTCTATCGTTTATTTGCCCACCATAAATTAAATGATTGTTGTGGTAAACTACCTACTCATAAAATCTACCGGTCCCATGCTGATGAAAGGCAGTAACCTCGAAACAGATGCCCATTGGTAGGTTTCTTGGCTTTAACTTGATCCATCCTGGATTTGCTTAGAGCTATATAATACAGCAGGCATTTGAATAAAAGGAGCTATGTTTGAAATGTTAGTGGATTAAAGAGTGAAGCCACTGTGGGCACATTTGTATGTCGGAATAACTGTATTTCTTGGAATACTCACAGTATTTTATATATATATATATATATATATATATATATATATATATATATATATATATAAGATGACTGTACATTTATATATTGTTATGCTAATTATAGGTGAATCTTGCTTAATATGCTTACATTTGTTTAATTATGGTTGACCCTTAGTGAATAAATGTAAATGTATATGATTTTAGATAGCCCTGGCTGAATATATATTTAGAAAATAAAAACAGGAGACCCCAGAGGAATTATGATTATAGATGACGCGGATTTAAATATGTATGTGTTTATAATTATAGGTAAACATGGCTGAATATGTATACATTCATATGATTATAGGTGAACCTACCTGAATATACATTAATATAATAATTGACAACTAATGTTATATATGTATATTATAATGGTCCCTGACTTATGTCCCATATATACAGTATGTCTATAGGAGACTTGGGCTGAATATGTGTTTGTATGAGACACTGAACACAAATGTATATAGGAGACACTGGCTAAATATAGTATTAGAGGGGACCTAAATATATAAATATGTATATATGTATTTGATTGGACAGGACTATGACTGAATATGTGTATACCTATTTCAACGTGGGGGGCCGAGATGATGTATATGTTTGTATTATAATAATAGTGGGCCGTATAATTGCTAATATAATATTAAGAGGCCCTGGTCTAATATGTTTAGATTGTATGAGTAAATAGGATCCTGACTGAATATGATTTCATTGACATGTAGGGAGCCCAGTATATATATATATATATATATATATATATATATATATATATGTATATATATATAAATATATATATACAGTATATATGTAAAACATATACACATATATACATATCGTATATACTCGAGTATAAGCCAAGTTTTTCAGCCCTTTTTTAAGGCTAAAAACGGCCCCTCGGCTTATACTCGAGTCACTCTCGCCCCGTGCCTCTCTAACCCCCCATGTCTCTCTACCCCCCGTGTCTCTCTAACGCCCCCAGTGTCTCTCTAACCCCCGTGTCTCTCTAACCCCCCGTGTCTCTCTACCCCCATGTCTCTCTAACCCCCCCGTGTCTCTCTAACCCCCCTGTGTCTCTCTACCCCCCGTGTCTCTCTAACCCCCCGTGTCTCTTTCCCTCCCCCTCCTCATCCTCAAGCCCCTCCTCATTCTAACCCCTTCTCCTCATTCTAAACCCCCTCCTCACTTTACCCCTCTAAATACATCCCCCTCTCCCTCCATCTGCAGCTTCTCCTCCAGCCTCCGCTCCATCCGGCGTCGGCACCCGGTATATGCTTATGACGTGATGTGCCACATGCGCGCCACGTCATTAGCATTGGCCGGGTCAAGACGCAGGAAGGAGCGTGGAGGCCGGAGGAGAAGCTGCTGATGGAGGTAAGTGAGGGGAAAGGGAGAGGGGGAGGTATTTAGAGGGGTAAAGTGAGGAGGGGGATTTAGGATGAGGAGGGGTAAAGTGAGGAGGGGGTTTTAGGATAAGGATGGGGGGTTTAGGATGGGGGGGTTGAGGATGAGTATGGGGGAGTTGAGGAGGGCGGTTGTGGATGAGGAGGGGGTTTGAGGAGGGAGGTTGAGGATGAGGAGGGAAGATGAGGAGGGAGGATAAGGAGGGAGGTTGAGGAGGGGGTTTAGAATGAGGAGGGGGGTTGAGGATGGAGGTTGAGGATGAGGAGGGAGGTTGAGGATGAGGTGGGGCGCTGAGGATGAGTAGGGGGGTTGAGAAGGGAGGTTGAGAATGAGGAGGGGGTTGAGAATGAGGAGGGAGGTTGAGAATGAGAAGGGGGGTTGAGGAGGGTGATAAGGGAGGGGGAAGAGACACAGGGAAGGGAGAGGGGGGAAGAGACACAGGGAAGGGAGAGGGGGGAGAGACACAGGGAAGGGAGAGGGGTGAAGAGACACAGTGGAAGGAGAGGGGAGAAGAGACACAGGGGAGAGAGAGGGGGACACAGAGGGCACAAGAGGGACACAGGGGGCAGCACATTTCCCACCCTCGGCTTATACTCGAATCACTAATTTTTCCCAGTATTTTGTGGTAAAATAGGTGCCTTGGCTTATACTCAGGTCAGATTATACTCGAGTATATACAGTATGTACATCTGCAAGTTTCAATCCTGCATTGCATTTTGGAGAAAGCAATATGGACAACGGATTCTAAGCTCAAAGACAGGGACCTCCATTCTTTGCCATTTTGAATTTGTCATTGCATGGAACTTAGCTTAGAAACAAACTTACAAATAAACAATGATAATAATATCATGGATTTCCCTAGAGCCCTGCAGAGGCATCAGAATGTATTGTATCTATTTAAAAACTAGCAGTGTGTTTGTGATTTGCTCACACATCAAGAGAGCGATATACATGCACAGAAAAGGAAAACATAGGTGCATGCATACCCTGTGCACACACTCGCATGAGCTCCTCCACTTCATTGCCCAGGGGCTCCAAAAAGGTAAATAGGTGTGCTGGGTTGTGGTATGTAACAATATTGCATTGCATCTCTTGATATACTAAGATTATTTTCTAGCAATGAACTACCCCATTGCAATCATCACATCTAGGTTAATTATGGGTGAGTTAAGGGTGTATTACAGGGCGGGGCTTCTGATGGTGCAGTAGGTGCAAAGCACTGGGGACCACAAAAGGGCTATTAGCAGTAAATGGGGAATCTTAATTTATTAGATGAGTATGGAGAATAATTATATTATAGAAAACAGATCTAATAGCCATAGGTGATCATCATTGACCCCAAAGGGTCTATAGAGAAGTTCCAAAGGAAGTCACAAATTAGTTTGCGCACCCATTCACTAGCTCTAACTCTTATGTGTTGTATGTTGAATATTACTCACTAACCGTATTACTTAATTTACTAAAGTCCTTTCTGTCATCAATGGCATCAATGTGATGAGAAGACATGCCGGCAGAGGACCAATTAACTCGCCCCTACACTATGAAAAAAAATAATTGTGTACACTGGGCCCCACAAAGGTGATTTCCATTTTAAGCTATATGAAGTTTGCACTTTTAAAGCAGTCACATAAGGACCCCACTTAAAACACAAACAGGGTCAACATTTTCCAGCATGCTGCCAGAAAATGGGGAAAAAAGTCTCAGGGCTAAGCATTAGTTAATAAACCCTATTAAACACGTGTTGAAAAATATATAAACATAAATGACACTTATGACGCATATAAATAAACTCACAGCTACTGCAATAGATACCAAAGGAAGAATGGATTTAAAATACACTTTAATCTGGATATCAACTTGGTAATTGCCTAGATGTTCAGAGCAAAGTCTATAAATAGCAAATTATGGTTCGACCTCAGCTGCATTTACAACCTTTTGTTTACTCACTCAGAGGTTTCTTGTTTGGTATTGTATGGATGCTCAGACTCTATGTAGCAATTCTATTTTTGCCTTATAGCAACAAAAATGCTATATAATATTATAAAAAAATATATATAATATTGAAATTCATTATTTTCACATTTTAACTGAATAAAACTATAAGACTATAAATAAAATATTATGGACCATTATTTACAGGATGCAGGGGCGGAGGTACTAGTCGCGCAGGTGGTGCAATGCACCAAGGCCCTCTTCTGAGGGGCCCAGCTATGTAAAGGGGTTTGGGGGGGTGCAGCTATGGGAAAGGGTCTTGGAAAGGGTTGCTATTATGGGAAGGGGTCTTAGGGAGGAGAGCTATGGGAAGGGGTTTTGGGGAGGGGCACTGAATTAGTAGCAAGGAGAGGGGCCCAGCACAATAAATTACAGCCCCCCTTGGGGGGAGGGCCCCACCTTTTTTTGCACTGGTGACCTCCATTCTCTAGCACTGCCACTGACAGGATGTGATGTGAAGTGTGTGACTTAATAATGCACTATTTTAGAAAATAAAAAATATTAATATAATAATAATAATAATAATACAAAAACAACCTTTAATTTTTATATATATTCAATTAAGTTTTACTGGAGGCAGACATATTTTCCTAACATAATTATTTCACTTGAGGGATTTTAGACAAATATAAAATAACTATTAAGTTCTGTTGAACGGGCTGCCATCATGGTGTGGAATTCACAATAGGAGTGAATGGATGTATAGTTTACAGTGGAATTTCTTTGCAAGGTGACAGTTCAGGAAAGCCTTTAAAACCATGAATGACAATGGCAAATAAATATGCATATGATAATAAATAATTATTAGACTATATTTTTTAATTTTTGAAAAGCATTTTTATCCAAGACTAGTTATTTAAAATATGACATTATACACATACATTTTAAGTGGGAGAAAGTCTTGCCACATGATATATAATTTAGCTGTATTTCATAAATCTCTTGTATATTCAACATGATACGAGTCCGTCAGAGCTGTTTGGATACAAAACCCAATCCCTAACCTTCCTCTTATTTTATATATTTAGTTATTTAGTACCATAATTATTAGTTAGTAATACATTAATCATTATTTAAAAAAAACACATACGTTTTGCTAGAAATACAACCTCCCAGTCAGCACCTCTTCCACCCCCTTGATGACTTTACTGGGGTTGGAGTCTGTGACATAACATTTCAAAACTAACTTTCTTACTTTAATATTTATTTAACATTTCCATATGAATTTTCTGCCAGTTCATAACCTATAGTAATGGTAGAAATCTACCTATAAAACAGTGTTGGTTGTTATTTAAGGGGAATTTAACTAATCTTGAACTATGTCTGCTTTTACCACTTCAAATGGAAGGTTATTTCACTTACCTCCTACGCTTTGTATAAATTAGTCCTTTGTCACATTACCCCTGAATTTTATTGAAAATACTTCCTTCTTGAACATTATTAAATCAATTTGAAGGTTTTTATAAACCCCCATCTCTATCATTTTCTCCATGCTGTTCATATTCAAGTTATAAAGTCTTTCCTTAAGCTGTCTCATAAAATCCAAGAAGATGGATAATTCTTGGCTAGGGACATACAATCTTGGTCAACCTCCACCAGTCATGAAATGTTGCACAAAACAATTGGTGTCCAGAGAACATTTGATTAGAGATATAAATGTCTGGTCTAATGCAACTTCCGGCCATACAATTATGTGTGCCTCGAGACCAGTTGGACCAGACCATAAACACAGACATATAGATATTAACAATGACTAAGAACCCTTTGATCAAAAAAAACCTGGGCAGACTGCCACTAATCATTTAATGTTGAACAAGCTTGACCCAGAGGCACCCTTTATATCACAGGTTCTCACGTTGTGGTTTGTGAGCTCGATCAAAGTAGCTCACTGTGTAACAGGTAAAACAAAAAAATCAGGAAACAAAAGGAAGAAAACAATCCAAATGAGAACTGCTGCCTCGGGCCTTAAATACTGGCCAACCAGTCAAGAAATGTTGGACTAGGCTATTGGAGAACATTTAGGAGAAATATAAATGCCTGGTCAAATGCTACTTCTGGTCATACAAGATTATTTGTTAAGAACCATTTGACCTATAAATTTCTGATCATACTGATAATAATAATTGATCCAGAAGCACTCTCTACACCACAGGTTACCAATTTGTGGTTTGTGAGCTCAACTGTGTAACTGGTAATACAAAAAGAATAGTCAGGTAAAAAAGTAAGAAAATGCCTAGAAATTATTAAAAGAGAGGCACAGAAGTGCCCAGATACAATATGTTATAGTTCATAAGTGTACAAGCTATATTCCAGTTATTATTGTTGTTCAGTTGATTCTGACTCTCTTTGACCCTATGGATATCAGCATGTCAGACACATCTATTGTTATGTCTCTGCGCATATAGTAATTTAGATTGAAAGGGACTTTAGTCCATCAAGTTCAACCTTTTTAGATCTCATCTGATCTGCAATAAGCAGATTTATCGTTAATTAATCCAGAGGATGGCAAACAGAAAAAAAAAAAAACAAGTAAAACTTTGTCAATTGTCTTAACAGGGAAAAAATATAAAATTCCTTCCTGACCCAAGATACTTGCGATCGGATTCATCACTGGATCAATACTCCTCTATTTATCCATTATAGCCCTTAATGCCCTTTTTATTAAAAAATATATCCAATCCCTTTTAAAAGTTATCTATCAAATCCGCTGTCACCACCTCCTTTGAAGAAGGAAGAAGAGAATAGAGAATTACACAGATTAACCACCCTTACTGTGAAGAACCCTTTTCTTTCTTTAAGGAGAAATCTTTTTACTTCTAACCTCAAGGGATGTCCTCTTGTCAGTTGAAAACCTCTTGGCACAAAAAGTTCCCTTGACAAAGCCTTGTATTGACCCTGGATATATTTATATAAGGTAATCATATCCCCTCTTAGACGACTTTTTTCTAGAGTAAATACGTTTAATTTGGTTAGTCTTTCTTCATAACTTAGCCCCTCCATTCTCCTTATTAGTTTTGTTGCCCTTCTCTGTACCTTTTCCAGCTCTAAAATGTCCTTTTTATGTAGTGGTTACATAGGTGGTTGTCCCCTAGATTTGCTCCATTAAGATAATAAATTGCATGGCTATGTTTCCTTCCCAGATGTATAGCTTTACATTTATTCATATTCAATCTCATCTGCCACTTAGATGCAAAGTACATAATGTTCTGATTTAATTACCTTGCACAACTTTGTGTCATCAGCAAAAATAGAGACACCACACTCCAATCCCAATTCCAAGTCATTAATAAATATGTTAAAAAGAGATGACCTAATACTGAACCCTGAGGAACCCCACTTACCACTTTAGTCCAATCCGAGTGTGTTCCATTTACTACAACCCTTTGCTTCCTGTCTTTTAGCCAGCTCTCAATCCATAAACAAATATTAATGGCAATCCCTGTATCCCTTAGTTTGCACAATAGTCTCCCATGTGGCACTGTATCAAAGGCCCTTGCAAAATCCAAATAGACTACATCCACTGAGTTGCCTTGATCCAAGTTTCTACTAACCTCCTCATAGAAAATAATTAGGTTTGTTTGACATGACCTATCCTTCATAAATCCATGTTGGCTCCTACTTATAATCCTGCTTGAATAGACATATTCTTGTATATTATCCCTTATTAACCCTTCTAAAAGCTTTCCCACTACCAAAGTGAGACTCACTGGTCTATAATTCCCCAGATTTGCTCTTGCTCTCTTTTTAAATATAGATATCACATCTGCTTTTCTCCAGTCATCTGGTAGAGACCCTGTGTTGAGTGAATCTTGAAAAATTAAATAAAATGGTTTGGCTATTTCAGAACCCAGTTCCCTCAGTACCCTTGGATGTATTCCATCAGGACCCGGGGCTTTATTAACATTTTTTTTTTCCAACATGTTTTGGATTTCTTCCTGCGTTAACCAGTTATTTGGTGAAGGTTGTGTAGCCCCATTATGTTGCAGTGACCCAACCACTAGTACCTCCATTGTGTATACCGAAGAAAAGAAGCTATTTAGCTCATCTGCCTTTTCCTAATGTTATCCATAATGTTATCTTGGCAAAGATACTGGAGTGGGTCGCTATTTTCTTCTCAAGGGGACTGTGTGTTGGCTGACCTCTCTGCTATGACCTGCCCATCTTGGGTGACCCTCCATGGTATAACTCACAGCTTCATTGAGGTCCACAAGCACTTTCTCCACCACAAGGTAGCGATTCAGAAAGGATATTCCAATAATGCACTCTAATTAACTCATAAATTTTATTGTGTGACACAAGAAGACCTTTTAGTGGTCCAGTGAAAGAAAAGATTCGGGACCACTGCTCAATATAATTCTGTATTAACGGATAGTGTAATCTATGGCTTTCAACCCAACCCAGTCCTATTATAAATCCAGCAATGCTTCAGGGTCTCCCTCACTGTCTTATTAAAAATGTACACAATATACTCCAGTCTTCAACAGACATTTTAATTAATTACACCGTTGTTTAATTGTCAAATTACAACACAAAAATAATTTAACAATGACGGAATCTCAACACCTGTTATGAAACCCAAGAGAAATAAATTTTCTTGTGAACAGCTGACAACCTAAGTTATATGTTACTGAAACTATAGAGACAACCGTAGTGCATGTAAATGGGGGTTGATTGATAGTATGTGGCAAAGGGGATCGGAGCATTTGGAGAGGATTTCACTGTCATTAGTGTAATCATTACACATTTGCAAAATTAATTGCCTTCAAGCTGTAGAGATGGAAGGGATGGAAAGACAGAGGGGAAGTGAGTTCTACGGTTATGGGACTAAATGAAAAATTATGCAGACCCATCAGTGCCAAATCAGTAGGAGTTGGGCCACTTTATGGCTTCAACATATGGTCGGATAAAATATATCATTAAGTGATGTATCCATATTCTACATTAAATAAAAATATAACCAGTTAATAGAGTTTAAACTACTTGAACTTTATATACACATTTTTTTTTATAGTGAATGGATTTATACTCTTTTTGTACGATTGTCCCTGTTAAGCGTAATGTATAAAGATGCTAATAAACAATTACAAACACCTACATATATAAAGGGACGCATATCTTAAGAACACATTATATTCAAAAAAGTTAATTGAGTTAATATTTATATTCGCAAAAATAAAAACAATGTGTTATGACTGGGAATAAACAGTGTTCAATGTCAGGCAGCAGCTTCAAAGGCTATTAAGATATCAGCATGCATGAAATGTAAGGGAATGGAGCAAACATTGTCCGCTACCTCTTACAAAATGTGGCGTTCAAGTTATAGAAAAGGTTCAGGGAAGGGCTAAACATAAATAAGAAGAAAGGAGTGAATCAACTATGGGAAAAGGACATCCAGACTAGAATTTTTTTTCTTGACTTCTCTTGAAAAAGATTTTTGTAGGTCAAATGATTACCTTATATAAATGCAGGCAGGGTAAATAGAACCTTACATGACAATTCACAAGACATCAGTCCGTGATTTTAGAGGAAAATACATTTTCATATATGATAAAGACAACATAGGACATTTACGATATTGAACCAGGAAATAAACTAAAAATGTTTTGGGCCAGGACGGTATTTATATTACCCAAATTATGCAAGCATTTCACATCTCAGAAATACCACATTTAGAAATAGATTTTATGCATTAGAACTAAAGCAGATTGAAGACTTGTAATTGTATACACTTAAATATAAATATATTATAGAAATATTATAAGAGGAGTGAGAACATTTAGTTTGACACAGTTGACCACCCTCTTCTTATCCAAATTCTCAACTCTCTTGGCATACGTGACACTGCTGTCTCTTGGTTCACATCATATCTAGAAAATCGAACATTTAGTGTCTACTTCTCTGGGTCCTCTTCTTTGTCTCGCCCTCTGACTGTTGGCACACCCCAAGGTTCAGTCCTAGATACCCGTCTTTTCTCCATCTATATTTCCTCCCTTGGTACACTAAGAGATTATTTTGGATTTCAGAATAATCTATATGCAGATGCAAATCTATCTCTCTGCACCAGATCTATGCCCCTCTATTCTAGCTAGTCACCAACTGGCTCTCAAACATAACCTCCATAACGTCTGGCCGTCAACACTCAATACTCAATAAGTCAAAGACTGAGCTCCTACTCTCCCCCCTTTCATAGCTTTCACTCCTCACATATGTCTCACTGTTGACAATGTCGTCATCACTCCCACCTCCCAGGTCTGTTGTCTCGGGGTTCTACTGGATCCTGCCATCTTTTTCATTCCTCACATACAATCGATCGCTAAATCTTGCCATTTTCACCTAAAAATCACTTTCTCTCACCAGATACAACCACAACCATAATTTGCGCTCTTATCATATCTTACCTCAACTACTACAACTCTCTCCTTGCTGACCTCCCCATCACCCGTCTCTCCCCACTCCAGTCCTTAATGACACCTCTGCTAGACTGCTCAGTGTCTGCAGCTCCTCTCTGCCAATCACTCCACTGGCTTCCTGTGGCCTCCAGAATCAAATTAAAAATGTTGACCCTAACGTATAAAGCCCTCAACAATAAAGCACCCTCTGATATCTCTGCTCTTATCTCTAAATACTCTCCCAGATATCCTCTCCACTTTGCCATTGACCTTCTTCATTCTTCCACACTTATCACCTACTTTCACACCCGTCTTCAACACTATCCTCCTTCCTCAAAACCTTTAAAACCTCACTAAAACACATCTGTTTAAAGTATCTACTTTATATGATGCTGCAAAATATGTTAGCACGTTACAAATAAAGGATAATATTAATAATATTAATAATAATATAATAATAATAATAATAATATAATAAACTTGTTTTGTTATGCTTTGTCTTCCAAACTCTAATTTTATGTTATCACCCAATGGATTACTTTGAGGTTGGGGTAAAACAGTTGGGTTAAAGGGATAATGTCACCCCAACAGGAAGATGGTTTCATCTTAAAGGACATGAAAAACTGTGTATACATTGTATTGTTCATTTTTCTCTAAAATAAATAGTTACTGTAATAATTAATTATTGAGATGTTCATAATTATTTGTGTAGCTTTTAGATGCTAAGGAGTTGCTTGGTATGTTTAATAAAGATAGGGAGGGAACTTAACTCCATATTAACATTAGCACACAAAGCAATTCATTAATATTCCAAAGCTATTAATTTATCTATTAATACAGCTCAAACTCTCCTTAATAACTCAGGAATATTTGTTTTTAGAAAAAAATGTCTAATACAATATATTGATAGTTTTTCATGCTCTTTAAGAATAACTTTAATAAAACTATTTGATGTGACAGGGTCCCTTTAAACCTTTCTGTATGTGCTTCTGTTGTATCTTACTACTTTAAATTAACAAATTCTTATCTACTTTCCATTTAATTTAATGCAGAAAAGTGCAGAAAACACAGAGAGTAAGGTTTATCCCATCCAAATAAGAACATTATGTAGGGTATACTAAATTAATAATTGCTCTACTCAGGGGCGCATCTACCTCTGGTGTAGGTGGTACATGGCACCGTGGCCCTCACCTCTAGAGAACCAATGTTGCCTCATAATTTAAATCTATTTGGGGGGAGAATTTTGTTCCTCCTTAGCATAGAGTACTTTTTTCGGAAATTAGCCTGGTGGACGGCAAGGAAAGGAGCAGCTCCAGAAGGAGGAAGTGTGTTACTTCCTTCATTTCTCCTCCATCCACCTACCCTCCACTTCTTCACTCTGAATTCCACTTCCTGCACCTACTTTCCACTGCCTTCCTGTGCCCTCCACTTCATCCATCTACTCCCCTGCTACCTCCGCTGCCTCCACTTACCTTCCATTGCCTCCCTCTGCCCCACACCACCTCAGCCGACCCTGCTATTTCCCTCTGCCCAAACTGCCTCCATCTACACCAACTACCTTCCTCTACCCCCATGGTCTTCTTCTGCCCCTTACTGCCGCATCCTATACCTACACTACTTCCTTTTATTGCATCACCCTGCAATACTATCTTCCTCTGTCCTCACTGCCTCATCTTACCACCTCTACCGCGTTCTCCCTAAATTCTCTTCTTTTTTTCATCACTCTTTTCACCAGCCTCTCTCTTTCCTTCTCATCCTCCGCTTTTCTCTCTTCCTTTTTTCTCTCCTCTTTCCTTTACTCTCTCTTCTTTTCTCTCCCCCACAAATGGCTTTATATCTTTCCTCCGCATTTTTACCCATCTCTCGTTTACCACTCTTCTCTCCCCCAATTCCTCCTCTCCCCCTTCTTTTTCCTCTGATCCTTCCTCCACTCCAATATTTCCCCCTCCCATTCGACTTCTTTACTCTTCCCCCTCTCCTTTTCCCCATTTCTTCCTTATTTTATTCCTCTTCTCCCTTTAACCCTTTCCCCTCTCCAATCTTCACTATGTCTCCCCCTACTCTATCTTACTCCTTTTTTCTCTCTCCCCTTCCCTTTCCCCCTCCCCCCAAGAGTGAGTGGCACTTTTTGTAGTAGGAACCTCCACCAGTGGCTCTACTAGAGATAAAACAAACAAAAAAAAAACGGTGAAAATGAAATTCATGGACTGTTTCATCTTTGTTTGGTTACAAACATTTCTTAATTTTTAATATTATTAATGTTTATTTGTAACGCGCCAACATATTCCGCAGCGCTATACATGGATTGTGATCAAAGCAAAACAATATTAACACACTGCAAGAAATTGAGGTTCCTGGAGCTTAGAATCCGGTGCCCAAAGTGCATTCCCAAAGCACCTTGCCAGACTGAAAGCTCGCAGACTGACACTCTTAAAAGACTGACAAATGCAGCACCCACATGGTTAACCAACCTCCTCAGGGACATATGAAACGAGAAAGCTTAGATATGTTCACAGTCTCACAAATAGCAGAGAAATAATTTTATTTACAAATAATTACTTGGAAAGGGCACTTGGTAAACACATCATTTATTTTTATGCTTTAATCATAAATATTGAAAAAATAGCTATAAAGCTAAATTGGAAAATCTAAAAGTATATTTTATTGAATGGTGGGATTCTAGTGTGAATACAAACTACTTGCTTTAAAATTGAGTCATTTTTAGTTAAACTTTTGAAAAAATATGCTTAATATATATAATTAACTACTGATTAATAGTTTATAATTGAAATAGTCTTCTTCATTAACCCATTATACACTTTGCAGTAGATGAATTGACTGTGGATAAATAATTTGTATGCCCTGATCTGGCTAGGCAAACCCATAATTCCCTGGGGCTTGTTTATTTATATGGAATTTGGTGATGGGTGTAGGGGGGCTACATGAAAGTAATCAATTAATGGCATCACTGCAGAATTATTATTATTAGCAGTATTTATGTATAAGGCACCAACACACAGTAGCATTATTTACAAAGTAGAATAGAGTACAGTTGGTATAATTAGCATATTACAAAGGTATAAACGAAGAATAAGGTTTGTAGTAATAGAAGTCCAATTAGAGTCCAATATAATATGAAACAAATTGATTTGCAGATAGCTTGGTGCTACAGAGTCTGAGGTCCCTATTCCAAAGAGTTTACAATCTAGACGATAAGGTTAATAGATACAAGATGGCGGTGTGTGAGGGAATAGGCTCATGTAAGTGGAGGTGTCTGTGTGTTGCACTGTGGAGTTAGTAGAAGGTCATTAGTAGAGTGAGGGGGGTATTTGGAAAATATTTGGAGATGAGGGCAGAGCTATAAGGAGGTTCAGTGTTATTAAGGGTCATGATTTTATTGTGGGTTCGAAGAGACGCCTGTGGAGTGTTGAGTATGGTAGATGAGTCTAGAGGAGGCATTCAATATGGATTGGAGTGGAGACAGGTGATGGGGAGGCCAGCAAGGAGTGAATTGCAGTAGTTGAGACAAAATATAATAAGAGAATGGATTAGAATTTTAGATGCCTCTTGTTTTAAATAGTGACATTTTGTAGATGTTTTTTAGTTGAGGTCTACATGTTTTGGCTATTGATGGTCAGGGTCCAATAGAACCCCAAGACAACCGCCTGGGAGGTGGAAGTGATGATGACATTATTAACAGTGAGAGATATTTGAGGAGTTGAAGCTGTGGTAGAGGGTGAGGAAATGTGGAACTCAGTATTTGACATGTTGATATTGAGTTCACAGGAGGATATGCAGGCGGATATGCAGGAGGATATGCAGGAGGATATGCAGGCGGATATGCAGGAGGATATGCAGGAGGATATGCAGGAGGATATGCGGGAGGATATGCAGGCGGATATGCAGGAGGATATGCAGGAGGATATGCAGGAGGATATGCAGGAGGATATGCAGGAGGATATGCAGGAGGATATGCAGGAGGATATTCAGGCGGATATGCAGGAGGATATGCAGGAGGATATGCAGGAGGATATGCAGGAGGATATGCAGGAGGATATGCAGGCGGATATGCAGGAGGATATGCAGAAAGGATATGCAGGAAGATATGCAGGAGGATATGCAGGAGGATATGCAGGAGGATATGCAGGAGGATATGCAGGAGGATATGCAGGAGCATATGCAGGCGGATATGCAGGAGGATATGCAGGCGGATATGCAGGAGGATATGCAGGCGGATATGCAGGAGGATATGCAGGAGGATATGCAGGCAGATATGCAGGAGGATATGCAGGAGGATATGCAGGAGGATATGCAGGAGCGTATGCAGGCGGATATGCAGGAGGATATGCAGGCGGATATGCAGGAGGATATGCAGGCGGATATGCAGTAGGATATGCAGGCGGATATGCAGGAGGATATGCAGTAGGATATGCAGTAGGATATGCAGGCGGATATGCAGTAGGATATGCAGGAGGATATGCAGGAGGATATGCAGTAGGATATGCAGGAGGATATGCAGGCGGATATGCAGGAGGATATGCAGTAGGATATGCAGGAGGATATGCAGGCGGATATGCAGGAGGATATGCAGAAGCATATGCAGGAGGATATGCAGGCGGATATGCAGGCGGATATGCAGGAGAATATGCAGGAGGATGTGCAGAAAGGATTTGCAGTAGGATATGCAGGAGGATATGCAGGAGGATATGCAGTAGGATATGCAGGCGGATATGCAGGAGGATATGCAGTAGGATATGCAGGAGGATATGCAGGCGGATATGCAGGAGGATATGCAGGAGCATATGCAGGAGCATATGCAGGCGGATATGCAGGAGTATATGCAGTAGGATATGCAGGAGCATATGCAGGAGGATATGCAGGAGGATATGCAGTAGGATATGCAGGAGCATATGCAGGCGGATATGCAGGCGGATATGCAGGAGGATATGCAGGAGGATATGCAGGAGGATATGCAGGCGGATATGCAGAAAGGATATGCAGGAGGATATGCAGGAGGATATGCAGGAGGATATGCAGTAGGATATGCAGGAGGATATGCAGGCGGATATGCAGGAGGATATGCAGTAGGATATGCAGGAGGATATGCAGGCGGATATGCAGGAGGATATGCAGGAGCATATGCAGGAGCATATGCAGGCGGATATGCAGGAGTATATGCAGTAGGATATGCAGGAGCATATGCAGGAGGATATGCAGGAGGATATGCAGTAGGATATGCAGGAGCATATGCAGGCGGATATGCAGGCGGATATGCAGGAGGATATGCAGGAGGATATGCAGGAGGATATGCAGGCGGATATGCAGGCGGATATGCAGGAGGATATGCAGGAGGATATGCAGGAGGATATGCAGGCGGATATGCAGGAGGATATGCAGAAAGGATATGCAGGAGGATATGCAGGCGGATATGCAGGAGGATATGCAGAAAGGATATGCAGGAGGATATGCAGGAGGATATGCAGGCGGATATGCAGAAAGGATATGCAGAAAGGATATGCAGAAAGGATATGCAGGAGGATATGCAGGAGGATATGCAGGCGGATATGCAGAAAGGATATGCAGGAGGATATGCAGGAGGATATGCAGGAGGATATGCAGGAGGATATGCTTGTGAGGCATAAGAGAGGGGGATAGATCTGGTGCTGAGAGGTAGGTTTGAGTGTCATCTTTATAGAGATGACCCTGAAACCCAAAGGATGTTATTATAGTACCAAGGGAGGATGTATAGATGGAGAAGAGGAAGGGGCCTAGGGTACGTCAATTAACAGAGGGCGCAGTGAAGACGAGGTGACAGAGAAGGAGACACTAAATGTTTGATTTTATAAATAAAAAGTGAACCATGGGAGTGCTGTGTTACGGGTGCAATGGAGTAGAGAATTTGGATAAGAAAATGATGGTCAACTGTATCAGAATCGGCTTAATTTTCTACAGGGTCTATCTCTATGGTTTCCCTCTATGTAAGAGACATCTCCGTGCATCTTGAAGTTAGTAGAAGATTATAGGCAAACTGGTTCACTCATGTTGTATTTTCATTCTCAAAAGGTTTGCTGTCACAAGCAAGTCGTAACATGATTAAAACTTTAATGTAGATTTAACCCTTTTGTTGAATGCCATCAAAAGAGACAAAATATTTTCAGTTTAGAAGTATATTTTATTAAAAAGCACAGATAAATCAATAGTAATAGAAATATTGTGACCATTAAGAGATATGGAGATGGCTAGATCTAAAACAAAACATACCATTACTATGAGAAGTAGGGAGTATTTTCTAATTTTAGATGGTATTGTAGAAGATTTATGATGGCAACATGTGGTCCGTGAAACACTTGTGGTCTGTGAAACACTGGTGGTCTATGAAACACTGGGGGTCTGTGAAACACTGGTGGTCCACTGCTGCTCTACAATCGATAATCTCCCCTCATTAAACTGTAAGACAAGTGAGCCCTCACCTAGTGTTGCCATTGTGGACCAAGAACAGCTCAGAACTGCCTAGAGAGTCAAAGGCAGTTGTTGGTCCTATCCTCTTATGGTAGCGCAGCACAAAGCAGCAGCAGTGGCGGGGAGCATCCGTTAGATGGCGCTACCGAGTCAAGACTTAGGTAACTTGTTAGGGTTGGGGTTAGGGTTAGTTATAGGTTTAGGCTAACATTATAAGCTTAGAACTTATCGTCAGCGCTGCAAATTATCGACAGCGCCATCTAGCGGTTGGAGGCCGCACTGCAGCGGTGGACCTGTCCCGACACCAAAACAGGATAGATCCTGTGGATTTTATATGTTATTATTTTATACCCATAAAATAATATAGTATCAATCCCTAAACACAAGAAACAGCTTCTAACAGAGAAATCACTATAATATAGAACATGTGAAATAACACTAGCACTGTCCTTGCAGATTCATCCAATACACCTAATACGGTGATGGTTTTCCTTGTGTTAACTTTTTGTAAAATACCTATAACTGTTTAATGTATATTGTAAAAATACAAATAATCGGTAGTTTAAATATTTTTTTTATTTAAGAATACATTTTTTTAATAATTAGGAATTGTGTCAACAATGGGACTACATTACAAAACACTGGTGCACAGCTTGGCTCGATGAGGGCCACCAACAGTCCAGGATTTGGATGTATCTCTGTATTCAGGTTCTCTCTGTTTTAGCACAACTGAGTTATTAAGTTTCATCCTGATTGTTCCACCTGGGCTCATGCCAGAGAGAGATTGAAATCCTGGACTGTTGTATTAATGTGATCTAGTATGGTACAGAGCGGTCCACGTTCAACAATGGAGAGCCCCTCACAGGCCTGGATTTGAGGATTTTCTTTCTGCGCACTTCAGCGTGACTGAATAGCCTCACCTCGGTGCAGCATAGCCTCACCTCGGTGCAGCGGGATATGCTCCAGGCCTGTGAGGGTCTCTCCAGGACAGAACTTGAACATCCCTGGTATAGTACATGTATTTCCAGCTGGGACGGTGATGCTCCCAATGCACAATTCTAAAATATAAAATCAACATTTATTATTATTATTATTAGTATTATTTATAGTGCTCACATATATTTCCTTTTTCTATTTGTTGACTTTTTGCCGCCATGCAAGTAAAGATTTTTAAAGTATAATAATGTAAAGGGATTTTTCTTAAAATAAATATATAATATAATCATTTTAATACTGCTAGTAATATTCTTTATGTTCACATTAGTCTTGCTTTGCTTATTTATATTACATATCTCTGTTTTTATATAATTCTGAGCAGATTTCAGTTTTTTAGAACTATATGTAGTATATCACCAAGTGTCGTCCAGTATACAGTGATTGTTTCATTGTTTTCTTAGTCTAGACAATAAATAACCTTCTATTGACTTGTAACCCCAAGTGAGCTGCGCCCGTCTATTGCTCATCACTTGTTTAGTAGATTAGTGAGTTTGTTCTCAGAATAATAAATAGCTCAGAAAAAAGGACCAGAGGTATTCGAGTAATTACTTCAAATGTTAAATGATTCATTCTTTTCCAATTGGACCATTGTTCTGTGCCTAATATGTAACATAATGTTTATATTAAAGGACCACTGTAGCTCAAGAAAAAAAGTAAAACATTAGCAGCTCTGTAAACCGGTTCCCTGGTGGTCCAGTGGTTAGGATTCGGTGCTTTCACCGTTACAACCTGGATTTCGATTCCAGTCAGGGAACCAAGAGGTCACACCACCCTGAAGCCAAGCAGATTTGGGCCTGGCCAGTACTTGGATGGGAGATTACTTTGGAATTCCAGGAGCTGTATGCTATAGCCCACTTGAGAAGGAACTGGCAACCCACTCCAGTATCTCTGCCATGAAAACCAAGAGGATCAGTATGACCATAGACATAAAGTTGTTCCTGGTGTTGTTATCCCTGAGGTCAATGACAGTTGGACATGACTGAACGACACAATAACAAACCTTGGACATAAAAAGATTTTTGGGAAAAAATGAATTTTTGATGAATCAATTATTAG
Source organism: Discoglossus pictus (assembly GCA_027410445.1). Lineage (NCBI taxonomy): Eukaryota > Metazoa > Chordata > Amphibia > Anura > Alytidae > Discoglossus > Discoglossus pictus. The sequence goes on from CM050166.1 coordinate 14,574,715, forward strand.
GAATCAATTATGTCTTTGTTCTATTGACTTTTTTGAGCTGGATAATGTGCGGGTGGGGGGGTTGCTGTATTATCTATCAGTGAAGGAGCAGGGTAGAGGAAGAGATCAGGAGTCTTTGACAGAACTGGATATGATTGAAATTGGCACCACAGCACCACAACCCTTTCACTCATAACCAGAAGAATGCTGCTTGCATCAGGAAATGCAAGCATTGCTCTTCAGAAATGTAAATACCCTCTCACACAGTTCCCCCCCAACATATCAGGGATGCCTCCAGAGTAATAAAACTATTTGTTAAATTATAAATGACATTTTTCCTGCTTTAATATGCTCCTACTAAGACTCAAAATTGTCAGACTTACTACATTTTTCATTGTACAGTAGTCCTATAAGACAGGTAGCCTCTAAGAATGCTGTTTTTTGGCCCAGGGTGTCTCGGTTTCTGTGATTTACAAGCACATGGCTAAAATACTAAAAATAATCTGGCAAAATTGATTTAAAAAAACTTTTAGCATTTAATTACTTGATAAAAGCTGGAAACCACATAGAACTGGGGATTGCGGTTGGCATGAAGACCCATGGTGCATCAACATATCTACATTAATACCACTAAGCAAGCATCTGGTATTACAAAGAATTGACAAGAACTACATTGTATATCTCTTGAAGACCACTTTTTGTCTTTACAGCTCAATTAATTAAATTAATGGGATTATGAAGCCTTAATGCCAGCCGACACGCATTTCAGAAAGTTATTATTTACCAAACTGCTACCAATAGACAAAAAAAATTACACTTTTACATGTGTTATGTACATGGTATGTGATTGGCTGTGATTATAGATCATACTGTAGCATATGTTAAAAAGTACAAAGACGTAAAAAGAACAAGTGTTGGCGAAAACTACTTAGAGTCACTTGGACTACAAGAAGATCCAATAAATCAGTTCTTCAGGAAATCAAGACAGACTGTTCACTTGAAGGTATGATCATAAAGCTGAAGCTCAAATATTTTGGCCATATCATGAGATGGCAGGAATCCCTAAAGAAGACTCTGATGCTGGGAAAGATTGAAGGCAAAAAAAGAAGGGGACGACAGAGGCAGAAATGGAAAGATGAGGTCACTGAAGCAATAAACATGAACTTGATGGAGCTCAGAGGGGCAGGGACTGAAAGATGTATCTGGCATGCTGCGGTTTATAGGGCGACTAAATGACTAAACAACAAGAAAAAAGAAGAGATACATTTCTCTCAATATGAAACACCAATTGTCCCTACAGAAAAAACAATTGGTTTCCAAGAGCTATTTTAAAATAGCATTAAAACATAATTAATCACTTTAAACATGTCATGCGTGAGGACTCCATATTAAACAGTGAACACACTGAAAAGTACTGAATATAACACACACCCTAAATTACACTGTAGTCTATCAAGAACTATTCCTGACAAAGCCGAGGCGAAACGCGTATTGGAGAGTTCGGGTGCTTCCAACCCATACCAGTTAGGAAGTGCATATTGGGAGGCTCAAGGCAATTTTTTAGGTATAACTGTTGCATATGTTGATTAGGGCAGAGCACCCTGTACATTTTCAGAAACCGTAGAGTGTTTATTCCAATTCTAAGGGGAAACACAAGTTTGGTTTATAAACGAAATGTCTCATTCAATGTATTTCCCTTAGAAAATACATTTTACTAAGTATCCTAGTTACAGGCTACATAAGATAATATATCATCCACTGAATGGGATCATTGCCATGATAATGAGGTAGCAGAAATCTTAGCGCCCCTCTTACACACTCACAAAATTCACCAAAGTATCATGGATGCCTCCATGTCCTGGAATTAAAAAATAGTTTTATGGCATTTTCCAAGTCTAATCATGCTCAGAGTCATCAAACAGATATATTTCATTCTTCGGTGGTTCTTTAACAATGGCGGTAAATGATGCAGATGATACCAGGACGGCTAATATTATTTATATATTTTGCAACGTTAAATATAACACAGACTCTCACTGAAATTACAGTAATATTTAAATTACACATTGTCTAACAACCAACTCCCACTTTTCAGAACAGTTTTTGCTTCATTTATTTTGCACCACTGCGTGTGGAAGTGGGAGTAATGTCTATCAGCCCTGTTTATTCTGTCTTAGTAATATGGTAATCAGCCGTCTCTCCTCCTAATATTTACATTTAGGTCTGAAGAGCTTTTTTTCTAATGTATTATCACTCATAATATTTTGTACTGTCTGTTATTGCTATGATGAGATATGGTGCATATAAGGCACTATAAACAGATACAGATATGTTGGAAGCTGGTCTAGTGCTTTATGTTTAATGGATCATTGTATTAAATTAATTAAGTAATAAATAAAATAAGTAATAAATGTTTGAAAGTGCTGATAAGAGTAAGAGCATAGATACAGCTAGGTTTTAATTTAAAAAAAAAAATATAATAATTAAATAAATAATTATGATCCCAGGAAGGATCCATGATAAATGATAGAATTGTTGTGTTTGAGACAGCGGATTATATTTCTGGATAGCCAAATTAAATGCACCATCCTGCTTCCTGGCCAGTGAGGGGGGAGGGGTGTGGTGTCAATTTCAATCTTATCTAGACATCAAACAAAGGTTCTGGACTTCTGTTTGTAACCTCCTCTCCCACCCCTCCCTCGACTGATAAATACAAACACCCCCATCATAAAACTCTCAGGTTGTGATGCAAAAAAACAACTCTTTCTTATATTTAGATTTTCCCAAAATGTTTTCAGCCTTATTAAATTGCGATTTGCCCAATTGAATAGGGCTCTATATAAGCACAGAACATATTATTTTTACAGACGTTTTTAGTTAGTGAACTTCTATCTCAAAGCAAGGTCTTCACTAACTAAAATCTTCTGTAAAAAAATATGCTCTGTGCTTATATAGAGCCCTATTCAATTGGCCAAATTGCAATTGAATGAGGGCCCAAGTGTCTTTTTTTCTTTAACTCCAGTGGTCCTTTAATAAACACATAGGCCCTCATTCAATTGCAATTTGGCCAATTGAATAGGGGTGTAAATAAGAACATAACATATTTTTTTAAAATACGTTTTTAGTTAGTGAAGACCTTGCTTTTGGATAGATGTTTACTAACTAAAAACTTATTTTAAAAGAATATCCTATGTGCTTATTTAGAGCCCTATTCATTTGGTCAAATCGCAATTGAATGAGGCCCTATGCATTTTGACATAAAAAAAATCTTACAACAATTAAATAAATTGTCATTGCTTTGAATTAATGACATTATTTACAATGCTCCTCTGGCTAATTAATACTAAAAATGATTTCCTGGAAAGGAATAAACGTTGTCCCTTGTTTTTGTGTCCTTTGGAACTATTCAAAGCTTAACATTTATTTTTATTTTATATTTTTATATAAATGATTCAACTTGATGGCTTAATTAATTTTATCCTCCTCAATAATAATTTCTCACATTAGCTTTACACTTTGCTTGCTTGTAAGAAGCTCCCAAAGTAACAGTTTCTTCTGAAGCCTCCCTATTTCTTCCTGACCTCTCTCATGTAGGGTGCCATGTTTCATAGCAGTGTTTTATATGATAACAAGCGACTTGCCCGTCAAAAAATTGTAAGGCAGGTAATGCTGTTTGCCACAGCGAGTAAGTGTTTTGGTGATCTGAGATCCTTGTGCGTTCATTGCGAGGCTGGTGCTGAGCGCCTTTGGCGCTCATCGCGTGGCTCGCAATGAGCGCCTTCGGCTCTTATTTCGATCCTCCGGGTTGGTGTATTTGTTGTTATGATAGGCGCTTTTGTGCTTATTGTAAGGTCCGCGCTGATCTGGTTTTGTCGCTTATTGCAAGCCTCTCCCCTGGTGTAGTTTGTGTCCTATGAGCACTGTTGGCGCTCCTTGTGGGTGGCGCTGTGAAGGTGTTTGTAGTTGTTTGCAATAGTGTGGTGTTATTTTTTTTTGTTTTCGGTCTATTTTTTTTTCATGCTAAATAATTAATTAAATCATAAATTAATACACTTTACCTCTTTGTAATTAATATATGCAGCAGGGAATGTGCTGAAGAGCTAACAATTATTTTTGATGTTCCTGCAGCATCCAGGTTTGCAGTGTTGTAGATCTGAGGTGTAAGTGTCAGCAATGTGTGCAGTGTCAATAGGCTGCGTGCGCGAGGGGAAACCGTTTGTGTAGCTGGGTAAGTTAGTGTTCTGTAAGTTAGTGTTGTAAAATGACGGCGAATGTGTATGTGGTACGCTGGTTTGTATGATTTAGCGTCCTTGCTAATGGTGTATGTTGTAGATCGCACAGGTTTTTGTAAAAGTCGTATGTGGTTTGCGGTATTTTGCGGCTTTAGGGGTCATGTAGCCTCGTTTTCGCTTTTTTCATCAGCCATTTTTTCTCTCGCTTAGGGGATTTTCGAGTGTCTAAACTTTGTAAATTTGACTGCAATTGAGGTTTAAGCAGTGTTGCAGAGGTCCTGGGTGTCCCCCCTTGCTGTGGGTAAGGTTTTTATTTTATTTTTGTCTGTATTTTATTGTTTTTTAATGTTTGTCGCTGTGCGCGGGTTGTCCATTAAGGTCGTATTTTTGGATCTTTTTCTAAGTCCTGCGGGTCGTATTTTTTTTTGTGTAAGTCCGTAGTACAAGTCCCACTTGTGTGGTGGTTTGTTAGCGCCTACTAAGCCGCCTACTTCATCTGTGAGACACTCAGAATTGCATTCACAACTACACCTCAGCAGGTATGGAGAAGACTATGGAAACTGCGCCATCCCTGTAGCCAATGTGTTTATTAATATCACTACTGTATGCATGTTATTATATCTTGGCAGATAGAAATATTCTGACTTTTTGTTTTCAATTTTTAACTGTTTCCTATACCCTGCTCTGCCGTCCCCACCTTCCCCCCCATCCTTCCCCCATTTATGGCTGGCATAATTACCTCAAATCTCCTCCCCCCTCCTCAAATACTTTCATTCTATGGTCTCTCTCTCTCTCATTCCTTCCTAAATCTCCTATCTTCCTGTACTGTCTGACCCCAATCCATTCTCTCTCTCTCTTTCAGTGCAAATTTACTCTGGTTTTAAGGCCTACTTCATCTGTGAGACACTCAGAACTGCCCTCCCTCCCCCTCACCCACCCCAACTCAGATTAAATTTATAGAGCCATAGAAAACACCTGACTTCCTACTTGCAGATATATCATCTCAACACTAGGGGTCAGCCAACATACTAGTCTTTCACCTCAGATCCCTCCCCTCTCCCTCTAAAATAAAACTCTTTCTATCTTTCACTTGCTTCCTGGCCCTTGCTATTCATTATTTGTTACTCTTCCCCAGTTCTCTGCCCTTTAATTCCCTTTAGATTGTAAGTAGCGAGTTTCCAGTCTTGTAGGGTGCTTTGGGATAAAGCACTTTCTGCTAAGATTCTAAGCTCAAAACAGGGCTCTTCAACTTTTTAATTTTGTTAAACGTGTATTTCCCTTGTTCTTATCCCCTGTACAGCGCTACGGAATATGTTGGCGCGATACAAATAAAAGATAATAATAATAATAATAATAGCGGTTGTAAGGCGCCGTAGAGCCCGCAAGCGTTAGCAACAACCCGTATTGCTGAGAACTATATATGTGATTCCACTGAGAAGAATAAAACAAATAAAATAATTTAAATAAAACATAAAAAACTTAAGAATCCCTTTAAGATGATAGTTTTGCATGTAAAAACAGTATTTGTAGCATTTAATATCTGTTCTTTCAAAGACAAGACGGAAAATTAGGAAATGCCAATTTAAATTAGCAGTGACAGCTGGAGATCTGCTGCTTTGTACCGTCCAATTGATGTGTTTGATTAGTAAACATAAGTTGCATTTTGAAGAACTTCACTTGGTAATGACAAAATGATCTTAGAAAATGTTCAGTGTTGGTTTGTGCACAGAATACAGTCTGATGTCCGTAAGACGTAACACGTGATATTTTGCACTTAAGCATTTGATTATGAACCTGTTGAGATATATTTATTGAGATATTTGAAAAAATAGATATTTCCACCCCTAAGCCCATTTAATGTTTTATTTGCAAAGATACTGGAGTGGGCTGCCAGTTCCTTCTCCAATTGACCATGATTTGTCTGACCTCTCTGCTATGACCTGCCCATCATGGGTGACCCTACATGATATAGCTCACAGCTTCATTTCGGTAAACTAGATCTGGTGCTACTTGTACTCGCCCTCTGCTCTTAGTGGTAGGCACCTTCTGACCTGAGGAGCTCATCTTCTGGTGCCATATCATTATCTCTGGTTGAGCTTATCCATAAGATTGTCTTGGCAAAGATACTGGGCTGGGTTGCCAGTTCCTTCCCCTGCTGAATGCGATTGGTCTGGTCTCTCTGATATGACCGACCCATTTTGAACGACCCTACATGGTATAGCTCACAGCTTCATTGAGGTATACAAGCCTCTTTACCACAACAAGGAAGTGATCAAGAAGGAGATGCTTCCTATAGGGAAGTTTATTAAACAAGTTAAAGTTTATCCCCACATAATAAATGTGCTCTATACAGGCCAGAGTTACCAGTGGTGCAGGTGGTGCAATGAACCAGGGCCCTGCTCTGAGAGGGGTCCCAGTGCTGTGTCATTTATTTGCATTTATGGGAAAGGCTCTTGGGAAGGGGGAATTAAGTGTGTTGGTTTCGGGGGGCATCACAAAACAACATATAACCTCCACTTTAACGGAGGGGTCCTCAACTATCTAGTTCCACCACTGGCTCTAGCTCCCAATAGAAAGTAGCGGCATTTTACGCTTATCTTCACTTATTCTCTTGTTGTTACTTTGTTACATACTTCATAAAGATTTCCTACTCTACACTGATCCTTCAATAAAAATAGTTTTAAATGATACCTTGATTGGGGCCGCCACTTTGTCCAATCATGGTTTAATATTTCTGCGCATAATGAGAATAACCTCTATTCACGTCGTCTACCTTGGAGTGGTAACACATTACCCGGGCTTTATATTGAAAACAGTATAAATCAATCCCGCCATTCAGGCAGTTGTAGCACACAAAGAACTAGTTAGCTTCAAGCTAATTCCAGCAGTCAATTGGCTTTTATAGAAATTTGATGACATCTAATCCTCTGGCTTTCATTTACGTTTCTATTCTTAGCTTAGCCGAGTGTGCCCTATAATTATTTGGTAGTTTTTTTGTACACATTCTGTTGTGAGATGCTTGCTTAACCCTTACACTGCTGACTACATCACCAGGGATCTGAGAAGTTGCATCTGTTAGATTTGGAGATTTTCTATATAAATGTAAATATTGCACTTATTTCACTTATTTACCTTTTTAGCACAAAATGTTGGTGGGCTAATGTCATCAGCTAGTTGTGAAGAGGTTAAAACATTGCATTCAGTTCACAAGTTATTTTAAGAAATGGCAAACAAACTGATTTTTATTCATTTCTGTATTGTTTTAATACAAAGTCTTATATTTTTCATTAAAATATGTATAATACATAAATGCATGGTAGATGGTTTAGGATCAAAATGGTACTTACAACCATGACGACAGTGCATGAAGTAGCCAATCAGAGGCAACAATCTGCAACTTGCTACTTGAGAGAGGTCACTGACAGGCTAATTTGCACCTCACATTCTGTATATTTATGAGCTGCTTGAGCTTGTTGTTGTTGTTTAGTCGTTCAGTCGCGTCCGACTCTCCATGACTCTATGGACCACAGTACGCCAGGTGCATCTCTCAGTCACTGTTCCTCTGAGCTCCATCAAGTTCAGGTTCATTGCTTCAGTGACCTCATCTATCCATCTCCGCCTCTGTCATCCCCTTCTGCTTATACCTTCAATCTCTCCCAGCATCAGAGTCTTTTCTAGGGAATCCTGTCTTCTCATGATATGGCCAAAATATTTGAGCTTCAGCCTCATGATCATACCCTCAAGTGAACAGTTTGTCTTGATTTCCTGAAGTACTGATATATTGGTTCTTCTTGCAGTCCAAGGGATTCTAAGCAGTCTTCTCTAACATCCCAATTCAAAGGCGTCAATTCTAAGGCGCTCAGACTTCTTTATGGTTCAGCTCTCACATCCGTATGTTACTACTGGGTATACCATAGGTCGAACTATGCTGACCTTTGTTGATAGTTTAATATCTTTACTTTTTACTAACTTGTACAAGCTTGCCACAGCTTTCCTCCCCAGAAGCAAACGTCTTTTAATTTCATGACTACAGTCACCATCTGCATCTTGGATCTTGGATCCAAACAAAATAAAATCTGTCAATGCTTTTACTTTTTCCCCATCTATTTGCCAGGAAGTGAGATTGCCGTTTGCCATGATCTTGTTTTTCCTAATGCTGAGCAGCAGGCCAACTTTTGCACTCTCTTCTTTTACCCTCATCAATTATTCCTTTAGTTCCTCCTCACTTTCAGCCATCAGAGTAGTATCATCGGCGTATCTGAGATTGTTGATATTCCTTTCAGCAATATTGATTCCGACTTTGGATTCATCCAGTCCACCCTTAAACATGATTGGCACCCCCTGCTGCATTTAAAATTTCAAATTCCCCGCTGCGGTTCCTTAAAGAGCCCGCGGCACACAAATAGTTAAGGCTGGCCACAGGTACCTAAAATGAACCCCTCCCAATGCTGGGGTCTATACAGACCCTCATGAGCCTTTAATTAATCTCATCAGTTGAATAGGTGTATATATAGACCCCTATAGGACACTAATAAACCACTATAATAACACTATATGTGCCATGAGGGTCCTCCAGGACCCTCATGACACAAAGTCTAAGCACTACACTACACTATTAACCCTAACTATGCCACATTAACCCTAACTACACCCTTTTAACCCATACTTTTTTAATTGAAAGTTTTAAGCATACAAAATTTAAAAAAAACACAGAAATAAAATCTTACATATTAACCCATACTAAACCCCATTAACCATAACTATAACCCATGAACCAAAACTGTATCCAATAAACCCCTACCCTATTAACCCCTACCTTACATTATTAACCCCTATCCTACAATATACAATTACATTAACCCTCTCTAACTAACTCCCCTGTAACTAATAAACACTATTTAGCCCTCACCATACCTAATTAACCCTATCACTAACCACTTAACCCCATCTAGTCCTCTTTAATCCTAACTGGGCCTATGAAACCCCATCTAGTCCTATTTAACCCAGTCTAGTCCAATGTAACCCCATCTAGTCCTATGTAACCCTATCTAGTCCTATTTAACCCTAGGTTGGCCTATGTAACCCCATCTATTCCTATTTAACCCTATCTAGTCCTATGTAACCCTATATTGTCCTATTTAACCCTAACTAGTCCTATTTAACCCCAAATGTACCTAGTAAATCTCATGCCATTATCCCCCTCCTACCCTACCTTATTAATCCCTACACTATTAACCTCTAATAAAACCCCTATTACCCCACTAATTACATAAAAATTACACAAAATCTAAATCTACATAAAATTAAAAACCTACTTTACAGAAAATAAAACAACCTAAGTTACCCGAAATAAAAAAAACAAAGTTACATAAAATAAAAAACCATAACTACATACAACCCCTAGCTACATGCAATTGAACCCCTAACTACATACAGTTAACCCCTAACTACATACAGTTAACCCCTAACTACATACAATTAAACCCCTAACTACATACAATAAAAATCCATAAATCTCTTCTAAAACAACCCCCTCACTAAACTTAGAATAGGGTAAATAAGCCTACTTACCTTGCCCAAATGCCTTTCCAGCAATGACGGTTTTCGGGCCTTCATCCCTAGCATAGGGGCCCATCCTTTATGGGCGCGGATCTGGCACCCCTAGGATAAAAAGAAACATAAAATTAGTAAAAAAATAATCACAACATATCATATCATCATAAACATTATTAATAGGACACTTATCTTTTTGCAATGCCCCCGTCCTCCAGGTAGTCTTCGCCGGCAGGGCCCGTCAAAAAAAATCTGCCACTGTAAAAAAAATATTTAAGCATGCTCCGGTAACAAATTGCAAATGGCGCCTTCTAATGGGCTGAAAACGCTGTCAATCAAATTTTTAGCCAATCAGAAGGTGACAAGGTATGAGCCAATCAGAATGGGATATACCCCTATATCTCATTCTGATTGGCTGATGGACCTGTCAGTCATTTGTAAACTAATCAGAAGGTGTTATTACCTTCAGCCATTCAGAATGGGATACACCCTTGATTCTGATTGGCTCCAAGCATCTGAATCTTCTAAATGGCTGCAATCTGATTGACAGTTACATCAGCCTATCAGAAGACGCATATGCTTGGAGCAAATCACAATAAGATAAACCCCATGGGGTGTATCCCATTCTGATTGGCTGAAGGCAACAGCCATTCAGCCAATCAGAATGTGATAAAGGGGTGTATCTTATTCTGATTGGTGCCTTCTGATTGGCTTAAATTTGAATGGGATACACTCCTATATTCCATTCTGATTGGCTGTTGGACCTGTCAGTCATTTATAAACCAATCAGAAGGCACTATTGCATTCAGCCCCACAGGGTATATCCCATTGTGATTCGCTCCAAGCATCTGCATCTTCTGATTGGCTGATGCAACTGGCAGTCAGATTGAAGCCAATCAGAATCAAGGGTGTATCCTATTCTGAATTGCTGAAGCCAAAAGTGCATTTTGATTGGTTTACAAATGACTGACAGGTCCATCAGCCAATCAGAATGGGATATTGGGGTGTATCCCATTCTGATTGACTCACACCTCGTCACCTTCTGATTGACTGAAATTATTTATTGACAGCGTTTTGGGCTAATCAGAAGGCGGCATTTGCAATTGTTTTACCGGAGCATGCGCGAAAAGCCTCATTTGAGGCGGGTAGCCACCAGGAGAACAGGGGCATCTCGAAAAGGTAAGTGTCCTATTTCTAATGTTTATGATGGTATGTTGTGTTTATTTTTTTACTAATTTCATGTTTCTTTTTATCCTAGGGGTGCCGGACCTGTGGTCATGAAGGATGGGCCTTTATGCTAGGGACGAAGGCCAGAAAGCCGTCATCTCTGGAGGGGCATTTCGGCAAGGTAAGTGGGCTTTTTTACCCTATTCTAAGTTTAGTGAGGGGGGTTGTTTTAGGTGAGATTTAGGGCTTTTTATTGTATGTAGTTAGGGTTTTAATTGTATGTAGTTAGGGGTTTAAGTTTATGTAGTTATGGGTTAAATTAGAGGTTAAGTTGGGGGTCAACTTAACCCCTAATTTAACCCCTAACTACATACATTAGTTAGGGGTTAAGTTAGGGGTTAAATTAGGAGTTAAATTGAGGAGTTTAATTGTATGTAATGTATGTTTTACTTTATGTGATGTATGTTATATTTTATGTGATGTATGTCTTTTTTTATTTTATGTAAGTTAGTTTTTTTTTATTTTGGGTAACTTAGGTTTTTTTTTTTTTGTAAAGTAGTTAAGTAGTAGTATAATTTAGATTTTTTTTATTTTTGATAATGTTTTTATTTTATTTTTGATCATGTTTATTTATTTTCTGATAATGTTTTTTTTTTTTTTTTTTTTCTGATGATGTTCTTTTTTACATTGTGTTTTACTGGGATAACTGGTGTTAAATAGGCCCACTTAGGGTTAAATTGGACTAGATAGGGTTACATAGGACTAGATAGGGTTAAATAGGGCTAGATAGGGTTACATAGGCCCAGTTAGGGTTAAATTTAACTAGATGGGTTACACAGGACTATATGAGGTTACTTAGGACTAGACTGGGTTAAATAGGACTAGATGGGGTTACATAGGACCAGTTAGGGATAAAAATGACTAGATGGGATTCAATGGGTTAATGGGGTATAGTTAGGGTTAATCGTGTAGTGTAGTGCTTAGACTATGTGTCATGAGGGTCCTGGAGGGTCCTGCTAGATTGTGATACAAATGTTTTAGTCTTTACTTGCTCCTAATTGGCCAAAAATATTTTTCAAATTGTATACCAATTTAGCCTGGGTTTGTTGGGTGTTAACCCTAAGTTTTAAGTGACAGAAATGAATATAAAGATATTTTGATAAATTCAAGGTAAGTAATTAAATTCTTATTTTGGTATTTTTTCATGCAATTTTTTTTTCACACACTACTAATGCTCCACAGACAACTCCTCAGATTATGACACTGACATTGAGGGAGATTATGCTAATTACTTTTATTTTTGTGTAGTCGTTCAGTTGTGTCTGACTCTCCGTGATGGACCTCAGCATGCCAGGCATATATGTCAAGTATCCATCTCAGCCACTGTAGTCCCCTTCTTTGTGTGTTTTCAATCCTTCCTAGAATCAGAGTCTTCTCTAGAGAATCCTGTCTTCTAATACACAATATTTGAGCTTTAATTTACTTTTAGATATAAAACAGATTGTATTATTGTATCCCTTTAAGTATGATGTCACATCTAAATAGGCACAGAAGCCTAGGTAGATCACTGGTTCCATGTCTCCTGGATTTGAAGAGGTTAAAATACAGGAACCTTTTGAGGAAAAACGCAATGCAAAACACTAATTATTGTGGGTTAATTTTAGTTTTTAAATACACAGCAATACACAGCAAACGTGACCTCATGTGATGTAATGAAATGAGTGTATTTGGCATAGGATACAAGAATAAATGAGACCATCTTGCCAGACTAGGAGTGAGACATTAATAAGATTACAGCAGCATCCCCATACATTAAATATACTGTCAATAAATATTGGCATCTAATGGGAGATGATGAATCACTGGGCAGCTGGTGTAGAAATCACCCACTAATGTGTCTCATACATTTATAATGTCATTCTTTATATTTATTATTTTGCAATTATACATTTTATTTTTTTATTGTTTTTATTATTATTATAAATAACAAAACAAGAAAAATTAAAAGAGAAAATACAACTGCATACAAATTAAACAACTATAAATATTTTAACATCAATAAACATCAAAATAATAAATAATATATTTTATATTTAACAGTAATATCCAATTATTTTATGAAATATAATAGAAACAACAAATGGATTATGAACATGTGTTCATAAAACCACCCACTATATATATTTATCTCATACATGTATAAGGTAATTCTTTATTGTTTTTCACTTATACATTTTATTATTTAATAAATGACCAAAAGAGAAAATAAAACTGCAAACAAAAATTACATATATATAATTATTTTAACATCAATAAATATAAAAAAAAATATTGTATATTTTTTATTAAACATAAAATATATTATTTTATTAAATATAATTTAATAAATATTGTACATACAGTAAATATGGTTATATTCAATTCATGGGGACCATATGTTCATAAAATTAATAAAATAATAATAAAAATAATAATAATAATATTATATTAATATTATTTTATTGTATTATTATATTAATATTATTTGTAATAATAATATTTCATAATCAACTAATAATTATTAATAATAATTTTATAACATATTATATATAATACAATTATTATTATTATTATTATTATTATATTAATATGTCTCACATCAGCATATATTTCATAAACAAAATTAATTGTATTTTTATTTTGGCTAAAGTTTATAAAATACATTTTCCAGTATATTGCTATACATCTTTGAGTCATTTGATGGAGAATGATATTTTTTACATAATGAATTGGGCTTATGTAGCAATATAGAGATTTCTAATTAATTATTTTATCTCCCATTAGACATATACAATTATTTACATTTTTAAATCATGTTATGTCTTAATTTGAGCAGAATCTGCTACTGTAGGTGGTGTCTTGTGATATAATATGTACTTATTGGATGCTGAAGGTGTCCAAGTGTATGATGAGTATTGGTATGGTGTGTACATTGACACAGACCGCATCTCAGATCATATACGAAATGAACAGCATTTGTGTTTGAACTAAAGAAGATGCTTCCTCATTTTTCTTGACCCAGAGAAACTGCTTAAGACTATGAAGTAATTGTTATGCCGGGAAGTATATAACCGTAAAATCACAAGATCAGCAGGTGGAGTTAAAGGTGCAGAATAACATCTATACATTAATCCTAAGGTCACCAGTATTAGCAGACAGAGCCATGGTGTAATATATTGTACTGTACATACTGGATATGTAACAAACATAATGGTTTAGCTTTTTTAGGTAATAAAGAGGAAAAAATATTGTGACATTGGAGAGGTTGTATAAGTTTATGGGGTATGTGTATTTGCGTCATTCAGTTGTGTCTGACTCTATGTGACCTAATGAACAGTAAAACGTCATGCTGATCCACTTGGTGTTCATGGAGATACTAGAGTAGGTTGCCAGTTCCTTCTCCAGTGGGCCACAGCTCCTGGTATTCCTAGGTGGTCTACCATCCAAGTACTGACTAGGCCCAACCCTGCATGGTTTCAGGGTGTTGTGATCTCTTGGTTCCCAGTTCATCCCATAACCCAGGCTAAGGAAACTTATTATTTATAGCTTGTCTATGTGCTCACCCTATATCATCCACCTCTTAGTAGAACCATGAATTGATAATTAATAGGAGCTGGTTGTAATTAGTGTTAATTAGTCATCATTTGTAATACACCATTTAAGTAATTCTTCCTGTAGAAGACATGAGTAGGAACGTACAGAACAAGAAAACCCGGGCTGGGGTTTTAGGTGTGACTCCCTACCTTCTGCTCACGTAGGTCAAGGATCATGACAATGTAGCGCAGTACATGACATATTATACCAGGGACAGACACTTTTGTGGTGGCCATCTAAGTCAGCCACTGGTGACAACTGTAAAGCAATTATTAACATCTAGAGAGACTATGGGCATTGCAAGAAATGCAGGGCCCTGTCTTCAAGCTTAGAATCCAATGTCCATAGTGCTTTCCCCAAAGCACTATGCAAGACTGAAAACTCTCAGACTTACCATCTAAAGGGTTTGGGTGGGTACAGGAGGGTAAAAGATGTAGTGTGCGTGTTAAGATGGCCGGTGATAGGCTTCTTTAAATAGATGCATTTTTAGTGAGGTTTTGAAGGACTTGAATCAGGGGGGATAGTCTAGTGGAGCGAGGCAAGGAGTTCCAGAGAATAGGGTCAGCGCAAGAAAAGTCCTGAAGGTGAAAGATAGGGGAGGTGATGAGAGAGGAGGAAAGAAGAAGGTCGTTAGTATAACGAAGAGGGCGGATGGGGAATATTTGGAGATGAGAGCAGATATATAAGGGGGTGCGTTGTTGTTGAGGGCTTTGTAATTTAGGGTCATGATTTCTGGAGGTTATGGGAAGCCAGTGGAGTGACCGACAGAGAGGTGATGCCGAAACGTACGTTTAGTACAGTAGATGAGTCTAGCGGAGATGTTCATTATGGATTGAAGTGAGGTCAGACAGGTGGTGGGTAGGCCGGCAAATAGCACCATGTAGTCAAGACCTTGTAAAAAAATATGATCTTTTAGTTTCGCTACTAAAATATGACCATAAATCTTAAAATTATGTGTGTTTGATACTTCACAAAAGCCATCATGTTTGTCATTAATATGTAATATATTTTACAAGAGATTAACCAAGTCAAACAATCAATATTTACATATCAAAATGTGGTGAGAAGACAAAATGCAAGAGCACAGAAACACTGTATTGTGTTATATGTTATTACAGGCTATATATAATCCAATATAATCACTTTGTACACAGTAATACAGTCATAGCCACTTTAAATGACAAGCAGCTGCTTGTGTAAGCACAGATGAAAGAGCTAAGGAGCGACTTATCTCTAAATGCACGTCCGCCATGCGGTTGTATTTGTAAAACAACATAGTAACAAAGATAATGAGTCGTTGTCTTAAAATAATCAAAAGTATCTATTGCATTTTGGTATTGGTTATGACTTCATCAGAAATTGCTGTAGTATTTACATACTTATGTAATGTATTCCAGAGGTACCTCTATGTATTATTTTTCTTGCTACTCAACAATGCCAAAAGATGTTGGTATACATTGGGCCTTATTCAATTGCGATTTGGTCAAATAAGCACAGAGCAAATTCTTTTTACAGAAGTTTTTAGTTAGTGACCTTCTATCCAAAAACTCACTAAAAACTTCTGCAAAAAAAATATGCTTTGTGCTTAGATAGAGCCCTATTCAATTGGCCAAATCGCATTTAAATGAGGCCCATTGTTTACAACATATCTCAGCCTGCTTCTAAGACAAGTGTTACGGTGAGTAAACAAGGGCCTCATTCAATTGCCATTTGGCCAATTGAATAGGGCTCTATATAAGCACATAGCATATTTTTTTACAGAAGTTTTTAGTTAGTGAACTTCTATCCAAAAACAAGGTCTTCACTACCTAAAAACTTCTGTAAAAAAAATAATATGTTCTGTCCTTATGTAGAGCCCTATTCAATTGTCCAAATTGCAATTACATAAGCCCGTAATGCAGCCCGTAAATGTTACTGGTATTCAGTTGGATACATTTAGTTACTTGCATTTCAATTGCGAGTTACAGGCTCAAAATCACGGCGGTTGTCAAAAATGTAACTCTGTCCTATAAAGCCTGCAAGTGTTACCAGTGCTAAAGATGCAAAATGATATTCACTTAAAAAAATTCAACAAGCACGCAATTGCCTTCAAACCCGTAAATGGCAATGAAAACAAAATTGAACCGCAGCCCAAAGTTCCGTTTGGAGGTAATTACGGGCTTGCAATTGAATGAGGCTCATAGTGTTTGCCAGTTCTTGATGTCAGGGACAAACAAAGCTGTAATTAACATTGTCGAGTGGACATCCCAAGTAATGGGAGAAGGTATTGATAGTTACTATCATATTGGACTTGTTTATCAAAGTGGGATTAAAAAAGTATAATTAAATATCCCACACTTCCTATGTTTAATATAGGTGGTATTTATCAGAGTTAAGGGGTCTCACTCCAAAATCAAGTTTTTTAAAAGTTATTCTTAAAGAGTATACATAACTACATGTACGTTGTGCTAGCTATTTGTCTCTAAAGTGGATCATTTCTGATTAAATCAGCATTGAAGGTACATGAAGAAGGGGATGGCAGAGGTGGAGATGGATAGATGAGGTAATTGAAGTACTGAGCATGAGCTTGATTGAGTTCAGAGGGGCAGTGGCTGATAGATGTGCCTCACATGTTGCAGTCCATTTGGCCATTAATAGTCGGACACGAACAAAGGTTACCGTGCAGTTAGGTCCCTTGCCCACCCTGAGTACTCACTCTGAGCCACAAATCAGTAAAACGATACAGACATATAGGTTTCCAGGCTTTCAAATGTTTGGTAAGAAACAGACAGTGATTATCAGAAAAATATGTGTAAAATGTACTTACAATGTTATAGACAGGAACGTAAAATCCAGCTTTGCACACCCACAGGGAGCTTACATAACGAAGGAGAGCAGCCAGGTACTGAGTCTGACCTTTCTGGTAGAGACCAAAGGAAGTACTTGCTGCAGGATGAATCAGAGCACAAGGATAAAGAGAGATGGACTACCTATCCCAGGCTGCTTTGCAATACACAAAACCCAGAGTATGATACAAATGTATCAGCTAATCTCTGCTTTCTCCTAATTGGCCAAAAGAAATGATTAACTCTATGCTAATCTTAGCATGGATGTTCAAGGGTGTCAACTAACAAAAGCCTCAGCTTGCAAACTGAAAAGATCAGGGTGCGTTTGTAAAAGTTTATTTTGGTATTTTTGCATGCAAAAAAAATTTTGCATACACTAATGATTCTCCTCTATCAGATGCATTCATATTCCAGGAAATGTAGATATGCCTTTAACTCCACTCAGCAGCTTTTTTCCTCGTTTGTATCCCTGCTTGATGAATATATATATATATATATATATATATATGTATAATCCACACCATGTTTCTTTTGATGTGTATACAATGTATCATATCTTTGCAAACTACAATAGTTCATGAATTTTCTATATCAATATGTCTAGTTTTATTTAAATTCTATTCAAGGCATTATTACAGGACATTCATAGACTGTAACATGTCCTTGTACCCGCCCAAGCATCACATTGCAATGGTCTGTAGGCATTCTCGTTAAAATGCACCTATTGTCCCAGTGATATGAATGTAGCTTAGAGCATCCCTGACACAAACAGACATCTTCACAGCATACTGAGCAGGAACCTTGAAGAACAGAAAACGAATGGAAAAAAAGCATAAAAACTAATTTCAAGTATCAACAATAAATGCATATATATATATTCCTGCTTCTGAGCGCCCGGGGTCATTGTATAGTTACTAATAAAATCTTTACTTAACAGTTGCATTAATAAAGTGCACGTTCGGACAAAAAAGAAAAAGTTGAATAAATATAAAGGTTCTTTTGATTCTTCCATGAGACGCAAAGCCACAAGGACACTGTATTAATCCCTGAATGATTCATGTGTACGCAGAGATCCTTTTAGCATTGTATACACCATACATCTGACATTATATCTGTCTTCATGTATGTCAGCCTTCCATATGTAAGTTTGAGCTTTGATGCTGAGAAATCAAAGGAGATTCCACATTAACCTAAAAGGGACAAGGATATATAATATTTTGTAGCCCAGTACACGTATACACAATTACAAAAATATTATAATCCTATTTAATGGTACAGAGACGCTAGCTCGGGGTAGTGCTCCATGGAGAGTACCTTTTGGGTACCTGATCAAATCGTGCTCTGGAACAAATAGCTCCAGTGAAGCATTTTCCTGGCTTGAGGACCACTTTGTCTTCAAGGGATAGGCCAAAAGGTCCAGGAAGCTCATCAGACAGTTTTCACACCCATCCATGGCTTTCCTCCATCTTCAGGTTGTCCCCTACGAGTAGGACTGTGTCTTTGCTAGTGGGTAGATGCCACCAGTCCACTCTAGCTCAGGTTCCAGGGGGAGCAGCGGCCAACAATTCCGCCATGTTCCCTCCATGACTGACAAGACCCCATGGTCTTCACCGCAGGATGTGCCGTGCAAAATCATATTCATGGCCATTTCCTTGTCCGTGCCAAAAATCATTTTTTTCCACATCAAAAAGTGATTGGTGCCGGCATCAGGATGGGGTATCTGCCACCTACCCATCTGATTTAGTGCATGGCCAGAGAGGCTACTCTCTAATCTCTTTGGCTAAATGCTTGGGGTACACTAGTGAAAGTGTTCCCCTAACCAGTAGGCTGGGGGCATAAAAGAAAATACAAGACCCCCCATGAACCAAAAGGTCTAGACCCCTACCAAGGTACTACACTTGATCTTAGCCAAAAGGCAGAGAAGTAACTACAGCTTGTTTACCCGGTCATTGTACATTACAAACCCACCCCTCCTGTCTCCGATCACACCCTCTAGATTGTAGGAACTTTGTCTGCTGTGACAAATTATTGTTAGCAAAATATCTTATTGATATGTTCTTTATACTTCGGTTTATATTTTACTTTACTCTGCTCTAGTGATACAGAAAATGTTTTCTTTAAAAAAAAAAGGGAAATAAATAGTACTTTTGTGTTCACATTTCAGTCCGCAATACATTTTCACTATTTAACCCAATACCACTTTATACACACCCACCATAAGCTAAATTATATTGTGGTGAATAGCCTTCCACCAAAGTTTAAAGCACAAGTTAGGTACCCGCCCCACACTGATGATATACGTTTAAGGTTGAAACATCTGTCTGTGGGTAGGTTTCCTACCTTGTATATAATCCATCCTATGCTATGCTTTAAAGCTGTGTAATACAGCAAGCATATGCCTAAAAGGAGCCATGTATAAAGTGATATTGGATTAAAGAATGAAAATGCATTGTGGGCTAATTTGCATGTCCTTGTCCAGTTTCCCAGAGTGCAGTGCAATAACTGTATTTCTGGGAATTCTGAGCCAGAAATAGGTTTTATTAACTTATTTTTAGAGATTTAAATGTAACAACAAATGTACTATTTATTAATGTATTTATTTATTAACTTACAGTGGAGAGTTTATATTGCTCTTTTTCTCGCCACAAGGTGAATGATGCTGTGTAAAGAATGGTAATAATAGTATTTTTTGTTATATATACTAATTTAACTATAATGCATGATTGAAATGTTTTTATCTTTTGATTTGCGATGTCATTTTGAGGGAGTGACATCATTTTAGTTCTTGGTGTTTGCTCAATCGTCAATCTTGAACAAATACTAATTAAAGATGATATTTTGTGGGCTTTCGGCACATGTTATGAGACCACTCCCATTTTGTTACTAGATTGTCTCAAGAAGCTCTTATGGAGACCCTGAGTAAGTGTGAGAGTGGCTTTAATCTTGGTTAGTTGGACTCATTATATTACTGAAGTTGTGATTATCTTCTGGCTGGAATGCTCTACAGACACAATACTTGAGAAGATGCCAAGTCTATAGGAAGTGATGTGGAGTTGTCCTGCTGAACCTGAGTGAGGGGAGTCTTATCTCCTCATTGGGATAAGCCCTCATGGATGAGCTACTCCTATGAGGGCTACCAACAAATCTGGAATTCAATATCTTCTTGCTTTGAATATCAGGAGTAACTCCCATGCGGAAAGCACAAAGAACTTGAATACACAACAAGAGATGCCGAAAATAACTTGACTTTTGGTAGTCCTCTTAAGACCAGCTTGCCTATAACTAGCCTAAAAGCTGATGCTTCTGTCATCTCATAGGGCCTACTGGTGCACTAGATATATACTAAGGGGGACAGCAGAAGTGACACTTGGCCGGGTGATCCTTATACATGGCATATCCATGAGGAAGACAGGATGTTATCATTACAATGTAATCATAGGACTTGGTGTGCCATGTTATTCAATATAATGGCCCATTGAGATATGCAGCTCCATATACTCCATAAAATAGATAAGATCATTTATTTGTTTTCCATTCAAGCCACTGGGGATAATATTCTGAGATATCCTCATTTAAGAAACTGCACCTTTACTTATATGTCTAGGTATAATGTGCAGACGGGTTAATTCTTACTCTCCATGGCTTCTTCTCTTGCTAACAACTACTTATCTCCTTTCATTTAAGTCAATTGAGTCGCAAATGAATTTGAAGTATCATAATGGAGAAACATATGGAAAAGTTATTATTAAATCACTTGTATGCTACATTATTCATTTAAATTAATTGATACTGCTAATGATCCAAGTTAGAAACAGTACCACAAATGTTAACAGAACTAGTAAATGAGATACAGTAGGGTACAATCTTCAAATTACTGAACATAAATATGGAATAATTGAGACTAATATTAAGTAACAATGACAACAAATATTGTATTGTATTCTCAATGTCATCTCAAGTGGAAGGATCCTCTGAAATGACTGCTGTTAGGAGGTATGAGCAATCGGCCGACTGCAGAAGCATTTAAAGCAAGAACCTTTGAAATGTCATAACATTTTAAAGTAAAGGGGAAATACTAAAAGTCTAATTAAAAACAGAGAAGCAAATAAATTTAATTTTAATGATGAAAGGGAAAATACATTTCAGTTCTTCGTGGCGTGTAGTCCATATTGAAGTATTGAGAAATATATTATAAATTAATTTCTAAATTGTGGATGTGATATTTAATGAACACGGTATTTTATGGCGCGTATGCTTTCATGAATGTCTCATTACCACGGTCATTGAAACTGTGGTTAAATCATTAGTGGAAAGAAAGATGTACAGACATGAAGCAGTGACATGCCCATCATCATATTCTCTATCTTTTCAATTCCAGCATCTTAGTCCGCCATCTTTGATAAATCATTCTGGTTAGCACGGTTGGTTCAATGTGTATATTTCAATTAAAATACAAAACCATGAATCTAAGGAAAATCATCTCAGGCCAATTGATTGGTATTATTGTGTATGTGGTTTATTATTATCATTATACGCATAGGAGCTTACCCCAAAATAAATCAGCATAATTGTCTGCTCACTCTCACTTAATTGGTAATTGAATACAACGAGTGGGTTGATTGGTTTTGATTTACCACAACTCTAAAACATCCTAATACCTAATGATGGTAGCCACCAGATACCTAGTAGTCATCGGAGAGCAACCTCTCCATATCTTACAATAATATGTAGTTGTCCATTCACATGGGCATACATCTCAAAAGCAAACCGCTTCTTGAAGTTGGCTAGTTCTTCTGTCAGGGTTAACTTAATATCCATAGATGATGGGATTGGCTTGGGTCCTAGAATATTGTTATCGGTTCCCATGAGTCTCAAGGTATTTTTCTTCAAACACAGCTTCCACCAGCAACATCCGAGAAGAAAGTGCTTTGCCCTCCAGAACATTCTGCCTTCCATTGATTGTCTTTGTCAGATATCCATATTTGCATTTTTAGATCCAGGCCAATGAATCAGAACCACATTCATACATTTGGATTTTTGTCCAGACATCACTATAGCCAAAATATTACATTCATTCATCTACTTTCAAAGTCAGGTAATAAAAGAAAAGTTGTGCTACCCCAAAGTGGTTACCTTTGTATAGCGCAGCATAGGTCCATGAGATCAGCATAGGTCTATGAGATCAGCATAGGTCCATGAGATCAACAATTCCAAAACACACAATTTTTCCATTTTACAAACATAACATTTATAATGGATATTTTTACAGTGATGCATACCATGCTCATTATTTCAAAATACACTCCCAACTGCCCTCTTCATTCTGCTAATAACCGTCTTCTTTCCTCCTCTGTTATCACCTCCTCTCACTTCCACCTTCAAGAGTTTTCCTGTGCTGCTACTATTCTCTGGAACTCCTTTCCTCGCTCCACTATCTTCCTGCCTCAAAACCTTTAAAAACTCTTTAAAACCGCATCTGTTTAAAAAAGCCTAACACCTTCAGCCTTAATATGCATACCTGCCCACTCTATAGCATAATATCACTCACACCCGCAATCTACAATGCAACTCACAGACACCTCCACTTGCATGTGCCTATTGCCTTACATACCGCCATCTTGTATCTATCACCCTCCTGTATCACACCCAAACACCCAACACATTGCTACCCCCTATGAGCTCTGGTATCCCCGGATCCCTCCCTGGATCCCTTTGCTGTGGAGTGCCTATTACCCCATGGGGATTTCTATGGACCCCTATCGGACCTTTAATCATAGACATTGGGTTTTGAGGGGGGTCCTAAGGGATACTCTGGCTCATAGGGGTTGCAGTAAGCAGTATTAACCCCTAATTGTGTCAGGTTTTGTGTCAAATCTGCCAGAAATAAGAGGGGTTGAAGGTACCCATAGGTTTTTTGTTTTTTTTGGACACTTTGAGATACTTTGCAGTAACTTTAAGTGAGATCAGTCATGTGATAGCAAGTTAGACAATGGCCATGAGATAGACATTCAGGGCTTATGTGATTAGGAACATTTCGAGCACTCACATGTGATAGCTGTGTAGTATTTTGTGAGGGAACTGGAGCCATGGAATTATTCTACCCCCAATGGTTTCCATTTCCCCCAGTAGCACACTGGTTGATGAACTCTATTAGTAGAATAGTTGTTGGAGACCCTATGACCACATGTGTTTTTTAATTGTATTTGCATAGTCATTATCTCACCTTCCCTTTTCTTTTCTGGATCTAACTCTTAGTGGAGAAGGGGCTTTTGTACTTCAGTGAAGCTGTGAGTTATGCCATGTAGGGTCAACCAATATAGACAGGTCACAGCAGTGAGGTCAGACAAATTGCAGTTCACTGGAAAAGGAAATGGCAACCCACTCCAGTATCTTTGCCAAGATAACCATATGGATAAGCCCAACCAGAGACATAACAATGGTGCCCGGTGTGCTGTGATCAATAAGGTCACGGAGATTTGGATACAGCTAAACGGCCAAACAACAACAACAACACCTTCTTTGCCTTTCTATCTTGATTTACATGGATATTAGACTTGGTGAAAAGTGGGGTATATAAAGAGATTAGTTTTAATCTTTTTATTAGATTTATTACTTCCATTTTTACTCTTCATAATAACTAATCCCCCATTATTTCTGATCTGAAAATGCTACAGAGATTAATCTCACCACTATGTAGTTGCGACATATTTCACTGTCTCCGCCATCGTACATAATGCTAAAAAAAATAATGCTGAAATACATTATGTTTTAATTATTTGCGCTGTTTATGATTTTTACTGCGCAGTCTGTTATGTAATTCATTATGTCTGTTTATGAGCTTGATTTTCCAGATATAAATAGCACATTCTTAAGTGAGCTGCAATATCTTAGCAACTGCTAACCTTGCCTGTCACAGTCATAATGTTTGAAGGTGAACTGGAACTTGTCTAAACTGTGCTGCAAGAAAGAAAAGAAGTGCTGAAAAATAAGGGGGTATACATATAAATAATATATACAGGGGCGTCCTAGATTTTAAGCTCTTCAGAGCAGGGACATCAACCCCATTGCACCAAATTGACTGTGGATTTATTGTAATGTTCTTGTATTCCAATACTGTATAATTTGTTTTACATTTATATTTTGCTAATTGTGCTCTCCACATGTTATTGTACCCATGTACATAATACTGGTGCTTTACAAATAAAGGGCCCTATTCTATTGTCCGATTCGTACATTTATACACACTTAAAACTACTCTTAATATTGATATATATTCTATTAGCTACTCGCAATCCGATTACGAGTTCCTCGCCCACATTCACTACGGGCCAGCCATACCCACAAAACCGGCCTTAGAACTCCATTGTTTTTTAGCAAAGCTCGAATATTATGAGCTCTAAATAATTAAAATTACACAACATGGATATTCTATTAGAACTGTAGCTCTAGATCGCAAATAAAGACTAACCCGCAACTAGAAAAAAGTATCACGTTTCTGTCAAAAATATTATGAGTACTAAATAGAACTCACAAAGGCTTTTTCAAACACTTATTAGAGCTGTAACAGCAATTAACACACAATACTGTACTATAAAAGCACGGGAAGGCATTAGAATTAATTGCATAGCAGTCTCCAACCATAAATATGCCATTAAAAAAAGTATTTTTAAATGTTATTTCTGAGTAATATTGATCCGGGGACTCAAGGGGTTAATACATATCATGAAACCCACATGGACTAGAACAGATGATCTAACGCATTTTATAGAAAGCTAGATTTCTTGATTGCGAGCCCGATCTGCAAATATTACTGATTGGCACTAATTAATACGTAGCCTCAGATTGCAGATTACGTGTAACTTCCATGTTTTACTGACGTCATGATGACGGTCCCATTTACTATTGGCTGTGCCTAAAAGTAAATTATGGGCTTGCTAAAATAATACTTCAGGATCACGCCTCCTAAGATCCGACTTAGGCAGCTTTTACGTGTTTAGGCTTAGAGAGGTAAATTGCAGGCTGGAGTCAATGGAATACATCTAAACATTTAAAGAAATAAAACACTCACAGACAAAATTACTGTTTAGAGGCAATTGTGATCTTCGAATAGAATAGGGCTAAAAGAGTAATAAAATAATAATAATAATAAATGGGTTTCTTCCTAATTTCAATTGTAACAAAATGAACCATAAAATAATGGAAAAGGAACAACACAAAAAGGTGCCAATAACAAAAATATAAGGTGTCAAACACAATCAAAAAGTAAATCTCATAATAATGAAGTACTGCAAATTTTATGTCACATTATTCATTGTAAAGCACATAATAACTAAAATACATTCTGCATACTTATAGTTTGTAACTTTACTCACAAATACATAATTTACAGCAGAAGTTATCTTTTTGTCTATGCCATACTAGAACTTGCTGATGTGCAGACGTGGCAAATCCAATAAAGAGGTGCTCTGAAGAATCGAGTATGAGAGTCCCAATAGCAATCAACATTTGTTATATAGGAATTCAATGTATTAGGAAATATTCCAGGGTTATTCGTTCATAAATTAATCTCACAGTTTACAAAATATTTAAATATGATTTTTAGGGAAACCTTTGCTCATTAGAACTTATTATAATTTTATTATAATGATGATTTACACTTTGATGAGGATGATGAAAAAATAAAAACATTCTCTGAAGTCTATGGCCACACTAGAAAGGACAAATGGCCACAAAATTCCAATCTACTGAAGAAAGCATTAGTTGGGAAAGAGTATGTCTGAGCTCCTGTTCTACCAGTCAGTCCTAGAGCCCGTTAATCCAAATTATGGGTTTGAATAAGTTAACATGAAGCTCAGTGCCACAAGTACACAGTGGTTAGACATCTTTCCAACAGGCAATGAGGACAATCTATAAGAATCATTGTAACAGTGTGGCCCAGTCAGGGCTGGATTAGCCATTAAGCAAAATAAGCATGTGCTTAGGGCATCAAGGGAAGGGGCACCACAGTAATTTTAATTATTTTGCTTTTTTGCATCTGTTTAGCTTTTGTTTGTTTGAAAATTATAACATGGTTTGAATAGGCATTTAGTTTTTTTTAATGGAATTTAGCCATAAAAAGTGATATTTATAACATGTAATGAATAGGATTTTTTTTTTTGGGGGGGGGGGGTTCTTGCAGTAGATAACTCTGGTGTACCAAGCCAACCAGTCTTCTAGTTGCAAGGTGTATCGCTGTTTACAATATCGTACTTTTTCATTGGCCTCCAAAACCATTAGCCGCTAGGCGTCCTTTCGGCTTTGAACCAGCAATGTCATAAAATCTGTGAGCTTCAGATGGACTATAATAAAAGCTCTTCTCAGATTGCTTGAATAATGTTGTCCCTTTACACGCTCTCTCTTTGTTGATATATTGGAAGTTAGAGAGCGTTTCCAAAGTTAGAGAGACCTATATTATAGATAAAAGAAATACAGCTCCAAGAAATCAATTGCATCACTCTATGGTCAGCTGTTCAATTGGTGAGGATAAAGCTCTGAGATGCACCATACAAATCCCCAGTATCAAGCTAAGAATAAAGAATGCTAATATCGAGGTGTTGGACATTGCTGACGAGACCTAAGCATGTTCAGCAGATTTTGAAATAAGGCATGGTCCTACCACAAACCCTCACCTCAGCATCTTCAGCTGTGTCCTCTGGGTAGATCCCTTTTTGTCACCTCCAATAAAGTGCACTGAACATTTGCCTCTTCATTACCATGAATGTTAGACATAGACCTTTAATGAGAAGAAAGTTCTTCCTTGCTGTTCCTGCACCGACATCAAGGACTTATTATTGCCTAGGTCACTGACTGTCCTAACATTTTTGACTGCAATATGAAGATGTGCCTTCTTCTAGTCCATGTGCCTTCCTCTAGTCCATGGGAGAGGGGGGCCACATGACAACCGCTACTAAAGAAACAGGCAAGCTTGGACTAAGCCCATGGGCTCGGCAAGTTTCCCTGCTATTACCAGTATGGCTCACTTTATTCGTTGCTTGAAATAAATGGGAACTACATGTTTTTCAGTGCCTTAGAATCTTGCTCATCTGACTATGGATATATGCTTACATGCACTTTAGATGTAATCTTTCTTTATATCATGATTACAAGGCCACTTTACAAGGACATTTTTTTAGAAACTGTACATAAATAAATATAGCACTTAATATTTTACTAATATATTTAATTTTGTTTTAATGGAGGTGAATAGTTGCTTT
This sequence comes from Discoglossus pictus, assembly GCA_027410445.1. Lineage (NCBI taxonomy): Eukaryota > Metazoa > Chordata > Amphibia > Anura > Alytidae > Discoglossus > Discoglossus pictus. The sequence goes on from CM050166.1 coordinate 14,602,357, forward strand.
GTTTATTGAAAAATTATTCAACTTCGTGAAAACTTAAATTCAGATCCTTAAAAATATTATTAAATTGAAGTGCAATCCACAGTAGGATAAACCCCTCAGGATTCAGCAGTCAATTAAGGAACCCTCAGAGACATAAGCAGAGTTTCTAGATTTAAGATTTTCTCTACATATGCTTTTATGTTCATAGTTACATTGCTGCTCACATTTTCCACAGGTTCTAAGAAAACTTAGATTCATGTTTATATGTAGAAATCTAACATTGTTCTGCAGACTGAGATTATTTATAAAGCTAGCAAAATATAGAAATTGGTATATAAACTTCCCTTTTTAAATCCTACCTGTTCCTTCTCTACCTTCATATCAATATTAATATCTCTATCTATCTACCAGCTAAACCTGGATGGAGCAAACAAAAAACAATTCAATAGTTAGTTTGCAATGACTGGCCTGTATCCTTGAGAAGTTCAGCTTTTCCTTCTGATGCATGTTGCTCCTCAGGTCCACAATGCTGTGTATCTGTCTGTGTCTTTTCCAGCTTCACTCTGCCTCTCCAGCACAGACTGACTCCATACTTACTTAACTAGCAGCCTAAACTCAGCTTGGCTAATCTACTACTGCAGGAGTTAAATCTTTCAGCTCTATAGGTCAAAAAAAACTTTGCCGGGCCCTTTGGCTTACATAGACCCTGTGTATAACTCTATCACAATATATATATATATATATATATATATATATATATATATGTATATATATATATATATATATATATATATATTCCTAGCTTGTGTATAATCCAACCCTAGTTTTGCCCAAAGATGTGTGATAAAACAGGCATATGCTTAAGGAAAGCCATGTTTGAAATGGTTATGGATTGCGATATGGAGTGAAGCCTTTATGGGCATATTTGCATGTCCCTAACAAAAGGTTCACAGAATGCAGTGAAATAACTGTATTTTTGGGAATTCTAGGCATGAAACAAGTTTTTTAATCTATTTTAGATATTCAAATGTGAACACAAATATACTATTTATTATTTATATATATATATATATATATATATATATATATATATATATATAATAGAACATCAACAATGCTTTAAGACTGATTCATAATGGTATAGTGTAAACCAGACAGTTAATAAACTCTGTCAAAAATACTATTTGTATCATCAGGTCATTAAATCTGTAAATTGTAATAATACAAAGATTTAATCAACATTCCTACACATCTCACATATAATTAGTTTGGATGTGTATCTCTACAGCTTCTGCTTTCTGTTTATGTGCAAACATCAAACTTATTGAAGTAATTATCTGCATTATGCCAAGCAAATCACTTTGTATATACATTGTATGAAATCTATTTAAACAATAATATATATAATCACTCATATAGACCATGCAATGTATCATGTTTACCGTCTATTCTAAGGATTTGCCACCCACAATGTTCGCCTAATATAGTATTTGTCAAGTTAATAATTGTTTATTTGGATGGTTTCTATATAATCCCCTCTGAGTCATCAACTCTTCTGCCAATTAATTCAGGACCTGCCCTCACTCCTGGTCCTCTACTCGTTTTTTCTAATTATTCTGGTGGGACGTGTTAGAAAGGTGAGTGTGTGGTCACATCTTTTGGCATACATCGCATCCCTTTTAACATCAATAGTTGGTGTTTGTTTGTATTCTTTTGAGTAAATCTACATTTATTATATTAAAGTGCTCTTCTCAAAACCACATCAAAGCACAGCAAGGTTTGTATTTCAAAAGCCGGCAGAGCAGGGAGGATACACAGGACATCAAGACAAAAAAAGTAAAAGTTCTGCTAATCTACAAAGAAGAAAATATTATAAGATGATGATAACTTTACAACTTTGTATGTGGATGGTGTTCTATTAATACTAGAAAAAAGGTATTTTTCTATAACAATAATTATTTTCCCAGTGATATGGGTTATTGAACCTTCCTGGATTTTACTAGATATACAATACACCTGTATATCTATTCACTTTTATGGAAGAGCTTATAAGCTTTTACTTTTTTTACCTTTTTACATTTTTTTACCTTTTATTGTTTTTACTGCCTAAAATAACACAAATAGTCCCTGTATGGGTCTGCCCATACAGGGCTAAATGTGCATTGTAGTGTCCTAGCCTATCAGGGACCACGTCTCATCTGCATGTTGCAGAATTTTTCTGGGAAATGGTCACTGATTGGTTAGTATGAAACACTGCACAGTCATATATCTTGTAAGATAGGGAGGGAGCCCCTTACTGTCAACTTCTTAATAATAGTCTTGTTCCTGTGTCAAAGGATGTTCAAAGACTTGAAGCATGACTATAGCAGGACATGATTTGGGTCTATACTCAACTTGTAGAGTTATTTTGAAATCTCTTTTGGTTCTTGTGTCTTTGAGTTGCACCAATTATTGGATAGGACTTGAGAGAAGGGTCTTGTGAATTAAAATATGCTAAGAGTTCACAAAAAATATTATATATTAAATATTTTATAAGTATTATAATTATCATATATACAAATATATAAAAAGATTTTTTGATTACATGTACTATTATGTCATTGAGCTTTGGAATATACAAGGACAATTCCTTCTGATCCTTCCTGCCACATTATTTCTCTGGTTTTATTCTTCTGTTCAACTTATTGATATATGGGGTTATTTACAGCCCCAACTAATTTATAAGGCAATGGACACATAGATAGATAACACTGTCTTTTCCCTTATCTTTGACCTTGTGTATAGATCCACACGTCTCACACACTTGAAAAGTACTTTATTTATGATGCCTGTTTTCTGTCCTATATGGGTTTCTTATTACTTACAATCTCTGTTCTGTACATTCCAATGCTCATGTTAAACCTTAAAGGTATATATAAGTTTCCTGGGTTTCAAATACGTAAGAAACAGGTAGTGAGTATCAGAAAAATATGTGTTATATAGATAAGTTCAGTGTACTTACAAAGTGATATGCAGGAAAGTAAAATCCAGCTTTTCACACCCACAGGGAGCTCACATCAAAGCACAAGGAGAGAGAGTGAGAGACTACAGTTCCCAGGCTGCTTTGCAACACAGGAACCCCAGAGTGTGATAATGTTTCAGCTAACCTCTGCTTTCTCCTAATTGGCCAATACAAATTATGAATTTTATGCTAATACTAGCAGGGATTTTCAGGGGTGTCAACTAAGAAAATCTGCAGCTTGCAAACTGAAAAGATTTATAAACATCATGGTGAGATTATAAATGTTTATTTTGGTATTTTGTCATGCAAACAAAAAGGTTTTCACATACTACTTGATGCTCTTCTATCAGAAACATTCATAATCCAGGAAACTCAGATATGTCTTTAATCAGTATTGCTTCTGAGAACAGTATTACAGTATATAATAACTTTTTAATTGGACTAACATTATACTTGGAGTGACGAGCCTTTGAGAGATGTACCTCTGTTTGTCTGACTAGCTTCTTGGTGAAGACAGGTGCAACTCTCAAAAGCTTGTCATTAACTTCAATATTTTGATCATTCATCTTTATATAGACAGTATCTCACATTTTTGTGCATATTTTATTATATATTTTCATGTGACAACACTGAAGAAATGACCCTCTGCTACAATGTAAAGTAGTAAGTGTACGGCCGGTATAACTGTGTAAATGTACTGTCCCCACAAAATAACTCAACACACAGCCATTAATGTCTAAACCATTGGCAACAAAAGTGAGTACTAACTTTTGTGAGATACTGTATATAGATAGATAGATAGAAGGATAGATAGACAGACAGATAGATAGATAGATAGATAGATAGATAGATAGATAGATAGATAGATAGATAGATAGACAGACAGATAGATGGATAGATAGATAGATAGATAGATAGATAGATAGATAGATAGATAGATAGATAGATAGATAGATAGATAGACAGACAGACAGACAGACAGACAGACAGACAGATAGATAGATAGATAGATAGATAGATAGATAGATAGATTGATAGATAGATAGATAGATAGATAGATAGATAGATAGAAGGATAGATAGATAGATAGATAGATAGATAGATAGATAGATAGATAGATAGATAGAAGGATAGATAGACAGACAGATAGATAGATAGATAGATAGATAGATAGATAGATAGATAGATAGATAGATAGACAGACAGACAGACAGACAGACAGACAGACAGACAGATAGATAGATAGATAGATAGATAGATAGATAGATAGATAGATAGATTGATAGATAGATAGATAGATAGATAGATAGATAGATAGAAGGATAGATAGATAGATAGATAGATAGATAGATAGATAGATAGATAGATAGATAGATAGATAGAAGGATAGATAGACAGACAGATAGATAGATAGATAGATAGATAGATAGATAGATAGATAGATAGATAGATAGATAGATAGATAGATAGAAGGATAGATAGACAGACAGATAGATAGATAGATAGATAGATAGATAGATAGATAGATAGATAGATAGATAGATAGATAGAGATAGAGAGCTATAGATAGATAGATAGATAGATAGATAGATAGATAGATAGATAGATAGATAGAAGGATAGATAGACAGACAGACAGATAGATAGATATAGATAGATAGATAGATAGATAGATAGATAGATAGATAGATAGATAACTAGATAGATAGAAGGATAGATAGATAGATAGATAGATAGATAGATAGATAGATAGATAGTCAGAGATATAGATAGATAGATAGATAGATAGATAGATAGATAGATAGATAGATAGTCAGAGATATAGATAGATAGATAGATAGATAGATAGATAGATAGATAGATAGATAGATAGATAGATAGATAGAAGGATAGATAGACAGACAGACAGACAGACAGACAGATAGATAGATAGATAGATAGATAGATAGATAGATAGATAGATAGATAGATAGATAGATAGATAGATGGTCTTATGCAACTGACACCTACCTTGTATAAAGAGGTTGCAAGGTTGGAAACCAAATTATTCTGCACCAGGCCCTCCATCCACTAGCTTCACCTCTGACTTCTACCACACAACTTAGTAACTTTCCTTAGCTATTTTACCGCTTCTTTCAAGGCTCCTTCTTTCCTTTCTTTTGTTCGTTCATTCGTTCTTCTCTCTCTAGGAGTCAGGCAATGCACACTGCTCTCATTCTTCTAAATTACCTGTCATTATACCCAGTTCAAATTATTTAATTACTGTAAGGCAGACATCAATGTTATAATAATATGTCTTTTTAAAATGACTCACAATTATGACACCAGTTATATGCTTAATGTCTGTAAAGCTCATTGGACCAATCACCTGTAATACATCTGTTAATTGAATCATGAGATGAACCTGCCGCTTTCTATCGATGTTCACATTTATCCGGCTCCCTCTTTTCCTAAAATTCAGAATGTATATTGCGTTCCTTAATTCATTTTCTCGAATCAGATCATTTCTCTGTGTTCATTACCAGGCTGCGGTATAAGGAGTCTGATGATTAGCATCTGCACCAGGAATAAATGTTCATCATCACTGAGCTGTAACTAATGGGCAGTTTAGGACTTGACTGAATGTCCAGGTGGCATCACTGACACATTTATTGCAGGTACAGGGAAGGTGCCACTGTTTGTAATGGAACAGCTGAAATACTATTTGTTCAAATGTTACAGAATATCATAAAATATTATGGACACCGTTACATTTTATTTTATTTGAACGGTGGGTGTTGGGTCCTAGATCCTGACACAGAATATAATTAGGCAAATATATGATATGTGAAGGGGGGAGTAGCCGAAGCTCAATGACAGGTCCCTCCATACTCTGCAATGTGTTAAAAAAGTTTTTGCCTTGTGCTTACACTTATATAGCGCTACGGAATATGTTGGTGCATCACATATAATAGTTGTCAAGCTGCGAGTTGTCGTCACGCTTGCCAGCCTCGCAAAGTGAGGTGAGCCGTTGAGGCCTAGAAGCCTTCCGAGCTGGGAGCACTTAGGCGATGAGCGCCAAAGGCGAAGCACATGGCACTTAGCCTCCAAATCTCAGGGTCAAAAAAACTGCTGAATACGCATTTAACGGCGGAAACGAGGAAATCTAAAAATATGAAAAACAAGAAAAATAAATAAAAACACACTCACACACAGCACAGGAGAATTGCGGGACACCTAGGGGTGAGGTTGCACGCGAATTTAAGCCGAAATTGCCACGTTTCGGCACTCGAAAATCGGCTAAGCGAGAAATAAATGGCGAACGAAAAAAATTAAAATGAGGCTAAAGGACATCGAAGCGCGCAAAGCACCACCAGGCACGTGCAAGTTAGCCAGGAACGTAGGAGATACAAAATATACCATTTCAACGTATTGAAAATGCTCGCAAGCCAAGTAACACATAGTAAAAAGCCCCCATTTTACAAAACTAACTTGCAACTAATAACATTATGATTCTAATATGGCGCTTTACACGCCTAAACAAACGGTTTGCACTTGCGCACGCAGCCTATTTACACTGCACACTTGACACATTACTGACACTTTCTCCTCAGGTGATCAACAGTCCATAGACATTCAATTGACAATATCTGCTGAGCAGAAAATCCCCAAACATTTATAGTATTTAGAAAGTTATTTCCATATATCACCCTCCTGGGTAAAGAAAAAAGAAAATTATCACTTTTTAGAATTTTTACCTGTTTCTCATCACCAACAAATTCACAACTTAACAAATTTCAGTATCTTGTTTTTGGTTTTTGATTTTGTTTTGTAAGTCCAAAGATCCTGCCTCTGTAAGAAAATACAAACATACCATATTCAAGTAAGTTACTCCTCTTATTCTACTGACATGGCTAGATTTCTCAATAAGCAAATAAGGCAGTTGCCTAGGGTGGTTCCAACATTGCATAACATTGCTCCCCCCCCCCCCCAGGAGGCTGCCCAGGGGTGCCTATTTTCATAAATCTGGCCCTGTCTAATAGTTTGATATCACTTCTCTGCACCTGCTTGTTACTATTCCAGCCTGTTAAATGGTCATCCCTTTAATTTGCAGATGCCCAGGCCAGCTGAAAATGCCCATTCTAGTAACCTACATATTTAATGAGACTTTTCCTAAATCATGCCACTTGGCATTGGATGTTTTGGCCAAATGATATTATGCCATTTATTAAAATATGGTTAAACAATCACAATAACATCAGTCAGGGTGTGGAACTCTCTATCAAAAGAAGCTAAAATAGTAACAGTAAGGGAAGTCAGGCTTTGGAGCTGTCTACCAAAGGAGGCTAGTAAAGCAAATTCAACAGATAACTTTAAGAAGGCATTGAATACATATTTGAGTAAAATGTGCATAGAGGGTTATGTTGGATAACTAAAGAAGGAGGAGTATTGATCCAGGGAGGGATACCATTGCCAGCATTTTAGGATCAGCATTTTTCCCTTTTGAGACAATTGGCAGCATGTTTCCCTTTTGAGACAATTGGCAATTTTTCAATGGGTTTTTGGTTCTTCTGGATCAATTAACAATTCACTAATTACAAGGATCAGAGAAATCTCTAAGGGTTTAAATTGATGGACTAAATGTATTTTTTTTAACCTTGTTTACTATGAGCCCTATTCTATTAAAAGCCAGAAAATGTCTCTACCCGTAATTTTTGCTGCAGGTGTTTTTTTCTCTAAATGTTTAGATGTATTAATCTATTGATCAATTAACAACTAATCCACATTTTGCAGATCAGAGAGATCAAAAAATGGTTGAACTTGATGGACTAATGATTATTTTTTTATCCTCAATTACTATGGGCCTCATTCTATTATCGGCCGTAAAACGGCCGCAAGGCTGCGATTCCTTACGGGGGTTCCGTTACCTTGCAATTCTATTATACGGCGCCGCAAGGATCTCCCCTTACGGCCGGCCGTATATCTTGCAACCGGCCGTAAGCTCAGAAAACTTTAAACGCAAAAATAAATTCAAGACGGCACTGTACAGCTCTGTAAATGCTAGGGATCATATTGGGGGACATGAGGATTAAAAGTAACCCACTCTCAAGCTTGCACATCAGCCCAAACCCGAGTTTAAATTAACTGTTTATTTTCCGGCCGCAGCGTGCGCGGGTCTGAGGTGCTCCAAGCCCTATGAACTTTTTACATGGATATGTGACATAAATTTAAAAAAAAATTTATTTACGGATTTGAGTGTAGGGGAATGTTGTGCTATTTTTGCTAACACCTACAATCACTCCTCAGAGTGCAGGATGACTTTATTTGGGCTTTATTATGTGCTTAATTGTGTGCCTGCGGGACCTTTTTCCTGCAAGTAAGCTGCGGCTCGGTTTTAGCCTTGCAGAGAGGGTTCCCGGAGCAATTGAATAGCAACCAGGATTTTCTTGCGGCCGAAACTCTTGCGGCCGTTTTAGATCAAAGGCTTTCCTCCGGCGCGAGCGGCCGCAAGGGATAGCAAGGCGCCGGCCGCAAGCCTGCCGGAGTCCCCGGCCGGAGGGGAATAGAATAGCCGAATAGCTTGCGGCCGGTCCTTGCGGCCCCGCATCTCCTACGGCCGATAATAGAATGAGGCCCTATGTAACTAAGTAATTATGTATTCTATTGACTCAAGCTCACAATTTACTTCCTTAAGCCGAAACTCGTAAACTCTCCCTTTTTAAGTAGGATTTCAGGGGGTTTGGTCATTTGTGCTAAGGAATATTTTGGCAAGTTACAGATAAAGGATAATAATTATAATAATAATAATAATAATAATAATAATAATAATATGATCTGACAATATTTAAGCAAGCTTGTAATTTACGTCTTAGACACAGCCAATAGTAAATGACACCGTTATCATGATGTCAGTAAGACATGGAAGTTACAAGTAATCTGGAATCAGAAGCTAAGAATGAATTAGTGCCAATAAGTAATATTTGCCAATCTGGCTCACAATCTAGCAAACTAGCACTCTATCATCGGTTACGTCCATGTGGGTTTCAGGATATGTATTAACCCTTTGAGTCCCAGGATTGATATTACTCAGAAATAACATTTATTTTTTATTTTTTTATTGCATATTTGGTTTGAGACTGTTGTACAATTAATTCTAAATGTCTTTCCATGCCTTCCCATGCTTTTATAGTACAGTATTGTATGTTTCATTGCTATTACAGCTCTGATAAGTGTTTGAAAAAGCCCTTGCGAGTCCTATTTAGTACTCAGAATATTTTTGACAGAAAACTTTCTCTGTTTTTTTTTTTTTTTAATCTATATTTTTCTTTTTTTCCTTTTTTTCTTTTGCTCTTTGTTGTTGCTGTTACTTCAGGTATTTATATTTGTTTGAACTGGTATTTAAATAAAGTTTTCTTAATAGATACAGTTTCAATATCGCTTAAAAATAAATAAAAAATGTACAATAATGCAGAACTAGCGCAACACTCTTATGTACCTGTACAATTCCTATGTTGGATTGGCTACATTGCGTAATATAATTACATGTAATGTTACTCTGCTTCAACATAGCTGTGAATATATTTCTCTAAGGTGAAGTTGTTTAAATAAAAGTTGAAAATGGAAAAAAAAGTGTTAAAAACATACAGTATGAGAAACAACAGTGATTCACCTCGTTATATGGATACTGAACACTTATCTGTTTTATTATACATTGAAACATCATGTTTTTTGAATAATTTGAACTTGCAAATAAAATCATTAAGGTCCATGATGAAAATTTGGGGCTATTATGTCCTCGCAAATCTCAGCCTGGAAAGAGTTCTTCAGGGGTATTTCATATTATATGCCGTCCAAGCCACCTCTATATATATAAAAGACAAAGGCATTCAAGTGAAGATATCCACTGAGAGGTCTACCATAGCAGTACAATTGCCCAAAATGTAAAACATTTAGGGCCATATTAAATTCCAGCGTGTATCACGTAAGGTCTGCATGCTTGAAATTTGGCCGTTTTACGTCGCTATTAAATTAGAAAGGGCTGCGAGCTCCGAGAGAGAGAGGCTATTTCACAAACCAGTTTGCGGCCGTCGGGGTTGTGTGCTCGCACGCAACAATTAAGCAATTACGTAGTTAGGGGTTCAGATGGAGCCAATGGAAAAAGAGATTGTTAGCGTTACGACACTGAAAAAGGGGAGGGTAGATTTCGAAGTCCTACGTGCTTCAATTACAGCTTGCGATCTGACCCACAGGCCAGAAATAATGCAATATCAATAAAGCCGTAAATATGATATTCTATTACATGCGAGTTACAGTATATGTCGTAACACATTGATTGCTGGGATCGATATAACACAAAATATAATCATGAAATAAAGTATTTTTTGGGGCCGATTTGCAGGCTTGAGAATGTTGTGCCATTAATTCTAAGACCTAGCATCACTTTCCCTTATAATAAATGTACAGTAGTGTGTTTTTATTTGATTAACAAGTGCATAGTATTGGACTTTACCCCCCTTGCGGGTGCTCTCGAGCACACTTTGGCCTTTGGGCTCCATTTGCGTGTTACATGCATGTTTGTGAGTGGCCACGTTGCAATTTAATAGCTGAATTGAAAACATAGCGGTTACGGGCTCTTCGGATCAAAGGATTTACGTGTGCAAAGTTCAATGTTGCTCAGCACATAGCCTATTCTTCGCCGTTCTGCATGTTAACACGCAAGTCCGCTGCAAGCAGAGTTACAGCGCTAATTTAATACCCGTAACCCGTAAATTTGAAGTTACAGGCTATTTTTTAAAACATAGCCCCAATTTAATGAGGCTGTTAGTAAGTAATGTTCATATATCACCCTCATGAGTAAATAAAAAGAAAATTGTCACTTTTTAGGAGCAAATTCAACACCAGCAAATTCACTACTGAGCAAATCTCAATATATTGTTTTGGGTTTTTGTTTTTCTTTGTAGAAAAGTCCAAAGATCTGGCCATTCCATGTCCAAGTAAGTGACTCCTCCTTGTTGCCATCCAGCCTATTTCATGGCCATCCCTTTAATTTGCAGATCCCTAATCCAGTAGTAAAGACCTATTCCAGTGACCTACATATTTAATGAGACTTTTTCTAAATCAGGACATTTGGTATTTGGTGCTTTTGCCCAGTGATATTATGCCATTAAAGGCATATGTAAGTGAGCTTGATTATGAATACATCTGATGGAGGAGAATTAGTAGTGTATGAAAACATGTGTTATTTAGAAAAGTTCAGTTTACTTACAAAGTTATTTGCACAAAAGTCAAAACCAGTGGTTCACGCCCACAGGACGCTTACATAAGCCGGGTACACACAGGAAATACAGCAGTGTGCCCACAGGAAATACAGCAAGATACACATTTTGACCTTTCTGGTACAGAGCACAGGAAGTAACTGTTGCAGTTCTTGTACTGAGCACATGCCTGAAGCCACTGCGGTGAAGAATGATACAATGTATTATGCTGATTCTGAATTTGAATGTTATGCTAATTGAGGTGGAATTTTTAGGGCTGTACACAATAAAATGCAAATGCCAAAGGGAAGTTTTGCTAACTTCAAGGTAAGCTAATTAATGTTTATTTTGGAATATTTTCATGCAAAAAAATGTTTTCATACACTGCAAATTCTCTTCTATCAGATGCATTCATAACCAAGCTCACTTGCATATCCCTTTAATTAAAACATGGTTTAACAATCACAGTAAAATCAGGCAGGGTTTGGAACTCTCTACCAAATGAGGTTAAAACAATTACAGCCAAGGGCAGTCATGCTGTCAAAGGTTGGGATAACCAACACAACAGTTAACTTTAACAAAGCATTGGATACATTTTTAAGTAAAAAGTACAGACAGGCTTATGTTGGATCACTGAAGAAGGAGAAGTATTGATCAAGGGAGGAATCAGATAGTCAGAATTTTGAATCGAGGAAGAATATGTTTTCCCTACGAGACATTTTCTTCCCTTGGGTCAATTAACAATTCACTAATTACTAGATCTCAAAAAGTTGGATTTGATGAGCTAAAAATCTTTTTTTTCAACCTCGGTTACTACATTGCTATGTAAATCAATAACTGACATTGTGTCAGTATTATCTCAGCCAGACTAGATTTATATTCTGCTTTCTGTAACTAATCTGACTGTAAACCCCAGATAGTGAAACCCATTCTGTAAATGACTAAGGGCCTCATACTATTATTGGCCGTGGGGCTCCGGCAGGCTTGCGGCCGGCGCCCTGTTATCCCTTGCGGCCGCACGCGCCGGAGGAAAGCCTTTGATCTTAAACGGCCGCAAGAGTTCTGGCCGCAAGAAAGCCCCGGTTGCTATTCAATTGCTCCGGGAACCCTCTCGGCAAGGCTAAAACCGAGCCGCAGCTTACTTGCAGCAAAAAGGTCCCGCAGGCACACAATTAAGCACATAATAAAGCCATCCTGCACTCTGAGGAGACGATAAAGTGATTGTAGGTGTTAGCATTCATAGCACAACATTCCCCTACACTCAAATCCATAAATAATGTTTATTTTAATTTATGTCAAATGTCCGTGGAAAAAGTCCAGAGGGCTTGGAGCACCTCAGACCCGCCCACGCTGCGGCCAGAAAATAAACAGTTAATGAAATCTCGGATTTGGGCTGATGTGCAAGCTTGAGAGGGGGTTGCTATTAATCCTCATGTCCCCCATTATGATCCCTAGCATTTACAGAACTGTACAGTGCCGTCTTGAATTTATTTTTGCTTTTAAAGATTTCTGAGCTTACGGCCGGTTGCAAGATATACGGACGGCCGTAAGGGGATATCCTTGCGGCGCCGTATAATTGAATTGCAAGGTAACGGGAGCCCCGCAAGGAATCGCAGCTTTGCGGCCGATTTACGGCCGATAATAGAATGAGGCCCAAAGAGTCTGACGACTGGGCAGCCCGGAGATATTGGTGGACACACTGTCCAGCGGTACCACTCTCACTCAGTACAACAAAAACAGTATAAAAATAAATATTTCTGATATTAGATTGTGATAAATGCCTAGAGCAGTTAGATCATTGTTTTTTATTTGCCAAAAAAAGATAATAATTCCAGTGCAAAACTATAAATATTTCATAGCATTCTGTTCATGTCGTCCATACTTAATTAACCCATATGTAATGTATGATATACCAACATATTCTGAGGAATCCACAAGCACTTATTTAATTGATTTCAATGATACTACATTTCTGAGTTTAATCTATATTTTTCTCTTTTTCCTTTTTTTCTTTTGTTCTTTGTTGTTGTTGTTACTTCATGTATTTCTATTTATTTAAACTGGTATTTAAACAGGTTTGCTTAATAGATACACTTTCAATATCTCCTAAAAAATAATAAAAAAATGTACAATAATGCAGAACCAGCATAACACTCTTGTGTACCTGTACGATTCCTGTGTTGGATTGGATACATTGTGTAATATAATTACATGTAATGTTACTCTGCTTCTACATAGCAGTGAATATATTTCTCTAAGGTCAAGTTGTTTAAATAAAAGTTGAAAATGAAAAAAAAGTGTTAAAAACATCCAGTATGAGAAACAACAGTGACTCATCATGTTTGTTGAAAAAGTTGCCCTTGCAAATAAAATCATTTAAGTCTATAATAGAACATTTGGCCTACAATGTCCTATCAAATGTTGGTGTAGAAAGAATACTTTAAGGTATAGGGAAAGAGTTTTGCTTCAGAAAAAGTGTTTTTGATAATATCTCTGTGTTTTCTTTTTTCAAATTAAAGTCACAAAAATATAAGCACACTTCTAAGTGCTGTTGGGGGCTTGCCCACTGTCATCCAATGAGATCCACAGGCCAAAGTATGTTCTCTACAATAGTTTCGATGAAGTTGGTTATATATATTTTAATGTAAAAAACAACTTTTGCACTACTTATTTAAATGCATAAAAAATACATTGTGTTCCACTTCGCTTAGAATGACTGCTGCCTACCCTATTGTTGTTCTGTCTGTCTATACCTATATGTCTGTCCCTATCTATCTGTTCATATCCATCTATCTATCTATCTATCTATCTATCTATCTATCTATCTATCTATCTATCTATCTATCTATCTATCTATCTATCTATCGATCTATCTATCTATCTATCTATCTATCTATCTATCTATCTATCTATCTATCTATCTATCTATCTATCTATCTATCTATCTATCTATATGTCTATCTAAATACACCCCCTGAAAGCTTGTTTATTAAATTACAGTTAGCCCATTAGGAAAGATGTTATATATTTCCATTACCATTAATAATAATTAATAATAATAATAATTATAATAATAATTTGTAATAACGGTTTTTCTGAATTCTGAGCTGGAAGCAGTTTTTTTAACTTGCTTTAGACATTCAAATGTGAACACAGATGTACTTTTTATTTACTGTACTACTGTACAGTGGAGGCGTCTATCGCTCTTTTGCCCACCATATTATAAATGATTGTTGTGGTGAACGACCTACTCACAAGGTCCACAACACAAGCTGAGATCCTGCTCCATGCCGATGATAGCCAGTAAGCTTGAAACAGCTGTACATGGATTGGATACTCGGCCTGTGTTTATTCCAACCTTGGATTTGCATTTAAGCTGTGTAATACAGCATGCATAAGCCATGTTTGATAATGGCTATGGAATGAAGAGCGAGGCATTTGTGGGCACATTTGTGTCCCCCAGCTCAACTTCCCAGAATGCAGTGTAATAACTGTTTTTCTCAGAACTCTGAGCTGGAAGCAGGTTTTTTAACTTGCTTTAGGCATTCAAATGTGAACACAGATGTACTTTTTATTTACTGTACTACTGTACAGTGGAGGCGTCTATCGCTCTTTTGCCCACCATATTATAAATGATTGTTGTGGTGAACGACCTACTCACAAGGTCCACAACACAAGCTGAGATCCTGCTCCATGCCGATGATAGCCAGTAAGCTTGAAACAGCTGTACATGGATTGGATACTCGGCCTGTGTTTATTCCAACCTTGGATTTGCATTTAAGCTGTGTAATACAGCATGCATAAGCCATGTTTGATAATGGCTATGGAATGAAGAGCGAGGCATTTGTGGGCACATTTGTGTCCCCCAGCTCAACTTCCCAGAATGCAGTGTAATAACTGTTTTTCTCAGAACTCTGAGCTGGAAGCAGGTTTTTTAACTTGCTTTAGGCATTCAAATGTGAACACAGATGTACTTTTTATTTACTGTACTACTGTACAGTGGAGGCGTCTATCGCTCTTTTGCCCACCATATTATAAATGATTGTTGTGGTGAACGACCTACTCACAAGGTCCACAACACAAGCTGAGATCCTGCTCCATGCCGATGATAGCCAGTAAGCTTGAAACAGCTGTACATGGATTGGATACTCGGCCTGTGTTTATTCCAACCTTGGATTTGCATTTAAGCTGTGTAATACAGCATGCATAAGCCATGTTTGATAATGGCTATGGAATGAAGAGCGAGGCATTTGTGGGCACATTTGTGTCCCCCAGCTCAACTTCCCAGAATGCAGTGTAATAACTGTTTTTCTCAGAACTCTGAGCTGGAAGCAGGTTTTTTAACTTGCTTTAGGCATTCAAATGTGAACACAGATATACTATTTATTTACTATATATATATATATATATATATATATATATATATATATATATATACAGTATATATATATAGTATATAAAGTATTATTTATAAAAATATATATATATATATCATAAAGTAATATCTCTATCTATCTATCTATCTATCTATCTATCTATCTATCTATTTATCTATCTATCTATATGTCTGTCTGTCTAAATAAACCTCCTGAATGCTTATTTATTAAAATACAGTTAGTCCATTAAGAAAGATGGTATATTTTTCAATACAATTAATAATTAATACTAATAATTATAAGAATTTATATTATATACATATATATTTACAGAAATATACATATCTATCTTTCTCTCTCTATATATCTGTATATATATATATATATATATATATATATATATAAAGCATTATTTCTAAAAAATACCATTTTATATATATATATATATATATATATATATATATATATATATATATAATTAGAAGCTAGGTGGCACTGTTCGTCATTATCACCCCACTTCGGTTCCATAATGTATCTGTCAGTCAGGTGTTAGTCCATGAATATTCACAGTTAAATACAATTTAATATTGGCCTTAGCAGCCACAGAAATAAAGGTGAGTGTCTCCACATTATCTGATTCTGCCCACATCTCACTTAAAGACCTTGTTACCTAATTTATGCAACCACTGGAGATATTTAAAACTATGAAAAGCAAAGTAATGGCACTGAGAAAGTTGACTGGAATCTATTAAACTGACACAGAAGAGTTGCTTAACTTATTCAGTTCATATTAAAATCCTTCCTTTAGAAACTATTGAATTTCGAACATGGCATTGCAAAATATTCAAGAAAAGAGGTCATCATTTAAGGATTTGAGGATTTTTACAGTATTTTACAGAAAGGATGGAAGATAAATAGAGCAGCCTTCCAGCAAACATGGAAGGGCTAAATATAGTAAAATAATTCCCAGAGTTTAATGATCTTCAGATGGCTTTATGCATTGAAACCTGACAATTAAATACATTTCCTATTTAATAAGTGTCTCTCATATTTTTATTTTAAATATATACGGTATGTCTTGCAGAAATGGTAAATCTGCATAACTTTCGTTATTTTTAGTTGTTGCTGTTCCTTGTAACCTTAGAATTTTTGGTTTTAGAAAATTGGGCATATTTATATATATATATTATTATTATAGTTAATTTATAACACGCAACATATTCCGTAGCGCTGTACATAAGTTAAGTTCAGACAAAGATAAATAAAGATTAACATATAGCAAAGCAAGGAGGGTCCTGTCTTTGAGCTCGGAACCCAGTGTCCAAGGTGCATTCCCAAATTACTTAGGATAGAAACTCACAGACTTACAATCTAAGGTATAGTGAGTGGTAAAAGAGGGAGATAAGCGTGGAAGGTGATACGCTTCTTAAAAGAGAAGCGTTTTAAGTGAGGTTTTAAATGTTTTGAGGCAAGAGGATAATCTGGTGGAGCGAGGCAAGGAGTTCCAGAGACTAGGGGCAGCACGAGAATAGTCCTGGAGGCGGGAGTGAGAGGAGGTGACAAGAGTTGTAGAAAGAAGAAGGTCATTAGCAGAACGAAGAAGGCGGGTGGGGGAGTATTTGGAGATGAGAGCAGAGATGTAAGGGGGAGCGTTATTGTTGAGGGATTTGTAAGTTAGGGTCATGATTTTACATTTTTACATTTTATTCTTGAGACTAAGGGAAGCCAGTGCACATTTGTGTTCACATTTGAACATCTAAGATAAGTTAAAATACTTATTTAACACTCAAAATTCAGAGAAATACAGTTATTACACTGCATTCTGGGAACCTGGGCAGGGTTATGCAAGTGTGCCCACAAAGGCTTCGCTCTTTAATCCAAATACAATTTCATACTGGGCTCCTCCATATGCTTGCAGTATTACACAGCTTTAAGCAAAGCTTAGGATCGATTATGCACAAGCCTACCCATGGACAGCTGTATCCATATATACATAAACATATATATATATAGTTGTAGATGCACATTTATTAATAAAATCTTACTTGAAAAGCTGCACTTTTCTCCTTTTTATCAGCTTTTATTCCATCCTATTATCAGTGTCACTTTATAAGCTTTTAGGCACATACAAACTTTGTTGTATTTTTGTTTCTGTGTAAAATAATCCCAATAAATATGCTACTAGTACTGCTAAATCAAGTATGTTGCTAACTCCCCAGGCATTTTATCTGCAACTTTGCAGGAAGAATCCAATGAAAAATTGCATCTTTTAACAAAAATATATTTATATTAATGTAAATAACAACATGCTATATCAGTTCTCCCCCAGCCAAACACCAACCAATGGAGAGTCCGTCTATAGGCCTGCTGGTTTTCTGCCTTTTAGTGCAGATTATATTGATGCTTATAGAAACCACTGCCCCTTTAACAATCAGATGGTTATCAGTCAGAGATACCATAGTGGTGAAAATATAGTGAATGAACTTTAGCAATAAGCACGTTATAGAGAATCTTAGATTTAACTGACTCTACTTGTGACATGGGAGCTTCTGTCTTGGGCTGGAGCTTGAGTGGATTTTCATCCTACCAAGACTCGCTCTTCCAATTAGTCCTGTTATCAAGTAGCTATTCATAGTGGCAGTCTTTCAATAGAACTGATAGAGATGGTATCTGAATCCTTGGTTCCTTCTGTTCCATCCAGTTGTCTGTTCCAACTCTGAGCAAATGTCTGCTGCCAATAAAGCAAAATTGGATATTAATAGTTCAAATTTAAATGCTGAATGTATTGAATATGTTTCTGAAACAAGAACATACTATAAAAAAAATCACATAATTGATCCCTTAAATAAAATACTCTAATTTACTGGCTTCTTTTCTATTTATTGATCTGAAGTTTGACACAGCTCGGCTCTTTAATTATAAAGGTTGGAAATCCCGGACATTAATGAATAGGTGACATGTTTGATATATGTATAGCCCTGGCTTTTATTGTATATCCTGTTTAAGTCCCGGTTGACTTGTGTCTGGTATTTAGTTGAGTTTAATATACTCAGATCAGTTTTTGTTTTATCGGTTTAATAGACACCCCAGGATGAGTGTGATATGGATGTACTGACCTTCATCCAATAATGGCGCTGCCATGGGGATTTATAGCACAAGCTGTTATAATCAATAACTAGAGGTAGTATAGTCAGGATCATTCAACAGACAAACATCTTCTACCATAAGTGTAGATATGAGGTCCTGTTGATTATTTAGAATTCTTGGATCTTCTCTGCTCTGGGGTCCAACACAATTTTTCTGCCATCTGGGCCAAACTTTGCTTCAACCTTCTTGATATAGATCCAAGTCCATCCATTGACAACCTGTAGTCTAATGATTGAATAAGTGTGAAATGGATAATATATATATATATATATATATATATATATATATATATATATATATATATATATATATTAGCAGTATTTAATAATGGAGTTGGGAGTAAAGGTATGGCAAGTCTGGAAAAGCTATTTTCTGCCATCTGGACCAAACTTTGCTTCCTCCTTCTTGATATAGACCCAAGTCCATCCATTGACAACCTGTAGTCTAATGATTGAATAGGTGTGAAATGGATATTATATATATACTACCGGTATGTAATAATGGAGTTGGGAGTAAAGGTATGGCAAGTCTGGAAAAGCTATTACAAAGTAAAGATATTACACTATCAACAAAGGTTCACATGATTAGAAATATGGTATTCTCACTAGTAACATAAAGAAGGCCGAGTGGCTGTAGAATTAACCCTTTCCAATTGTGGATTTGGATAAAACTGCTTAGAGTCCCTTGTACTGCAAGAAGATCCAATCAGTATTACAGGAATCAAGCTAAACTGTTCACTGCTGGAAGGTTTGATCATGAGGCTAAAGCTCCAATATGTTGGCCATATCAGGAGAAGACAGGATTCCCTAGAGAAGTCTCTGATGCTGGGAAGGCACATGAAGAAGAGGACGGCAGAGATGGAGATGGATAGATGAGGTGATTGATGCAATGAACATGAGTTTGAGGGAGTTCAGAGGGGCAGTTGCTGACTGCTGTGCCTGGCTTGCTGCCATCCATACGATCAGACACGACTAAACACAACAAATAATGCAGTGTCATATCAGCTCATAAAAGAATATGATGGCCGTATCTCAACATAGCAAAAACATCAGCAATAATCTCTGAAAAATCAGCAAATTGAGCATGTTAATATGTTTTCCTTATTTTTTATGTTTAGAACAAAAAATTAGAACAACAAATTTTGGTATAAGCATCAGAACTGATGGTAGGTGCTGTAGGAATTTATAGTCTTCCCTTCTTTCTAATTCATTCTGAAGAAACTGAGTGTATGAGCTCCCTTGTTGCTCCTTAATTTCCCCTTAGTTTGAGTTTTAATTTTTACTTCTCTTTCCATAATGTCTCCGCCTACTATACTTCTTATCTCATAAATATTGGAGCTAAAACCTCCTTTTACATTTCTACCTCTGTGTCCTTCACTGTGGTAGTCAAGATAGGAGTGACCCTATTATGATCATCCTGGGAGAGTATCTCCAACGCCTGAACGTCTGAATGCCATCTGTCTCTTTCCTTTTCTTCCTTCCACATTTTATTTAAGCTTAGGCCCTTTAATCAGTCACATCTGTACTTCAAATTTTCTGCTGCCATAACCACAAATAAAAACCTTTTAACATTTTTTTAAAATGTGTTTAACAAAGTTGGACGTATATTAAACGATGTTGCATCTGCTTCGAATAAAATGGGACATTGTCTCCGTAGACAGTAATTTAGGTAACTTAGGCTGGTAATGTATCTAAGAACCTTGGAAACTACTATATACCACTGCTAATGTCTTCAGATTTAACTATTCACAGGAAACCTTTAAATTTATGAACTGATTCTATATTTTTAGCTGTAGGAAAAGCCAGGAACAGAAGTTGAAATTTGAAGATTTTGGTAATTTGCCCAAATTCTGGTTTTGATATTGAAACCTAAGGTTTTTAAAGTGCATGATCTCTCAAAGCCATTCTTCCCTACAGAATGTCATTAGATCGGACCTTATGCGACAAAACAGAAACAACAATGTATTCATCTCAACCTTATTGGGATCTCCACTTGTCTGAAGTATTTATAAACCTTATTTTTTATGGCTAAAATGGTTTATTAGTTAGCTTCAGACATCGGATCAAATACTGACCATTCTTCTTCCAAACGTACTTGGACCCAGGTTTAAGGACCAATCTGTAAACTCTACCTCTGTCCCCTGGGCCACCTACTGTTTGGCAACAACCAGTGTAACCCTAATTGGCCAAATAATAATAACAGTAATTAGTTATGCAATAAAGTCCAAAGTCCCCATCGCAGATTACAAGATGGACAAACATCTCTGCTCAGTACTAACCTAAACAATTTTAAGACATACAGTTCAGTCTCTGTCAGGCATGGTAGGCTATTTGTGTAATTGTATGTTGTTGGGGGATTTTGGCAGGGGGTTCTGGACTTGTGTATGGGAGAGAACTTAGTAACCTTGGGTAGATAATTTTTGGAGACTAGTGGTTCAATCCACAAAAGGAAGCATTTAATAATTATTAGTATCTTTGTATAATACTTCCATATATTGACACTCAGGATTTGCATTGTACCTTGAAGGATTTATTTTTCAGAGAGATTATCTTATTCACTATGACGAATTTTGCTATCCACAATTTAGATATTGAATCCCTCCTAAAAGAAGCTGAAGAAAGCTTCAGTGGTAACCCTCAGCCAACAGTTGAAGGTAATAAAGATATAAGACATATATATGGAGACCTTTTGAAAATAATGAGAAAACAGGTACGCTCGGTATGGGAAATAAGCAGCCTACAAAACTACCTTAAAAATAAGTATATTCCCAGAGGCCTAAGATTACACCTTAACCCTGCAATTAATTTGAGTGATGAAACCTTTGTAAACAAATGGAAAGATATTCTCCTTAAATGTTCATCTGAATTAATCAGTCTGATTATTGAGACAGAAAAACATAATCTGGAACTATTAAAACCTAAGATTGTATTATGCCAACAAGAATTCAACAAACAAAGTGACTCTACAGAGTATGAATCACTATGTAGAAAACTAAATGATAACATTGATAGATTCAAGAGAGATATCAAAGACCGGAAACAGAAAAAATTTCTAAGAGACAAAACTGATTTCCAAACAAATAGAATCTTTAAAAAATTCCCTACCTCAATACCATCACAAAGAAATTGTTTATCGAAGGGGAAAAAATCTGAAAGATTCCTTAGTGCATAGCTTCTTCAAAGAGACAAAATACAATAAGACATGGCTTAATCCCCCACTAGGATGTTTTAAATGTGGGAATTGTAAATTCTGCAGATATATCAAACCCACAAAAATCTACGAGCATCCATCTAATGGGGCAAGATATGTTCTAAAGGACTTCTCAAATTGTTGCACTACAAGTGTAGTCTATGTGGCTACATGTTTATGTAAAAAAATCTACGTAGGGAAAACACGACGCCAACTACAAAGACGTATTGGCGAACATGTCTAATCAATTAAGAAAGACCTCGACACCCCGATAGCACGCCATGTTAAAATCTTTCATGGTGGCAACAGTGAAGTTCTTACATTCACAGCACTTGAAAAAGTATATCAAGGCCCCAGACAGGGGGATCTGGATAAAAAACTCCTCCAACATGAAGCAAAATGGATTCACAAGTTAAAAGCTTTATCACCAGAGGGATTAAATGAAGGTTTCACATTTTCACCCTTCATTTAAATTGTCTTTTTATAAGGTTTAAATGTCATATCTTTTTAGAATGACCACCCTTACAGCATAATTGACATGCTATTATATTACATGACCATTCACTAAATTTCCTTATCTGGCACAATAATAATTTATACTATCTAGCTTTATGATTTACATCATTTATTGCTACTACTTTATTATGTCTGCTACACTTCCAGCACACATTGTCACTCTCTCCCCATATATCACTTTATATCATATAGGGCTTTCCCTATCATAAACTGAGAGATCTCCTTTCGGTTTTCATCCATTTTATTATAACAGACTATTATTGATCTGTTTTTATGCACCATATTTATTTCATATTATACTTGTAGTAGTACTTATATATTTCTCACTAGTTACTACTGTCACATTGTACTTTCGGTACATATATATATATATGTATATATACACATTCCCTAGTGGCTTTTTTCCAGATTCACCCCTTCTGATCATCCTATTTTTATGGTATTATTTATCCCTTTCTGTTTCTTCACTTTTCCTATAGCCTTCCCATTTCAGCTTGGAGGCACCAACCCCATGTACTATATGGGCTGCATAATGGCTATTTTTGTCATATTCCTAATTGTCCTTTTATTTATCTCCCACTCTGGTTTTTGCCTTTAAACCTCTATCATATCGCAGCAAAAGCGCAATGAGCGCCTTATAGACTCACTGCGCATGTCCGGTTAGTGTCAATTGGTTGCCGTGGTTACGGCAACGTTTAAATAGAGGGCTAGACGGCCTAGCATACTTCTCCTTGACAAAGACGTCTGATGACGTCGAAACGCGTCGGCTCCTGATGACGTGGCATGCCTTACAGCTAAGGGCACACCGGCGTCTCCTAAACTAACAGTATTGTACTTTAAATATCTAGAGTTTGAATGCTTACCCTCCCTGTCCGCTTCCATATGAGTGAATGTTGTGGTTGTTAGATTTAGCACGTAATAGACAACACATAAGAGCTTTAGAGCAAAAGCTAACTTGCTGGCTCCTTATTACTCTCCTATAATCCTTTTTCTCCCTATTTATGATTGTACTAGGATATGGGCAAAACAGAGGGTGAACAGCCTTGAGTGGCTATCACCTGCATATTACAGTCCTATTGAGACAGCACAACGGAAGTACTCATATTATTGATTGTGCCCTTACTAAAATCTATACCCTAATTATTAATCATATTAATATTGATCAAAGAGATTTTGGAAAATAATTATCCATCTAGGAGATATATATATACTCATAGAAGACCAGATTATCCCAGGTTTTCTTCACAGTGAACCCTAGAAGTTAAGGGACACTTTTGTATATAACACATGTAGTAACACCACATCTATCAAGTGATATTATAGATCCTTTACAATCATAAGGACAGGTTTATTTCAATTGGATAAGCTATTTCATCTTTCTCTCTGGAAATACTGTTAGTTGTGAACCTATATACCCCTCTATTAAGAGTTTAAAATAATATCAAGTGGGTATATTTTTCACATACAAATTAGCCTATTTTATACACCCATTTCTCCAATCCAGGATTTTTTTTTATTATATTGTTTTTAATAGATATCGCCGTTGTTACCCTTTACTAATAAAGACTTCAGTTTTAACTTTTTCCCACATTTGTATACAGATAGATAATTTTTGGTCCAATAAAAACTATTTAGCATATTGAACCAAAAATGAGCAGAAACAAGAATATATATTTACAGAACTATCTGGTTTAGAAAAAATGGCCACCATAATGTCACTATAGAGAATCCAAAACTCTTATTTGAATAAGACATAACATTATTTTAGGTGACAGATCCATTCTAAGAAGACTTTATTTGCTTTCAAGCAATACATGAGGTTATACATTGAATTCTTTTTCAATTTCATTATATTTTTAACAGAAAAGTTGAATTGCATATATTAGGCAGTGAGAGGGTAACATTTTAATATGAAAACGTTTTATCTTTAATAAGCAAAATCCTTCCATTATATGAGAAGAAGTACCTTTTTATGATAGGCAGGCATAATTGTGTGAACCGCGGACGAGCCGTTACCCGAGCCTTTGAATCCAACATTACAGGAAAATCTATTGATTCAGATCACTATAAATCATAATGATGAAAATAGAAATGGAATTCTAACATGCAGTTAAAGCTGAAGACTATGACTGAGAGCCTATAAATAATTGAACAAGCTGTCTTCCATGCCTGTCTCGTCAATATATGGGTAAGAGGAGATATTATATATAAAGCTGATTGCTTTTTTATGGAAGCCCAATATGTCAAGTACTGGGCCCTCTCTAGATACACCACACAAGTTTGTTGTTTTTTATTTCCAGGAAAAAGAATAATTAAATTCTCTTTCTGTAGGCTTTTAAAGGACCACTGCACAATAATATATATATATATATATATATATATATATATATATATATATATATATATATATTGAATAGTGTCCCAGCTCAGCTTCCCAGAATGCAATGTAATAACTGTATTTCTCGGAATTCTGAGCTGGAAGCAGGTTTTTTAACTTTCTTTAGACATTCAAATGTGAACACATATGTACTATTTATTTACTATATATATATATATATATATATATATATATATATATATATATATATATATATATTGAATAGTGAGACATTTGTGGGAACATTTGCATGTCCCAGCTCAGCTTCCCAGAATGCAGTGTAATAACTGTTTTTCTTGGAATTCTGAGCTTGAAGCAGTTTTTTTTAACTTTCTTTAGACATTCAAATGTGAATAGAGATGTACTATTTATTTACAATATATATACACCCCTCACATTTTTGTAAATATGTTATTATATCTTTTCATGTGACAACACTGAAGACATGCCCCTCTGCTACAATGTGAAGTAGTAAGTGTACAGCCTGTATAACAGTGTAAATGTGCTGTCTCCTCAACTCAACACACAGCCATTAATGTCTAAACCATTGGCAACAAAAGCGAGTACACCCCTAAGTGGAAATGTCCAAATTGGGCCCAAAGTGTCAATATGTTGTGTGGCCTCCATTATTTTCCAGCACTGCCTTAACCCTCACGGTCATGGAGCTTCACAGGGTGCCACTGGAGTCCTCTTCCACTCCTCCATGATGACATCACAGAGCTGGTGGATGTTTGAGGATGCCCCACAGATGCTCAATAGGGTTTAGGTCTGGAGACATGCTTGGCCAGTCCATCACCTTTACCTTCGGCTTCTTAAGCAAGGCAGTGGTCGTCTTGGAGGTGTGTTTGGACCCTGGACCCTGGAGCACTCTATGACATTAGGAAGATGACGTAACAGAGGAGTTTCATTTCTGAGAACATGCCTTGCATGTATTGGTGAAGTGGGTAGGTGATAAATTCAGTAAGATGTCCTAGCTTTCATGAAGTGATAAAAAAACAAAGATAGATTCTTCTATACAAAAACAGATGTTCATGGTTCATGGTAAGGATTACCACATTCCTGCTTTCCATACAATGCATAAACTAGAAGAATGGGCATATAAATGGAAAATGAGATCTAACAAAGAGAAATGTAAAATTAAGCATCTGGGGGAAAACTAAGCACACAATGCATAACTTAAATGGAAAAGAAATGAGGGGTATAAGAGACAGTAAAGGATGTAGGAGGTTTGTTGACAATCACCTATGTAACAGTGCTCAGTGTCAGGCAGCAGCAGCAAAGGCAAGTACAATTTTGGCATATATAAAGAAGGAGGCAAGGGAAGAAAAATATAATTTTTACACTATATAAATCAGTATTACAACCTTTGTTTAGGGATACAATTTTGGGGACAACTTAGAAAAAGGACATTGTAGAGCTATAAATTCAGAGAAGAGCAACAAGATTAATATGAGGTTCAAGGGACTGAAAAGCTAATCAAATTAGAGTAATAAATGTATCTAGAAAAAAAGGTTCTTAGGAGGAGATATGATTTACTTGAAGGCCTGAGGAGATCCAAAAAGTTTGAACTTGATAAACTAAAGATCTTTATTACCACTTCAAACAGTATCAGCCTTATTAAATTGTGATTTGGCAAATTGAATAGGGCCCTATTTAAGCACAGAGCATATTTATTTTACAGAAGTTTTTAGTTAGTGAACTTCTATCCAAAAGCAAGGTCTTCACTAACTAAAAAAATATGTAAAAAAATATGCTGTGAGCTTAAATAGAGCCCTATTCAATTTGCAGAATCACAATTTAATAAGGCTGTATATTACTATGGGCCTCATTCAATTGCGATTTGGCCAATTGTATAGGGCTCTAAATAAGCACATAGCATATTTTTTTTTAAATAAGTTTTTAGTTAGTGAAAACCTTGCTTTTGGATAGATGTTCACTAACATAAAACTTCTTTAGGTAAGATGTGTTATGTGCTTATTTAGAGCCCTATTCAATTGGCCAAATAGCAATTGAATGAGGGCCTATGTTACTAACCCAGGTAAAAGAATACCAGCATTCAAGTTCTTATCCAATCTATGCAAAAATGGTAATTTCAACTGTAGCCAAAATCACTAGTGTGGTTACATTTGTTTCAATGTTTTTTAATATTCAAAATTAACAATGACCAGAATATTTTTAGAAAGAAGTAAAATAAACACAGCCTTCAAATATGAAACTTTGGTATACATTTATAATTTTAATAAAGTATTTGGATTCTTCTTACAGTTCCTCAGTCTGGCATAGACCTAATAAATGACTCTTTTTCATTGTGCAGATAGAAGCTCCTTCTGCATACATAGTTTCCTTCCATCAATGCAAGTAGATAAGCAAAAACTAAAAAGGTAGATTCAACTGAAGCAAAACTGCAACTGCAATAATTAGTTTTTGGATTATGAATGATAAAAATGGAGAATACCCAATATATATTTGCTTAAGGCCTAAGGAATGTATTTTCCCCTGCAACTTATTGCAGTTTTGATATAGTTGAATCTACCATTTTGGTTTCTGCTTATTTACCTGCATTGATGTGACAACTGATTGATTGCCATCTTCATACTGGATTCAAAGCTTAGATCATAAATAAAGGGTACTCTAATCTTCTACAAATTCATAATAAAAACACCCTTGTCTCATGACTTCCACCGGTGTATCATGGATCCCTCCAGGACCTGGCAGAGGCAATAACGTTTACTTGTTCCTAATTAAAAACTAGCAGTATTATCTTTTTTCGGTATAATTATGCTCAGAGTCTCTTAGTCAAAACTTTCAAACATATATTTATTTTTCTCTGTGCAGTAATCCTTTAAGATTTTCTCTAAAAAATGATTTTATGTTAATTTCTTACAGAGCTAATGATTTTGCTATTTTTAACATGGAAACATCTATTTGATGGCAAATAAGAACTAAAAAGGTCCATGTGATCAACAAACGGTATGCCCATTTCATCAGCTAATTTGTTACTTCACCAAGATATGACATTTTTCCTAAACTATGTACCAACTTATTCCAAAGAAACTCACAAGATCAACAACATTAAGATTTGTGTAAATTTCAACGTAATTTTTTTTGACCAAATCATAATTTTTGAAGACTTCATATATATAATTTATACATGTCCATCTTGTCTGATTCTATCACTTCCTGACAACTGGAGACCTGAAAACTTTATTTATCTTTGTCTCGGAGTGGAGGCAACTTGCATCAATAAATGCAAGCCCTGCTCTCCAGATATGTAAATGCCCCTCTCACACAACCTCTGTCCAATTGTTATGGATGCCTCCAGGGACTAGCAGAAGCATCAATATGTTGTCTTTTGCTTTGTTTTAATTAGAAACTATCTTAAGGACTTTTCCTCCACCTGACAATGCTCTTATTTTTATCATTGTCCAGGTGTGCTTTAAAGAGGAAAGGACAGAAGGGAGTGAAGTTGTTCTGGAGTAAAATAGAAAATAAATATTGCAGTTAAGAGAGATAAAAAAAAAACACTGTAATAATTTAAGGTCAAATCTAAATTTCCTGAATGCTTCTGATAGACTAGAATCAGTAGTGTATGAAAAAGAAAATCGCAAAATAAAGATTTAAAAACATACCTTGAAGTTAGCAAAATGTCTTGTAATTTAGTTTTTTTTATATTTTTATTAAGAAGGTTAATACCATAACACAAGTTTTCACAAATAAATCATTAATAACATAGACAGAACACTCAAGAAATTAAAACACATACACATAACCTTTTAACCCTAATTGTTCCAATTTTGTTATTTCCGTTTGAAGTTTAAGCAAATTAAACGTGTGTGTAAGTGTTAGAATACAATCGTAAAGACTGATAGCTTATAAAAGCACACATAGAATAAAGAAGAAAGAGAGAAAAAGAGGGGCAAGAAGAGATGGAGTTCGATGTTATGCTTGCTCCCAAAGGAGACATCATACACTTTAGCCCAACTCTGCAAATTTACCACCCGAATTGACGCTGTAGTAAATGGTGGGAAGATTAGGAGTTTGGTCTTAAACATGTTGAGTTTGAGATGGTGGACGGACATCCAAGAGGATATACTTGAGAGGCAGTTGAAAACGTGCTAGAAGAGAGTGGGATATATCAGGTGCTGAGAGGTAGATTTGAGTGGCATCTGCATAGAGATGATACTGAAATCTATATTTTATTAGGGTACCAATTGTGGATATATATATATATAGAGGGTGTTATTCATGTTGGGGTATGCCAACAGACAGAGGTTGAGGAGAAGAAGAGGTGCCAGAGAAGGAGACACTGAATGTTCGATCTTGTAGGTATGATGTGAATCATGAAAGAGCAGTATCTCAGATTACAAGGTAGCAGAGAATTTGGATTAGAAGAGGGTGGTCAACTGTATCAAAGGCAGCAGAGATATCCAGAAGAAGTAGAATGGAAAATTGACTCTTTGACTTGGCAGTGAGCAAGTCATTAGTGACTTTTGTGAGAGTTGTCTCAGTGGAGTGTTGGGGCCAGAAGCCGGATTGGAAGGTGTCAAGAAGGGAATTGGGGGATATAAATTGGGTAAGGCAACTGTTTGGTAGCCAGGGGTAGTAGAAGATAGGGCGGTAGTAAGTAGCGTAATCAGTGTCAGATGAGGGTTCCTTAAGAATGGGTGTAATTATTACATGATGAAAATATGCCAATATTTAGGGAAAGGTTGAATAGATGTGTGAGAGCAGGGATAGGTGTAGTAGAGAGGGGAGGGTTTAGCTGTGATGGTATAGATCTAGAGGACCAGTAGTCAGATAAGAGGTTGATAGTAGTCTGGAGACTTCATCCTCTGTTACAAGGTCAAAGGCTGTGGGAATGGGAAGGGTGAAGTCTAGGGCCCTCATTCAATTGCGATTTGGCCAATTGAATAGGGCTCTAAATAAGCACATAACATATATTTTTTAAAGAAGATTTTAGTTAGTAAACATCTATCCAAAAGCAAGGTTTTAACTAACTAAAAACTTATTTTAAAAAAATATGCTATGTGCTTATTTAGACCCCTATTCAATTGGCCAAATCGCAATTGAATGAGGCCCTAGGTGTTTTCTGTTAGTTGAGAAGAGGGAGCGTGTGCTCCACATTAAGAGGAGAGTTTGTTGTGAATGCTTTAAATTTTATGCTTAAAATGGCTGGAAAAATCTTCAGCCATGGTGGTGGGCAGAGGAGAATGTTGAAAGTGGTGAACAAATGTTTGGGGTTAGAGGACAGAGTTTATATTAATGATATAAAATAGGGCTGTCTGGCAAGGTTGAGTGCGGAGAAGTAGGAGCGTAACATAAATTTATAGTGGAGGAAATCTGCTGAAGTGCGAGATTTCCTCCATAGTGGTTCAGCAGTGCGGGAGCACCTCTGGATGTATCGTGTTCGTGTAGTATGCCATGGTTGTGGATGAGAGTGAGGGCGTCTGCAGGTGGTTATGAGGGCCAGTGTTAAGGGTAGAAGTAAGAGTCATGTTGTACTGTGAGGTGGTCAGTGAGAGGACTGAGAAGGGGTTGTAATATAGAGGAAAAGTGTTATTTGTCAAGTGAGGTCAGGTTTCTGTGGGTAATGGTGACCGGGGTAGAAGAGGGGCAGTGGTCAGATAGAGGGAGTGGGCAGGTGGCAAAGTTAGAGGTTGTGCAGAGATAAGTAAAAATAAGGTCTAGGGAGTGTACATCGCAGAGGACGAGGTAATAGGCGAGTTAGAGTAGTCTGACAGCAGAAGGGGAGATGGCAATGTCAATGGCAATGTTGAAGTCGCCAAGAACAAGTAAAGTAACGTTGGAGGAGAAAAAGTGAGGGAGCCAGGCGGCAAAGTGATCAAGAAATTGAGAGGATGGCCTAAGAGGGTGATAGGTCACAGCAACACTTAAAGAGATAGGTAATAAAAGGCAGAAGGTGTGAACTTCAAAAGATGAGAATTGGAGGGAAGGAACAGTGGATATGGAGTGAAATGTTCACAGAGAGGAAAGTAATATGCCAACACCACCACCTTGTGTGTTCCCAGGTCGAGATGTGTGACTGAAGTGAAGGGCGCCATGGGAGAGTGCTGCAGAGGAGGCAAAGTCTGAAGGAGAGAGACAGGTTTCTGTGAGAGCCAGTAAATATAGGGAGTTCAAAATAAATAGGTCATGGATGAAAGTGAGTTTATTGCAGATAGATTGTGCATTCCAGAGGGCGCATGAGAAGGGCAAAGTATCTTCAGCTGCCAGCAGAAGGAGGGGTGAAAGGGACAAGATATGGGAGTGGGTCTTATAGAAGGGTTTCTGCTTGTGAGCTGAAGGGAGCAGAGAAAAGGGGAGGAGATGAGAGAAGGTGAAATTGTTATTTGGTTGGGGACATGATGGGGGGGAAATGAGGAGGAGAATCTGAGAAACCTTCAGGAGCTTATAAAGAAGAAGAAGGTGAGAGGAAACATTGTTTCCTCTCATCTTCTTAGCAGGTGTTGCAGGGGTGGGTAGGAGAGGAGTAGGGAGGGAGGGGATTGGTTCCAGGTGGTCAGGGGTGCAAAGCAGTGAAATTGTGGGTTTGGAAATTTTACTATTAGGAAAAATATATTTATAGTCTCCAAATGGTATCCAATACGTGATGAAGGTTTGTTAATCAGACCGAATTTCTAGTCTCACTAGATTTTATTTTTACTCTGATGTAATAATTCACAGGTAAATTAATACTCTAAGTATTTCTCAGGTAAGTGACTAGCCGAATGCGTGAAAAATAGCTATTTATGAAAAGGGAGAAAAAAAAGAGCATTCTGACAGCCAGACACTATTTGGAGCATATTGAAAATAAGAAGTGGCTTGAGATGTAATAAGGAGGAGACTGAGTATGTAAAATATAATTTAACCTCTATTGAATATAATAAAATCTGCCAGTTAATACACGTTGTATAAAAACACAGCAAAATATAGCAACAAGTCCGGCATAAGTATTTATCTTTAAGTGATAGTAGTATTAAGAACTCTACATTAAATTATCTTAGGTGATATCAGGTCAAACACTAATTAATAATAAATAGCAAAAGAGATATTATTAAATCCATACACATCTAGCTACCTACAGGGATCCAAAAACATTGTTATTAAGGGCTATCTGTTACCCTACAAAAACTCAGTTGTAACGGAGATAGACGGGACCCACGACTTTCTCCTTATTTGGTGTTCTCCAAGTGATGCACACCATGATTAGGCATCTATTATGCCTTTACACTTCACTCACCTCCATCTGTACCTTTGTTGGCCTGTGTATACTGGATTTATGCAACACAAAAGCTGCATTCAGCTCTGTTAGCTCTCAGACGAGGGCCTATGACATCATCACTGTGGGACCACTGGAAAACCTTTTTTCATACTTATTTTCTACTTTATGCCATTTCCCTGCCCACTTATGCTCAAACTTTTCAGACATAAATATTTATGATGGAAAACAAGGGGATTTTCTGTTAGTTTATAGGGAATTGGATGTCTAGACTAAAAGAAAACATTGCTTAGGAGGATATAGAGCAACCCCCTACATGGTATCAATGAAACATGAACAAGAGTATACGCTGTTCAGGTGGAAAGGAATTAACCGTGCAAAAAGGTTAATTACAAATTTAATTGAAATGGAATTAAATATGGTATAAGTACTTCTGCCTACTAACAAGTATCACAAAATGGCAATTTGCTTGTTTCAGAAACATTAAATAAGAAATGTTTTGCAGCAAACAGGGACCTCGGCCATTCAGAAATGCAACTGATTAAAATTGGGTAAGCGCGTAATTATGTAGGTTTATGTTTTATGTAACTTATTTGATGATAAAAAAAATAAGACACAATTATCGCATTTCCTAGATGTAAAATTTCCTAGTCATGCGACCTTCCTATCTAATTCACTCTTCCTTTATCTTTGATCTGGTTGCCTGATTATATATATATATATATATATATATATATATATAAATATATATAAATATATATATATATATATATATATATATATATATATATAAAACCACACAAGGTCTATTTGTTTGATTTTAGGCAATAAAATAGAGTTAATAAGCACTTCTTAATAAAATAAGTTAAATAGAAGTAAATAAATACACAGGGATCTGGCCGGATTACCCATTAAGACAACTAGGCTTTAAAAATGGTTCCTGGCTTAAAAAAAAGGTAATGCTGCAGATCATAGACTGGCTACACACGGGGGTAACCACCTAGAACAAGTGTGTTACAACAGGAAAAGGAACTTAAACGCACATAAAAGGCAAAAATGGGTCAGTGCAAACCTTGCGTACTCACTCGCAGGGACTCCGCCACTTCACTGCCTAGGGGCTCCAAAAAAGGTAGATCTAGCCCTGCACTGGGATATTATATACCTAGGGACATACAGGAAACTTCCTTATCTCTTTAAGCTAGATAGTTAGATTCACTTGGCTGCATTCCAGTGATAGAGGAATATGTTTTCCACAATGCTGCGTGCCATTTGTTATCTATGATATTTAAAAATATGAGATTATATACACTTATAGACACTATAACAAGTCAACTCATAGTGGAAAAAAATATCCCAGTATACCTGCAGTGGTGTATTATGCCTATTTGGACTGTGGTTGGAGAAACTGCAATAAGATTTAGATATTTAAAAAAAACATCAATTGCTTGGAAAAAGATAAACTTGAATTTATGCTAAGCTTTGTACTGGATGCCATCTTTCTTTTAGAGCAGTGTTTCTCAAGCTTTTTGCTTTGGACTGGTTACCTTCCAATGTTCACTGGGAACATCTTCGACATCCAGAACATATGGCATGTGGCAACACACATATTTCACTTATATTTGCACTGAATTGAATAAGGTATATTTCAACTGCAGATATATGCAACAATTACCTATGCAAACTATGACTAATTGTAATTGAAAATTAGAATCGGGATGACTGAAGAACTGATAGTCTAATATGTAAGTCCATGTTGGTAGGTCTCATATGTAAGTCATCCATGTTGGTCAACGAAGATCTCCATGGTCCCTATCACTAAGCTTAACCACATGTGGACCTCAATAGTCTCTATCACTATGCTTAACCACATGTGGACCTCAATAGTCCCTATCACTATGCATAACCACATGTGGACCTCAATAGTCCCTATCACTATGCATAACCACATGTGGACCTCAATAGTCCCTATCACTATGCTTAACCACATGTGGACCCCCATAGTCCCTATCCCCATGTGGGAGTTCTCCCTATCACTATCGATTCAAGCCTAATCTGTCATTACTAAAAAAAGAAAAAAGAAAAAAAAAAGGAAAATCTTTGGACAATGGTGATTTCAGATTACTTTGTCACCAATTAAATGTAATCAATAAATGGATGGGCTGTTTAAAACTGATAACTAAGTAATATGCATGAGTATTCTTAACATAATTACACGCCATATGAAGAATCATCCCTTTAAAGGGATTCTCATGCTAGATCTAGATTGTCATTAAATGAGTTCTTACCACTGATTGAATCTGGCCAGTGCCATGATAAATGACCAAGCAGACAATTAGGAAAAAGAAATATCAATAGTAAAATACAGTCAGATTGTCACTTATCAGCTCCCGAACACATGGACCCTTAAATATATAAACTAGTGCAATTTATTAAGCTGGGATCATTCAATTACGCTTAGGGGTTAGCTTATGTATTGAGGGAAATCTTTTACATGACTTCTTAACCTCAACAGAAGAAAATCCCTCTCAGTTCTGCATTCTTTATTGATCCAACAGTGACCTTTGACCCAGTGATGTCACAACTGTTTCCTAATTAGCTGTACAGCATTCCTGGTATACCTTATATAGGATAAAATCATAAAAAGACTAAATTGCTTTAAATTTTCGGGCTTCTACATGGTAATCATCAGAGAACTCTTTGCTTTAATAAATATATATATATATATACATATTTATATATACACACATATATATATATATTTATATATATATATATATATATATATATATATATATATGTGTGTGTGTGTGTTTATTTAAATAGCTGCATCAGTGTGCACAGCTCTTTAAAGAGGCAAGGTACAAGGTAATTTAGTTGTATGGTGAAAACCATAAACAAGACATGTTCTCACAAGCTATATACTGGGTAATAAGGTGGTATAGCTGAAATTTATGACACAATACCATGGCAAAATATCACATAATACAATATTAACAACTGATTTAGGAGCATAATTACTCGCTGTTTATAAGCCATTTCCATTTAATTTATTAGTGTTAAAGGACTATTGTATAATGAAACAAATTATATATATTTGAAAACCTTGAGAATATAATTAAGTCATAAAGAATATATTATTAAGTAATAAAGCTAGTTTTAATTAGAAAAGATTTATGTTTGATGCCCCTGTTGGACCCTGGAGGCATCCATGTGAGAAGAGTGCGAAAGCCGCATTTACAGTTCTTGAGAGCAGCTCTATTTCTGCAAAGTTCCTGGTTCTGGGATTGTTGGGGGAAAAAGGTTTGATTTAAATTTTAATCTTATCAAACATTACAAACTTCAACCTATCAACAGTTCCCCATCACCCATGAGGGGTACATACAGATCCCCCAGAATCGCTATCCCTATCATCCATGTTGGTCAATGAGGACCTTCATGGTCCCTATCACTAAGCTTACCCAATGTCCCTTACCCCATGTCCCAGATAACCCCCCATGCAAGCTACATCTGCCATTACTGAAAAAGTACAGAATATAAAAAATAAATTATAAATAAATAATTATTATATTATTTTTTAAAATAAAAACATTAAACTTGTAAAAAAGAAATAGCAAACGTATACCCTCCAATGTGTCCATTTGTGTGTTCAGCCCTCTATTCCCATCTCTGACTAATTGATCCATTAGTATACTCATGAAGTTGGTTTTCTCTGATTGGCTAACGATTAGCCAATCAAAGAAAGCCAACTTCATGAGTATACTCAATTCTGAAGAGTGTAATCTCTGTTTGATTAATATTAACATTTAGATTATGAGAATTTAAATTATTTCATGATGATTGTCTGACATTTTATTTGCAACAATTTTAGCCAATCAGAAGCCTAGACACCATTTGGGGATTAGAACTATGGGGGTTCTTAGGGATCCTAAATAAAGGTGGTAGTTTTTAGGTATACGCCAGACAAATATTAATTAAATGTTTATAGGGCATCTATATGGATCCCCATTGGAGATAGGGAACATGGAGGTACATCATTGAGGTGGTGTAGAGACATAGGCCCTCATTCAATTGCAACTTGGCCAATTGAATAGGGGTCTAAATAAGCACATAACATATTTTTTTAAAGAAGTTTTTAGTTAGTAAATATCTATCCAAAAGCAAGATTTTCACTAAGTAAAAACTTATTTAAAAAAAAATATGCTATGTGCTTATTTAGAGCCCTATTCAATTGGCCAAATCGCAATTAAATGAGGCCCATTGGGTTTAGAAAATGGGTGTGGGACAGATTTGATTGCCCACCCAGACCTGTTAAGCAACGGTATGGAATGGGGGAGATAAAAAGTTCAGTAAGATCCTCTCCCACCCCACCTTCTACACCTTCTAGAAAAAGGTGGTGGTGAAAAAAAAAAAATATATATATATATATATATATATATATATATACTTCAAAACTTATGATGTTGTCAAAAAAAATTGTAAGTTCAGTATATTATCATTATTAGGTTGCAAAAATATCCTTTAGTTGACAGTATGGATATTTACGAGGGCTGGAGAATCTGTTTAACATAGACAAGAATTTCCTGTTGGTAGATGTAACTGAACCATCCACTTTCCTTGGATAAGAGTCTAAATAAAATCTCTTGTTATACTGAAGGAAGGAAATACTTTTCTTCAATACAGTCCAGTAGAAACTTGTCTTCCCCAGTAATAGAGCTATTTGTAACTCAAGTGGATGAAGTGAGCTGTGAAAGCACCAGAGTCAGAAAATTCATCTTATTCAACTGTACTCGAATAAACTAAAATGCTGAAAAGAGAACTCAAAATGTCAAATCACAGCATAGCCTGACTAGAAAAAAGATGTGCAAATTGTCTTTAAATAAAATCTGGTTCTAAAACAGGCCAATAATTAGCTTTTAAAGGGCCACTGCACAATGATAAAAAATATGTAGGGTAGAATCGGGAAAAAGTCATATAGATAGTTTAAAATTAATAAAAAATAAATATTGATGCCTCTGTCGAATCATCAAAGGATCCATGGTACATTTGAGGAAGTTGCATGTGTGAGAAGGGTGTTTATATTTCTGGAGAGGTGTGGTTGCATTGAATGATGCAAGGTGTGCTTCTGGCCCAGTGAGGGAAAGGGGGTGTTGTGTCAATTTCAATCAAAGGCTCTGGACTTTTGCATGTTCCCTGCTCCACTGATATCTACAAACACACACACATACAGATCAGCCAGCTCCCAGAATGTGATGTAATCAACACAAAATGGATTCATGTACTTCAAAAATTCAGATTTTTCCCAAAAATGTTTTATGTCAATGCCTTACACAGCTATATGGTTATATTGGTACATATTTGATAAACAAGTGTGTTTTCCTTAGTCCCTTAAGCCAAATGAGCCATGTCATATATATTAACCCGATTAAATTTGGGCTCCCAGTTTACGTGTATGGTATTAAATTAGCCCTGTAACGTTGCTCGCAGCGGACTTGGCGTGTTAACACGCAGGACGTCTGAGATAAGGTTACGTGCTGTGCAACGTTGAGCTTCGGGCACATAAATCCTTTGATCTGATGAGCCCGTAACGCTACTTATTCAATTCTGCTATTAAATTGCAACATGGCCACCCGCAAGCATGCACGTAACTCGCAAATGAAGCACAAAGGCCAACACGTGCCCGAGAGCACCCGCATGGGTGGGTAAAGTCCAATACGTAGCACTTATTAGTAAAAAAAAAACACACTACTGTACGAATATTAAAAGGGAAAGTGATGTTAGGTCTT
Source organism: Discoglossus pictus (assembly GCA_027410445.1). Classification (NCBI taxonomy): domain Eukaryota; kingdom Metazoa; phylum Chordata; class Amphibia; order Anura; family Alytidae; genus Discoglossus; species Discoglossus pictus. Next base: position 14,640,177 of record CM050166.1, read on the forward strand.
AGAATTAATAGCACAACATTCTCAATCCCGCAAATCGGCCCCAAAAAATACTTCATTTCATGTTTATATTTTAGATATTGATCCCGGCAATCAATGTGTTACAACATATACTGTAACTCGCATGTGATAGAATATCAGATTTACGGCTTTATTAATATTGCATTAATCTGGACTGTGGGTCCGATCGCAAAGCGTAATTGAAGCACGTAGGATTTCAAAATCTACCCTCCCCTTTTTTAATGTCGTAACGCTAACAATCTCTTTTTCCATTGGCTCCATTTGCTTAATTGTTTTCGTTTGAGCACGGAAATCCGGCAGCTGGGAACTGGTTTACGAAATAGCGTCTCTCGCTCGTATCTCGCAGCACTTCTAATTTAATAGCGACGTAAAAACAGCCATATTTGAAGCACACAGCGCTTAAGTGTAACACATTGGACTGGAATTTAATATGGCCCTAAATATGCAATTATTACTCACTTAAATCAATAAAATGATAAATGTTTTACAATTAAATGATGTATGTATTTAATCTAAATGGTTATATTCAAAATTGCTTTAATAGCAGCAGACATTAGAATTAGGATTAGAATTGGAGGAAAGATAAAGCTCAAATGAGTTCTGTTGGAAGAACAACACTATGGGCCTCATTCAATTGCTACGTTTTTGAGATCCGGGCTCGCAAATGGTTATCGCAAGCTACGTTGCTATTCAATTGCCTTCTGTTTGGGGGCTTCGATCGAGTTACGTGCTGAGAGCTACGATTGCTAGCGATTTCGTCATCGCGGCTTACTTCCCTCAAAGACTTTGATCTTTCACGACTTGCAGCTGCATAAAAATCCCAAAAATAAAAATGCCAACATATACAGGGGAGAGAATGTTTACAGCCATGTAAATTACTATGCATGACATTAAGGAGTTTCTATTGTTGACAAGAAGTCTTTTGCTGTATTTTATTCCAATGGAATTGGCTAACTGGAATTTGTAAGTATTCTCTACTCAGAGTTTCCTGTAGGTTTCTGTGTTTTAATTCATGCTGGTAGAGATGTAGAAGGATTCCCACTTAAATTAATAGATACTTATAGCAACAAAAAAACAGTATTTCTTTTTAACTCCTTATCCGTTTCTGAAGTGGGTAAGATGTTTCCTGGAGTTCTCTAAGGATACAACTATATTTCCCATTGCTAGTGATCACTGCCCATGCATAGTGAAAAAACGCTACAGGTGCAATGCAGAAAACTTTTTATTAGTGAATCTTGCCAAAGTACAAGAGATAGAGGAGAACCACAGGGGACAGTTGGGGAATATTTGGAGATAAGAGATGAAGTTGAGATGTACTGTTAATAAGTAGAATTAATAAGAGAACCAGATGGTGAAAAGTGGGTGAGGTGGTGAGTCTGGCAGAATTGTTTTCAATGGATTGAATTGCAGGTAATAAGGAGAAGCCAGTTCTACATGAATATCTGGTGAGTTAATGTTTTAATGTGTCTTGGTTAAAAAAAAAACAGATGTTCAGTATATAAATTTAATACATTAATTTTAGTGAGAAATCTAGCCTTGTTAATGTGCTGATCTTCTCATCTTTTTCAAAGGACTTCATTGTTGGTGACAATGGTGTGTGTGATAAAATATTTTGGAATAATCCCATATGGTTATTAACAGTAAACACTAGACAGCATGACTTTAATTGAGGATTTTAGACAGACAGGATAATCACAGAGCTGTTGATGAAATGTCCATGTAATCACACTCCACTAGTGCCTCCAACAATAAAGTACATCAGAAAAGGTGAGAGGAACAACTCTCAATATTTATGTTTTCTCACCAAACAGTTTGGTTTTTAAGCAAAATTTTAAAGTTATTAACACAGATTTTTAACACTCAAATGTTCACATTGACGCATGCGCTGAAACAAATATTTTTTGAAAAATTCCATAAATAGGACTAAAAGGAAATTAGTAACTGATGTTTAGGGTGGATAACGTGATGTGACGGAGCACACGCCATGGGTCTGACGCAATGAGTCAAATGTTGGTTTATATTTATTTCATCACTGTCTTTATATTTTGGTTCATGGGAATCAGATTTTATTTAGACATATGATGTTGTTTGATCACTAGAACTATATTTATGTAGACACTTCTGAAGAAACTCATGCTCAACTGTGGAAAAATACCGAATGACACGTCTACTGAATAAAAATATCAGGTTTTCCTATATATCTAGACAAACTTACTGGTTTAAGCCTCCATTGGAGCATTAGAATAATGGCAGGATAACAGCCATGCCTAGGTCTATCTTTCCGCTATCCATGGATCTCTTATAAGCTCCTCCTTCCTTGTGTGCTTCAACAGTCTTCAAGGAACACTGAAGTCTGAGAAAAAAATACATTGAATCAAAATGAATTTCTTCTATACTTCTATACTATTAATCTTGCCTTATTTTGCCACTGATATTGCTCAGTCTAGAGCAACAACAATACATACAAATAACAGCTACATGTAATGCATATATACACAGAATAAAAAAAAAATAATAACATAAAAAAAATAAAATATATATATATATATATATATATATATATGAATCTATTCATATATATTTATTTGAATTATGTAAACACTTTAGATTGTAAGTTTACGAGTTTTCAATATTGCATGGTGCTTATATATAGGGTATAGGTAATTATGTATAGGGTAATTATGTGCTATTTTTGCTAACACCGAATATCACTTTATAGACTCTGCAAAGTGCAGGATGGCTTTATTTGAGCTATTTTATGTGCTTAATTGGTGCTAGCGGGACCTGTTTCCTGCAAGTAAGCTGCGGCTCGTTTTTAGCCTTGCAGAGAGGGTTCCCGGAGCAATAGAATCGCAACCAGGATTTTCTTACGGCCGATTTCCTTGCGGCCGTTTTAGATCAAAGGCTTTCCTCCGGCGCCTGCGGCCACAAGTATTAGCAAGGCACCGGCCGCAAGCCTGCCGGAATCCCCGGCCGGAGGGGAATAGAATAGCCGGAAAGCTTGCGGCCGGTCCTTGCGGCCCCGCAGCGGCTGCGGCCGATAATAGAATGAGGCCCTTACAGTCTTATTAAATTGCGATTCGGCCAATTGAATAGCGCTCTTTATAAGCACACAGCATATTTTTTTTATAGAAGTTTTTTGTTAGTGAACTTCTATCCAAAAGCAAGGTCTTTACTAACGAAAAACTATATAGAGCCCTATTCAGTTAGCCGAATCACAATGTAATAAGGCTGTATATCTGAAACACTGAATATTGTGAATATAATACTAACTTGCGAATTGCCCGTCAAAAAATTACGGACATGAAATCGTAAGGCAGGGAATGTTGTTTTATCCATTTTTTACCGTGAGGACCTTCGGCGCTCATTGTGAGGCTTGCGCTGAGTGCCTTCGGCGCTCATTGCGCAGCTGTTGCTTTTTTTTGTTTTGTTATTACAGGGGCTTTTTTTGTCTATATGTATTCTTGTATGCCAATGAAATAATTAATAAATTAATATACTTTACCTATTCCTAAGTAATAGATGCAGGAAGCATTGTGCTGAAGAGCTGACAATCTGTTTCTATGCTCCTGCAGCATCCAATGTAGGTTTGCACGGTTCTGGACCTGAGGTGTAAGTGTCAGCAATGTGTGCAGTGTGTAGTGTAAATAGGCAGCGTGCACGAGGGGAAACCGTTAGTGTAGCTGTGTACTTCCGTATTGTGTAAGTTAGTGTTGTGAAATGGCGCGAATGTGTATGTGGTACGCTGGTGTGGATGATTTTCCGTCGTTAGTAAAAGTGTATCTTTACCTCGTGTGCTTGGTGCTATTTTGCGTGCTTAGGGTCGCTTAGGGGATTTCCGTGTATCTAAACTCGTGAATTTGGACTTAAATTGAGTTGTAACTTCACTTGCAGAAGTCTTGGTTGCCCCCTTGCTGTGGGTAAGCTTTTTATGTATTTTTTTTGTATTTAGTCTGTTTTTAATGTTTTCTGCTGCGACCGGTTCGGCCGTTAAGGTCGTATTTTTGCGAGGTCGTAATGTCCTGTGTCTCGTATTTGTTTAGGCTAAGTCCCACGGTTCGTATTTTTGTGTGTAAGTCCGTATATAGTGATTGCGTGTTAGATCTATTTTGGTAAAGTGCCGCTTGTGTGGGTGTCTGTAACCGCGTGTGAGGCGTCGTAGAGCCTCCACCTCTGCAAAATTTCCTTTAAGATTTGAAAGCTATGTTTACTTAATTTATTTTGTAGTTACGCCAATCCTTTTAGTTGTTGCTAAGAAACCCTATTCAAAATATAATCCTTATGTTTCTAGTTTAGTTGAATCATATAGTCTGTTAATAACTTAAAAATCATCCTTAGATTGTAAGTCTGCGAGTTTCTATCCTAAGTACTTTGGGAATTCACCATGGACATTGGATTTCTAGCTCATAGACACGGCCCTCCTTTTTTTGCTAAATGTTAATTCGTATTTATCTTTGTCTGAACTTAACTTATGTACAGCGCTACGGAATATGTCGTTGCATTATAAATGAACTATAATAATAATATAATAATACATCTCTATTTCTTCCATCTCCAAGATCTTCAAGATATATTTTTTTACTTTTCCATTGAATATAATGACTTGTCATTTATTCTAATTTGTACATTTTATTTGGTTATAAGAGCATTCAATGACTTATATACTTCTATTTGAGGGATAATTGTTTTCTGTTATTAGGCATCAGCTGCTCTGGATCACTGCATTGCTTGACTAATTAGACAATAAACATGCCATGCATTGATCACCCCCTACCAAGAAGAGTAAACAAGTCCGTATCTGTGTGTTTAACATGTCATTATTTCAGTTTAAAGGAACATTTTAGTGGTTTTATAAAGGGCTTAGGAGAACTTGAAAAGGCATGTTTCCCCAGGCTGTAAAAGCTCAAGTTTGTTCTACACCTGAATTAAGTATTGGGGTGGAGTGGAGCTGCCCGGGGAGAAGTGCTATCAAAGGTGGCATACCACAGCCGCAGTATGGTAGTGGACCGCGACTACAAAGTGTATTTGTAAATGTCTATCAGCTCCAGTTACACTAGCTCCGACAATGGTTTCCAATTTGGAACCTCCCCCTGGGCGGGTCCCCTCATCCCAAAATATCATTCAGGGAGTGGAGGGAACCTGAGATTATGCAGTCTGGGAAGGATCATTAAATTATATTAATTAATTGTTAAAATGCACAGAAAAAGTGTTTTCTTATCAAGCCCAACCTATAGAGAGCTCTTTTAAGACAAGCAAAAATGTATCATTAAGTTTTTACTTTAAATATTTAGTTCTCTCAGTCTGTCCACAAACAGGAAAAAAAAATGGCGGGCGAAAAAAATTAAAACAAGGCTACACGACCCCGAAGCACAGAAAACACTGAGAAGGATGTACGACTTTTAATTACGACCTGAGGAACTTTAAAAAAAAAGATGAGGTCGCAAAAATACGAAGTTAACTGTTGAAACGCGTACATCCAAAAACAACAAAAACACAACAAAATACAAACAAAACATAAAAAAATCACACACAGCATGGGGGGACAGCCACGATATCTAATTAAAGTCGAATTTAAGGAGTTTCGGAACTTGAAAATCGGCTAAACGAGAAAAAAAATAAAGCGAGGCTACACGACCCCAAAATGCGCAAAACACTGCCAGGAACATATGACTTTTGCCAGGGACGTACGAGGTACAAAAATACACAGTTAGGAAGCACGGAAAATGCTTGCGAGCCGCGTAGCCATTTTACAACACTAACTTGCAACTAATAACATTACGAATCTAAAATGTCGCTTTACACAACTAAACAAACGGTTTGCCCTCGCGCACGCAGCATATTTCTAATGCACAGTTGGGACATTGATGACACTTTCTCCTCAGGGCAGCAACTGTCCAACTGTACATTGTATGCTGCAGGAAAATAAAAAGAGATTGTTAGCTCTTCAGGCTATTCATTTCTGCATTTATCAATTACAAATAGGTAAAGTATATTAATTTATTAAGTAACTAATTAATTATTATTTAAAAAATAGACATATATATCTGTCTTTGTGATGAGCGACAAAGTCGCTCAGAGGAGCAAAAGTAAACGAGAGGAGAGGCTTGCAATGAGCACCAAAGGAGCTCATTGCGAGCCATGCGATGAGCGCCGATGGTGCTCAGCGCAAGGCTCGCAATGAACGCCAAAGGTCCTCAAAGTAGAAAAAAGCTTTACATTGTGTGTCAAACAACATTGCCATGGCTTAAAATTTTATTGCCCCATCATTTTTACGGGCAAGTCGCTAGTTGCTTATAAAAGATAATAAATAAGAGGCTGTGTTTTTATTTTTACATTCTAAATAAATATGTTGCATATGTTTAAGTGCAGTTCTTCAAAATAATACATTTTAAAAATATGACCTTGAAAATAAAACTCTAATAGACTAAAAATAATTAATCAAAAATGATAACTCAACACAGCAGATACAAAAAAAGGGGACAACGTCCAGTGATAGGATTTTAATCTCTAGTTATAAAAAAAATATATATATGGTAATAACCCGTTATTTCCTTTAATGATGATGAAAATGTAACATATTTTGTTTGTGACTGTAAAAAAGACTGTGTTTATCTCCTACTGTCAGTTTTCCCCTCAAGCAGAGCTGCATATCTCTACCTGCCTATGTCTATCAGGAGTGTGACCAGATTTATGCCCATCTAGTTTAATATTTATGCTGACCGAGGAAGTATAAATACATATTTCTTCAATTCTTCCATTGTTGTTGTTGTTGTTCAGTCCTTTGGGAGTGTCCTACTCTTGGTGACGATATGGACGCAGCACACCAGGCGCAGCCGTCTGTGTTTATGATTATGCTGACCCATATGGTTTTCTTGGCAAAGATACTGGATACCTCTCTGCTATCACCTGCCCATCTTGTGGGACCCTTCATGGTATAGCTCACAGCGCTATTGAGGTGCATAAGCCCCTTCACCACAACAAGGTAGAGATCCAAAAGGGGGTCCTTTACATAGTAACCATATGTATCTTCTGTTATAAAATCCAGTTCTAATATGTAATTCAAGATACTATATTCACCTGATGATTTTTTTCTGTGGTTTAGATTGTTATTGATTTTGTTTTAATATTTTCATGATCCCAACCAGCCACAGCGTCTTGAACTTTTATGTGTCCGGTAGATCTTTAAACTTGCATAGAAGTCAACAAAGTGGAGCAATAAGGCTACTCAGAGCCATTGCTAAAAATAACGTAGTTTTTTTTGCATCCTGTAATATTGGTTTCATAATCTGACACATTACAAGACCCGTGAAATCCTAACGTGCGCGGAGCTGTTTCTGTAAATACTTGACAAGAAACATTTGTTCTATCACAAAAAAAGTTGTTAGATTTGTTGTGATTTCAGGTTATCAGTGATTGAAAAGTCTAACTTTTTAAAGTAAAACTTGGACAGTTGTTGAGTTAATTAGCATTTAGAATGAAAATATAAGAAAATATGACATTATACAGTTCTTTACATGCCTGAACCCAGATTGCTTCACTATTACCACACTGGAAGCTCTACTAGATTGGAATGGAGTCAGAGGGATTCCTGGGGTGAGTTATGGAGACAATGTATTATAGATGAAGGTTTGGAAGAAAATGAAGTGATCCATGGGAAGATGTACAAATATTTAGGGGAATCCAAAAGAATCCATGGTTAGATTGGGGTAAAAAAAAAACATAACAAATGGAGGAGGGGGGAGCGTATGTGCATATCTATATAAGCTTATATAATTGAAACTTATTGTCCACCAACAAATTCAGCTTCAGAGAACCTAACTTATCCGCCCCTTTATAAACTCAACTTAAATCCTGTTGCATAAATTACAATGCAACCTCCATCCTATGTCCCCACTGCACTCCTGTATAAGTCTCGCTGACATTTCGTATCTTAAAAGGAACCAATCTGCAATATATCTCTTCTTATTATGTTATTCATTTGCTCTCTTGTTCTCTTGTTTTTGCTTCTATGTATAAACTAGCGACTTGCTCGTCAAAAAATGACGGCAATAAGATTGTACGGCAGGTAATGTTGTTTGTGTGCAAAATTTATTTTGTTGGTGTTTTAAGATCCTTGGGCGCTGATTGCGTCCTTGTTTTCGGATGTTGTCCGACTTTTTCGGAAAATCCGTAGGTGTTTGGTGGTGTTTTGCTTGTTTAGGGTCCTTTAGCCTCGTTTTCGTTTTGTTCAGCAGCAATTTTTTCTCTCACTTAGGTGATTTTCGGGTGTCTAAACTCAGAAATTTGGACTTAAATTAAGGTGCAACTTCACTTGCAGAGGTCCTGGGTGCCCACCCTTGCTGTGGGTAAGTTTTGTATGTGTTTGTTGTGTGTATTTATTGTGTTTGTAATGTTTTTCGGGTCGTGCGGGTTGCGTCCTTGTTTTCGGATCTCGTACGTCTTTTTCGGAAAATCCGTAGGTGTTTGGTGGTGTTTTGAGTCTTTAGAGTCCTGTAGCCTCGTTTTCGTTTTTTTCAGCGGCCATTTTTTCTCTCGCTTAGCGGATTTTCGGGTGTGTAAACTCTTTTATTTCAAGTTAAATTGAGGTGTAACTTCAGTTTTCGAGGTCCTGGATGCCCCCCCCTTGCTGTAGGTAAGCTTTTTATGTATTTGTTGTGTGTATTTATTGTGTTTTTCATGTTATCATGTGCGCGTGTTTCGGGCGTTTTTTGCGAGGTCGCAATGGGTCGTAATGCGCCTCGTATTTTTGTGTCGTAAGACCGTTAATTTTGCGAGGTCCGCAGTTGCTGGCAAGGAGCGCCTTCCACAGGGTTAGCAACAACCCGCATGCTCACAACTATATATGTGATATATGCAATGTATATTATTTGTCTGTTTTAATATAATCTATTGTTCTTTACCTATTTTTTTATAAAGTAACCCGCATCCCTATTTTATTTCGATACCCTTTAAATATATCGTGAAAATAAAAAAATATGATAAATAAAAAGTTAAAAAAAGAAGACAGAGGAATCCATGGGGATAGAATAAAGATACGAGGGTGGGCAGAAGATAAAGAGGGATCAATGGGGTGCTTAGAAAGAAGAGAGCATTCTAAGGAGTTCAGAATATATCTTGCACGTGGCCATCTATTAGCTCTCCCAATGGCTTTCAATGCTAATGTGGATGCCACCTGGAGTTAGGAGTATGGGAACTACTTTTCATTGCTTAGTCAGGTTATACTGTATATGTTCGCTTCACAAGTTCTTAGCAAAACATGCATTTAATTTTATCCTGTTTCAGGTGAGTTCCTTCAAGCTCTTAATAGGTAGTCATGGTAACTTAAGAGCAGTCTATTTCAGCTGTATACAATAAGCAGTTTTTTTTCTCTGAAATATCTATAGCCTTAAAATGTCGAGTAGCACTACATGTGATATACAAATCAATTAAAGAACATGTGGGGGATCTATCAATGACATATGAATTTGTTTCTAGATGGTCTTTATGATGCACCTTTACTTCATCAACAGTTCCAATATCAGTAACAGGCAAAGTGATTTAATCTTATACATTTTATTAGTGTCTCCAAATTGTGTTCCATCTAGTCACATGGTTCCAATTTGATACACTAATAAATAGCTCCAAAATGTCATCCAATTTGGAAAGCTTTGTGGTGTCTTTTAGAATAGAGTGGTTCTCAAAAACTGGTCTAGGAAACTGAATTGGTCCTTAGGGCCTTATGTCCAACCCAAAGGGAAAAGAGAAATGAGGTGAGCCTAACGCGTTTTTACCACTATCATTAGTCATATTTATAGATAGATTTTTTTAACGAAGTTATATAATTTAAATGTAGTCTATTAAAATCTAAGAAAAATGAAATAAAAATGTAGTTGCCACATGTAATGGATAAGGTATTGGGCTTTTTGTATTCCTAATTTGGGCTTTAGTGCTTAGTTTACTCGGATAATGTCAGTCCAAGCTAATTCTCTCTCGGTTTCTGTAGATAATATGGGGTCTTGTTAATATAAGGGTCTTGTTGTTATATTCCTAGGGCTCTGTAGATCTCACACTTGGAGGATGCTGCTTCTCCTGGTACACCGGCAAATGTGGTGTATTTGAAGTACTAGATTTAAGTACACATGTAATGGATGAGCTACATTAACATTGGAAAGGTAACTAACTGGACCACATATCAATAAGGTTGATAGCCTCTACTCTACATGGTCTTCATGAATAATTATAAGATTGTGTGCAGAGTACATGTGTAAGCCCGGACTATAAGAATCCAAAGCCGGAGTTAATATTGCTGGGAGAAATATCAACAATTTCATATGCGTGAATGATACTACTCTAATGGCTGAAAGTGAGGATGATCTAAAGAGCCTATTGATGAGGATGGAAGAAGAAAGTGCAAAAGCTGGCCTGCTGCTCAATGTTAAAAAGACGAAGATCATGGCAAACAGCAATCTCAGTCCCTGGGAAACAGAACTCAGTCCATTGCAGGCCGTGAGGTATGAAACAGTTAAATTATACCTTTCACTTATAAATGTATTTATTTTTATTCTATAACTGCAAACAAGTCCTTCTTCCCATAAAAATGTGTTCTGGAGACAGTCAACAATTATTTTAGTCTAAACAATATGTATTTTTAGTCGTACACAAGGGCATAGCTCAAGAAATATCAAAATGTTATATTTGACATATGCGCAGAAATTGCAACTTGAAGGTGTTGAACACATCTAGTGTGACGTACCAGGTATGTTTAACACATGTAAACAGGATGTCTTATTTTTTATTGGACCACCTATTATAAATAATTGTTTATTGGCTGTTGCTGGGATGTGACATTTTTCTAGAAGGTAAAATGGTTTATACCATGTTCTTATGTAATTCAGCTATGTTGTTTATATTTCTGTTCAGTCAGTCAGCATTTTGGATGTTTTTTGTTGCTGACCCACGTTTTGTATTAATAAAATCTAATAAGAAGAAAATAATCAGAGGCCTCTGTTTTTTGGTATCATGACTGGATTTCGGAGTAAAATGTGTTTTGTGGGTATGTTTTTTTTCTCTAACAAAAGCTATAAGTCTGGATAAGCTATTAAAGATATATCTGTATCGACAACGGTCTACATAGTTAAAACAATGATATTCCCAGCAGTAACATATGGATTTGAGAGTTGGACCATAAAGAAGTCTGAGCGCTGTAGAATTAATGCATTTGAATTGTGGTTTCGAGAACACAGATTAGAGTCCCTTGACTGTAAGAAGATGCAATCAATCCATACTACAGGAAATCAAGACAACAATTCCTTGGAATGTATGGTCATGAGGTTAGAGCACACATATTTGACCATATCATGAGAAGACAGGATTCCTCGAGAAGACTCTGATGCTGGGAAAAGTTGGCACAGGAAAAAGTAGACGGAGGTGGGGATGGTTGAATGTGGTCTTTGAAGACATGAACATGAAAATTGATGGATCTCAGAGTGGCAGAAGGTGACAGATGTGCCTGGCATGCAGAAGTCCATATAGTCATGGAGGGTCAGACACAACTGAATTATAGATCAACATCATGTGAATAGTGTTGAGGTTCTACAAGCTTTGCCGCAGGGCACTGGGAGTGTTTAGAGACACTAGAGTCCAATTTTAGGATATTGTATTCTACTGGAGTATTTTGGGGGGTTCTAGGGTTCTGTTAATAGAGTCCAAAACAACTTGATACATTTAGCTCAAACCTAATAGTGGACCAGAAAATAAATTTTAAAAAAATTGTTAAGCTCAGTTACTGAAGACACTACCTCAACAGGGCTGCAGCATGTAATTTAATAATTGTTTTGGGGTGCCAATTGAATGTGTAAAAAGGTCACAAAGGCAACGAGAGACCTCTATGAGTTCTGGAAGGTGAATGGAATCAAAATCTATGACATGTGACATGTGTAATCAGGACACAACTCATCAACATAGGTACCAATATAGGCAGTAGCGGAGCTAGAGAATGGAGGGCCCTAGTGCAAAAACAAAATTGGGGTCCTCCCCAAGGGCGGTTTGTCATTTTTTTTTGTGCTGGGCTCCCCATCATGGAACCAACTCACTCATTGCCTCTCCCCATGTTCCCCTCTGTAGTACCGTTTCCCATAACAGCACCTCTCCCCAATACCCTGAATATAGGTGCTAATTTAATATAAGCCCTTACTCGTGATATATCCAATATAGTGTTTTGTTATGAATTAAACATTTTTAAAGTCAATTCTATCAGTGGTAGTAATGTTTACTGCGTCTCTAGGGTACGACCTTTACTTCTCCCACTTGCAATTGTCTCACTTTTCAACACATTCTATTTAAAAGCCTATCATCATATGGACCAAATTAAAGTCTGTTAAATTTATAATATATATATTTGTTAACCCTTTATGTGCCTCAGCCTGGAGTCTCTTCTGTGAATCACATGACCTTGCAATGTCACATGATCCATTAGGAAACTCTCCCATTTGAGCAACAAAGAGTGAAGAAGTAAAAAGGCAGGGAAGCAAGCCGATGCACATAGCTGCACGATTAATCCACTAAACCACCAATGATTGAAGTCCCCAGGCGTAGGTGCCGGTGGGGAGCAACTAATTAAAATCATCTGATCACACAGAGCGCACATCAGATCTGTTTTATGCTAAATGCCATTACCCTCAGCCAGCATGTAATAGGTACAAGCTCGACACACTAGGGCCACTTGCATATATTATATCTTGGCACCCGTGTCTTCTAAAGCTCAATAATGATCAGTCACTCCAACTCCAATGACCTTTGCTCTTCCAGGGGAAGGACAAAGGTAGAACGTACATTTGCACATGCTCACACTAGTATAATTCAGAAAATTAAATGCAAAACCATACAAGCAAAATAGTGGGTTTCAAGGACTACTGTAGCTTGGGAAGAACTTCACTTGTTTGAGAGTAGTAAGTAACAAACTAACAACATTCATAGCCACTGAAAAAATTGGTTTACACAGGCTTAACCCTGTTAGGAACAAAAGTAAAGTTGAATGTAGTTAAAAATTAAAAATGTAGTTTTTTATATTTCAAACTTTCTAAAAACAGCACGTCTATTAGGTCCAACATGAATATAACAGTTCATATTTCACCAAGTCCAATCTCAGTGACAGTTGGTTTTGTGTGACTGGGCCATACTTACTAATGCTTTGCTGAAGTAAAATGAATAGCAAAAGATGTTATTTGATTTTAAAAGTTTGAATTTAAAACAATTAAACATTTTGTAATTTATAACAAGGCACTATGTTTGATAGATCACAAGAAAGGACTCATTTTAAACTGACCTATATTGGCACCTAGGTGAGTTTTGTCCTTATTTATGTCACATATTTAGATTTAGCCTTCATTTACCTTTTAGAAGTAACACTGGTCGTTGGTTGCATTTGTGACCTTGGTTGAATGATCCCCCTCAACTCTCACTGTTTGATCACCTCTTTCTCTTCAACCAAAATTACCAAGCTTCACTCCAAGATGGGATCATGGGAAGGAAGGGAGTCTTTTGAGGTTTCCTGCATTCGTTAAGTCCCTTCCTGGCTCAACCTAACTTTGTTGTGCAAGTATATTATTTAGGTGCTGGCTTGCTTTGCAGACTCATCTCCTGACTTGATACCTTGACCATTCTATTGCATCCTGCCATGACTTGCTAGCTTGCCCCTGACTTTGTACCTGCTTTACGACAAACCTGGTACCTGGCTTTACCCCTTTTTGAGACATGGTCTTTCAGCTCTTCCTCAGTCACACTGTTCTTGTTTAGTCATTCAGTCAGTTCTGTCTCTCCATGACCATATGGACTTCACCACGCTAGGCACATCTGTCAGCCACTTTCCCTCTGAGTTTCCTCAAGCTCATATTCATTGCTTCAGTGACCTCATCTATCCAACTCTGCCTCTGCTGTCACCTTCTTGTATGCCTTCAATCTTTCCCAACATCAGAGTAAAATAATCTACTATGGCCTCCCTTAAAATGAGCCAATTGTAGTTACAAGAGCCCGTAATGGAGCCCTTAAAATAATTAACTATTCAATTGGCGTCTTTTAGCTACCCGCAACCGGTTTGCTGGTTAGAAGCTCAAAATCCCTGCTGTTGTCAAAATCATAACTCCGACCCATGTAAGCCTTTCTTTCAAGCCCATAAATGTTAAAATCGCAAATCGCTATCACTGTCAGTAGTTACGGCTTTTCTTGATCATAGCCTGAAATGCTACTTACGGTTGCATGGCTTACTGTTTAGGCATTCGTCCATGTAGCTGCGGGCTTCAATTGAATCGCCCTGTAACTGTTGAATTGGGGGCCTAAGTATTTATTTGTGTATCTCAATATAATTTTATTAAAAATGATTAAAGGTTTTGTTTTTACTAAATTTATCTTTCCAAATAGTCTGCTCCGTGGAACTCATGCACACAGATTGTCTTTTAGCAGCATTTATTATTATTATTATTATTATTATTATTATTATTATTAACTTTTATTTGTAACGCGCCAACATATTCCGTAGCGCAATACAGGGGATAAAAACAAGGGAAAATACAGCATTAACAAAATTCCAAAAATGGAGGACCCTGTTTTGAGCTTAGAATCTTTGCAGAAAGTGCTTTTTTCCAAAGCATCCTAGAAGACTGAAAACTCGCCACTTACAATCTAAAGGGAATGGAGGGGGCAGAAGTCAGGGAAAGATTAAACAGATAAGGAATAAAAAGGGTCAGAAGAGAAGTGAAAGTTAGAAAGGTTTTCCATATAGAGAGAGAGAGAAGGAACAGAGGTGAGGGCTCTAGCATTTAAAATGTTGTATGCCCCTAGTGGTGAGATAATATATGCAAGTAGGAAAGTCAGGTGATTCCCATCTCACTATATATTTAATCAGAAATGGGGTGGGAGGGTGAGGGGCAGGGAGGGACGGCAGAACTCCCAGAATTCAGAGTAACCAGTGAGGCCTTCTGAAACCAGATGCAGGTAAAATTTGGGGCTAAAAGAAAACAATAAAATATGGTGTAAGGGACCAATAGAACAGGGAGGGAGAGAGAGAGGGAGAGAGGGAAAGAGAGAGAGAGAGAGAGAGCAGTTAGCAGTTAGCAGAGAGGAAATGCCAAGACATGTGGAAAGGAGGACATCTAGGCAAATTATACAGGCCATAAAAGGGGGAATGGGGAGTAAAGCCAGGCAAGATACAGTAAACATATGAAAAAGTTTGAACTAATTTTAGAAATAATTCTATGTCATCAAATATAATAACAAGCATATAGTAGAAATATTAATAAAAGATATTGGCTCCTGGGAAGATGCAGCTTTCAAGGTCTCCTCCATACCTGATGGTGTGTATAGAACTCCCAGAATTCAGAGTAGCCAGTGAGGCCTTCTGAAACCAAATGCAGGTAAAATTTGGGGGTTGATGGTGTGTATAGAACTCGCAGAATTCAGAGTAACCAGTGAGGCCTTCTGAAACCAGATGCAGGTAAAATTTGGGGCTGATGGTTTCAAAAAGATGCAGTTGAGAGACAGTCTGTGATTGGATAATAAACTAGTACCAATAGAAACACTATGGGCCTCATTCAATTGAAAGCCTGGTACTCGCTTTCACATGGCTGCATGTCTGCGATCTAGTTGCGGGCTCCTGTTGGTCTCCGTTTGTGAGGCTATTTAATTGCTCCAGGTCACGAGTTACGATCCTGAAGCCAGCTTCGTAAACCCTGCACTGGTTCCACAGTTGTGAGCGGTACCTGTATCAATACAGCAAGCCCGTAACCGCCCATTTCAAATCGGCCAATAGAAAATGATAATTACGACAGTAAAATATGGAGGTTACGAGTCAATTAATCAGGTTCGGGGGTCCAATTTGTGATTAGACTCGCACAACTTTAAAAATAAAGAATTATTAAAATTAATGCTAATACTGTTTTAGTCCATATGGGTGGACTCATTTATACCCAAGAACATTTACCCCCCGAAATGACACATTAAAAAAAAAAACGTACTTCCTTCAGTTGTTCTGGGCTTAAGACTGTTGTGCAATTAATTCTAATGTCTTTCATCGCTCTCCACGTAATTTACAGTGCAGGATTACTGTTTTATTTGCATTTACAGTGCTATGAATTGGTGTTTTACCCCCTTGTGGGTCCTCTCAAGTACAAGTAGGATTTTCTCCTCCATTTGTGGTTTACGAGTGTGGATACGTTTACAAGATTGGGGATATGGAGCAACTGAATAGCGATTTGTGATTTTAGCCCTGCGAAAGTGACACATCAAAGGCTTCTGGATGGTGTAAGCTATGAGATGGACGGACAAAAATTTTTCAAGCTCATAACTTGTAACCCGATTCGAGCACGCAAAAACACTCCAATTGCAAACAAATTTGACTGCAAGCTTTAGTTATACAGAAGAACATATTAAGAAAGTTGACTACAGTTTATCCTTTAAGTAAACCTTACATGCCAACTGTACTGCTCCACTATTCTACAGAAAATATACTTAATAATGTATTTTATATTTACTGTCTGTCATATTTCTAAAATTGCAGAGTTTTCAGAGTATTTTCTCTGCCCCAACATATTTGTTTCTATCTCATTATATGACTATATAAAATGTCCTGGCCTTTTGTAATAATCCAGTTATTTTTAAAATCCTTATCTAAATGATGCTATTAAAAAGGTAAATGAAAAAGATCCGCTTAGATTAGTCAGAGTAATTTACTAATGGATTTTCAATATCCCACAAGCCCATGACAATGGCAGAAATATATGTAGACTTCTTTTTGTTTTGTAAATTAACATCTGGTCTAAATCTGAAAATGTGAAAATTAATATCTGAACCTCTAGCAAGAAAAAGCATGGACGAATGTTTCATTATCAAGAGAGCAGTGTTATCTGTGGGAGTAAATTACATACTTCCTGCACTGTGCTTGGGATCTATCCTGGGACCTTGGGGTTCATTTGTGAACATTCATGGACTGAAAGGTAGGATTTAGGCCAAACTCAGCATCTAATGATGTTTATTGGGATGGCTTTGACTGGAAAGCTTGCATTAGAGAGAAATCATTTTTTTTAATATATGACCTGAGAGGGCCAAGCCTGGTGTATTGATGTCATTGGTTTGAGTGAAGATTATATATATGTGTGTTCCTATTCTTTCATCTCTTGCTATTTCTATTTCTTTCTAGCCATTTCTTATTTTTGCCCAATTCTTAAAGGGACAGGGAACACAATTCTTTCATGCTCTTAAAAAAACATGTTTCAGACATTACCAATGTTGTGTTATGCAAGAAAATGATTATGTAAAACTTGTTTAAAATGTGTTGAAACCAATAGGAAATGCACAGAGCATATGTACATCTGTAGATTTTATTAGCAGACAAGGACAACTCACACATATTTAATGCAGTTCATTGACTGACAGAGGCAAGTCACCAAATTAGCTAAATATTTTAATATTTTTTTCTGTTTTGACAGAATCTTTTGAAAATAAAAAAAAACACACAGTGGTACAGTATCAACTAGCTCCTTTCAGATACAAAAAATATATATATTTTTTAAATGTCTCTTTAAGCCGGTAACACTTTGTCAACACCTTGCCACAATATACAACCTGCTAACATCATCTGCCAGGGAAAAGCAATTAGAGAAAAAAGACACAATCTTTGCACAAACTCATAACTACTGATAATGCTACCTGATTGAATAAATCTACTGGGAATATGGAGCTAAAAAGAAAATAGAGTTGTGTGTTTCTTCATGGCAGATAATCTAGGAAATCTTCTGATAAATTCAATAAGTCATAATACACAATGAGAAATCAACTATTACATGTTGATTTATGATATTAGCAGATTTAGGGAATACATTACACAATCACATATTATAATTGTCCTGCTACGAGTCGTCGTCACGCTGTTTGCGTGGTCCGTACGACTTTGCGGGCTTAGCGATGAGCGCCGCAGGCGCTCATCGCCCGGCGAGCCTCGCGAAGCGAGGCGAGCCGTTAAACCGTAGTACAGTAGCGGGCTCAGCGATGAGCGCCGCAGGCGCTCATCGCCGGGCGAGCCTCGCGCAGCGAGGCGAGCCGTTACACTGTTAAACCATAGCACTTTGGCAATGAGCGCCACAGGCGCTCATTGCAGGCGAGCCTCGCGTAGCGAGGCGAGCCGTTAATATGGAGCACTTTGGCAATGAGCGTAGCGAGGCGAGCCGTTAATACGGAGCACTTTGCCAATCAGCGTTAATACGCAGAACAAAAATACGGCCGCAACTCGCGAACAGGAAAAAAAAATACAATCACAATAAATACACACAGCACATACATAAAAAGCTTACCGACAGCAAGAGGGAGCATCCACGACCTCAAAAAAACAAGTTACACCTTCATTTTATTAAAAATAAAACAGTTTAGACACTAAAAAAGTCTCGAAGCGAGAGAAAAAATGGCGGCCGAAAAAAACGAAAACGAGGCTACAGCACTATAACCACGGAAAACACGTACGGATAATCCGATAAGACGCATACTACACATTACCGCCCATTAAATCACGTACGGATTATCCGCTAAAACGCATAACACACATTACCCGCCATTTTACGATAATGCGGAACTAAAGTACTACGCTAACGGTTTCAGCTCGCGCACGCACACTATTACACTGCACACGTTCTAAACGCTTACACAGCACCTCCACACCACCAATGCTGCTGCAACATCACTACAGATTGCCAGCTCTTAAACACAATGCATACAAATTGGTAAAGTATAGTCATTCATTAATTATTTATTATTTTAACTTATATATTTCAGTAGTACACACAAAACACCATTAGCTACCTTACAATTCCATATGTATATTAATAACTATACAACTTTCCAAACATTTTTTGCCCCGTTAATATGGAGCACTTTGGCAATGAGCTCCGCAGGCGCTCATTGTAGGCGAGCCTCGCGTAGCGAGGCGAGCCGTTAAACAGGACCACTTTGGCAATGAGCGCCGCAGGCGCTCATTGCAGGCGAGCCTCGCTTAGCGAGGCGAGCCGTTAATACGGACCCCTTTTTTTATGGAGCAAAGTGATCCATATGTATATTAATAACTATACAACTTTCCAAACATACACATCTCATTGCCGTCATTTTTTGACGGGCAATACGCTAGTTATATATATCACATATATAGTTGTGAGCGTACGAGTTGTTGCTAACGCTGCGGGCTCGCGTAGCGAGTCGCGGGCCTCGCGTAGCGAGACGCGGGCCTCGCGAAGCGCGCTCCTTGCCAGCAACTGAGGACCCTCGCAAAGCGAGGGCCTCAGTTGCTGGCTTGGAGCGCCTTTGGCGCTCCATGCCAGCACCTGAGGACCTCGCAAAGCGAGGTCTTCAGTTGCAGCAACTGCGACCCTTGCAAAATTTCCAAAAAAGTTAACGTCGCCACACATTACGACACTCGCAAACAACATACGACACACGTTCACACACATTACGGCCTCGCAACACTCGGACGCAACTCGCGAACATTACAAAATTACAAACACAATACATACACACAGCACATATATAAAAAGGTTACCTACACAAACAGGAAGCACCCAGGACCTCAAAAATGCAACTTACAACTTAATTGCACTCAAAATAAAAGAGTTTAGACACTAAATAGTTTGTTAAGCGACACAAAAAATGGCCGACGAATAAAACGAAAACGAGGCTACACACGCAAACACCATACGAGACACGTTACCACACATTACGACTTCGCAAACATCGGACGCAACACGCCGACATACAAACATTTAAAACTTAAGAAAGACACACAACAAACACATAAAAAGCTTACCTACAGCAAGAGGAACCAGCCAGCACCTCAAAAAAACAACTTACACCTACATTTAAATCAAAATAAAACACTTTAGACACTAATACCATCGCTAAGCGAGAGAAAAAATGGCCGACGAACAAAACGAAAACGAGGCTTCAGACGTAACTACACTACACTTACTCGCAATAATGAAACACATACTATGCGGAACGTATCACAATCAGATTAAACACCATTTTGAACAGTAATACGCAGAAAATGGCGGATGGAACGCAAATTGTAAGCTGGAACGCAAATAGCGCATGCGTATTGCGTTCTAACGGTCTCACTTTCCAGAACTTTCTACAAGTTTATAAATACTGCCTATTTCAAACAAAAAAATATATTTCTCCTCAGGTGATGAACGGAGTGACTTCTGAGATAACTGCTGCTTTTACTTGAGAAGACAATTCTTTACTAATTTACTACTTTGCATTGTGCAAATTACAACTGAGAGGTAAGCTATAATATATTACATTTTATTATCAGGACAGGTCAAACAAATAAAAAAAAAATATAGCATTTATGTAGTGACATATATGGCACATTTATGTGTATAGGCTCAAAAAAAAAATACGGTTCATTTAACAAAAAAAGAAAAAAACATCATTCTATATTAAACAGAGGTTTATGTATAGTGACATGTGACACGCACATATATGTCGATAATGTATAGTGACATCTGACACGCACATATATGTCTATTATGTATAGTGACATCTGACACGCACATATATGTCTATAATGTATAGTGACATCTGACACGCACATATATGTATAGAATGTATAGTGACATGTGACACCCACATTTCTGTGTATTGCCCCTTCATAGTGACATGTGACACGGACATATATGTGTATAATGTATAGTGACATGTGACACGCACATTTATGTGTATTGCCACTGCAACAAAATTAGCTTAAAACAAAATCAGTAAACAACTACATTTAAATGACATTATATGTCATGTATACTGATATGTCACACGCACATATATGTGTATCATCTATAGTTACATCTCACACACACACATTTATGTGTGTTAGAAAAAAAAATATAAGGTTAATTTAACCATTTAAATATGAGTCATGTATACTGATATGTCACACGTACACAAAATAATTACATTAAACTATGGAATGTGCTTCATGTATGTGACATATGTGTGTAGCCCCCAACAAAAAATAAGGTTAATTGAAAAAAATTACACAACTATATTTCAATGACATTCATTTACTGCAATTCAATAGATCATATAAAGCTGAAGCTTTTTATTTCTTTGAATATTCAAACAGACTCTGCATCAATAGCGTCTCTCAACAATTTGCACCGTGCACTGTGAAGCACAATCCCTTTTAAAGAACACCAACAAAGAAGAAGAGGTAAGATACAACAAGACATTACATGCTCAAAAGGCCATGCTTTGCTAGATGAACAATTATAAATATACAAATAACTATTTCACTTTATTTTTCAAAAAGACACTACAAGAAGACCGGCGCATTAAGATTGGCAGGAGGGGACCGTCTGTCATTCAAAACTTCAAGCAAGGTAAAGTATTAAGTATAAACAAGAAAGAACCATGAGCCTTATTCAATTGTGACTTCGTCAATTGAATAGGGCTCTATATAAGCACATAACATATTTTTTATACAGAACATTTTAGTTATTGAACTTCTAACCACAATCAAGGTTTTCAATAACTAAAAACTTTGCTCAATAAATATGTTATGTGATTATATAGAGCCCTCTTCAATTGGCAAAATTGCAATTCAATGAGGACCTATTATTTTTTAAAGGAAATTTTTTGTTTGTGAACACGTTGCTTTTGGATACAAGTTCACTAAATACAAAATTCCGTAAAAAAATATGCTCTGTGCTGACATTGAGCTCTATTCCATTGGCCAAAACACAATTGAATGAGGAGCTCACAATATAACAAATGCAGTAACCAAAGGCCCTCATTCAATTGCTATTTTGGACAATTAAATATGGCTATAAATAAGCACTTTTAGGCCCTTATTCTATTTTAACAAATATATGTGATGTGCTTATTTACAACCCTATTCAATTTTCTACATTGCAATTCAATAACGGCCTTAGGCCCTCATTTAATTGCAATTTGGCCAATTGAATAGGGCTCTAAATAAGCACATAACATATATTTTTTAAAGAAGTTTTTAGTTAGTAAGTATCTATCCAAAAACAAGGTTTTCACTAACTTAAAACGTCTTTAAAAAATATATGCTATGTGCTTATTTAGAGCCCTATTCAATTGGCCAAATTGCAATTGAATGAGGGCCTTAGAGTACTATTACATTGTAAAAAATGCTATTGAATGAGGGGCAAACTATGCAACATATGGTACACACAAAGGCCCTCATTCAATTGCAATTTGCCCAATTGAATAGGGCTCTAAATAACAACATAACAATTTTTTTAAAAGAAGTTTTTAGTTACTAAAAATATATCCAAAATAAAGTTTTTCTATTACTAAAAACTTATTTAAAAAAATATGCTATGTGCTTATTTAGGGCACGATTCAATTAGCCAAATCGCAATTGAATGAGACACAAACTGCTACACACAAAACTGAATTTCTTATTCAATGTTTAACAACCTATAAGCCTTACAAAAAAGCAAAAATAAGAATAACAAAAGGGTTGCGCACCTAATAGCATTGTACAAAAAATCACACAAACTCATAGGAAACTACTTTAACATTCTTCTTTAATGTTTAACAACCTATAACCAGTACAATCAAGAAGAAATAACTTTTGCACAAGTGCTGCGCACCAAACAGGATTGTCAAAAACTAACACAAACACATAGCAAACTACATTAATTATATCATTTCATGTTTCACTAACTATAACCATCCCAATAAAGGTTAAATAAGTATACCACAAGTGGTGCGCACAAAACAGGATTGTACAAAAAATAACATAAACACATAGCAAAATAAATTTATCTTCTTATTTAAATTATTTAAAAGACATTTCACTCAAACAACATTTTCTATTTTATATTACAACAGATACTGCGTGAAGACAATCGGACGAGGACTTTTTCCACAGGACCGGACCATCGGACGAGGACTCGGACCAGACCAGCAGACGAGGAATTTCAACACAGGACCAGACCAGCAGACGAGGAATTTCAACACAGGACCAGACCATCGGACGAGGACTTTCACCAACGGACCACAACATCGGACGAGGGCTATCGCCACAGGACCACACCATCGGACGAGGACTTCCAACAGAGGACCACACCATTGGACAACGATTTTGAACCGAGGACCAACAAACATTCGGATTTAAATCACACTTCAACCAAGGTAAAGTATAATAAGTACTAAAGTATAAAACTAAAGAAACTGCTTTCAGTTGCATCCGTGTCAACAGAAAAATAAAATAATTAATTTACTATCTCCCTTATTTTATTTAAATTGCTACTATGCAATACATAGCTCAATAACCACATCACTTTTTTTTTTAGCAAAGAAGTTTTGCAGTGGTAAATATCTATCCACAAACAACGTTTTTAATAAATAAAACCATTATTTTAACAAAATATGTAACATGCTTATTTACAGCAGTATTACATTAGCCAAATTCTTAGCCAGTGAGGACAGAAATTATAAATTTAACTAAATATAAATGATACATTAATGATTTGCCTTTTATTTCACCAATTGTGCACAAGAATCTTTAACAGGAATTACACATTTAAATATACACAATTACATTTATTTTTTTTCCTTTACAGATTAATATGGCTGATAACGAGACCAAAGAAGAGAAGAAAAGACGTCAAACTAGAGAAAGACAAGAGAGATGGGCTGCCCAGCAGACACCGGAGGAGAAAGAAATTCGACGAGAAAAAGAACGCAAAAGACTTGCAAATAAAAGAATATCAGCTGCAAAAATGAAAGATACAACCAAAAAAAATAAAAAAATAATAAAGCATTTACAAACTGTTCCGAAAACATCAGATGACATTTTACAACATACCAGTCAAGACAGACCAAAAAAAGCAACTACAAAAACAAAGCATTTACAAACTCTTACTAAAAACTTACAGGACATTTCAACCAAACAAGTCCAACATATACCAAGAAAATCTACGAAAAAAACTAAACATTTAGAACCTGTTGTTGAAACATTTCATGACTTTTCATCTGAGGAATATGAAAGTCAACATCCAATATGCTTTGCAAATTGTCCTTTACTGAAGTCTTTAGCAGTAGAGGTTCATAGTTGTGGGGACATGACTACTCAATGTCAATTTTGTGAGGCTTATTATTTTAAACAGGAGAGACCCCGAGATGGACAATTTATTAGTTGTTGTCAAAAAGGAAAGTTCAAACTTCCAGAAAGGAAACAATTTCCAACCTATTTACAAAATATTATGACTGAACCTACTTTTCCAAATTACAAAAATTTTAAGACAAACATAAGATCCTACAATAGTGCCATATCATTTGCATCTATGGGGGCAACATTGGCTGCTAATGTACCAGGACATGGTCCTTACTGTTTTAAAGTCCAAGGACAAATTTATCATCGGACTTCACATTTACATCCAGAGGAAGGAGAGCAAAGAAAATTCGCTCAGCTATATGTCCTAGATACAATGGAAGCTGTTGACCAACGTATGCAGATGGAAGAAAATAAAAAATGCTTACCCAGTGTTTTTATAGAGCTAAATAATATTATGGACAACAATCCCTACAGTAAAGCATACAAAAAATTGTCAGAAGTAGAAAATGAACAACTACTTCATGCACAAACACATCAATTACCCATGCCAAAGGTTAATATGGTGCTTAAAAGAGACAGACATACTGATAAACGTCGTTATAACTTGCCAACATCAAATGAGGTTGCAATGGTCTTTCAGAATGATGAAGGAGAACCACCATTTCAAAGAGACATTAGAGTATATCCCAGAAATGAGGACCAACCATTTATTAATATTAATATCTTAAGTCCAAATTTAGATCCAATGACATATCCCATCTTTTTCCCACACGGAGAAGCAGGTTGGCAACCAAAATTAACCCTTCCCAGTTACCCAAATGCTAAATAATGTTTCTATGCTTGAATTTAAAGTTGCTCAAATTGCCATTAGAGATGAATTTAACCCAATTTTATGTGGTGGGAAACTAACACAACAATGGATTATTGATTCATATTTGCAAGTTGAGGCAAATAATTTAAACTTTATAAAATATCAACAAGATAAACTACGTGTAGAACAATATTGTGGACTCATGGACTATGTTGCTGACGTGGCTACAAGCAGAGACATGACAGCTGGCAAAGCCATCATTTTACCATTTTCCTTTCAAGGATCTCCTCGAAATATGAGAGAAAGATACAATGATGCTATGGCTATTGTGACAAAATTTGGAAAACCAGATTTATTTGTGACATTTACATGTAATCCACAATGGTCAGAAATTAATCAAAATCTACTTCTTGGACAAAGTGCTTCAGATCGACCAGATTTAGTAGCCAGAGTTTTTAAGATCAAATTAAATGAATTAATACGTGACTTCACTATAAATCAGTTATTTGGCAAATGTCTTGCTTATGTATATACCATTGAATTTCAAAAAAGAGGCCTTCCACATGCACATCTTCTCAAAATACTTCAAGAGAAAGATAAATTAGATACTTCGGACAAAGTGGATGCAGTCATAGTTGCTGAACTACCAGATCCAGAACTATATGGTAGACTATATGAGATTGTTACTCATCGCATGATTCATGGACCCTGTGGAGACCTTAATCCACAATCACCATGTATGGAAAATAATCAATGTTCAAAAGATTTTCCAAAAGATTATAGAGACAAAACATATGCAAATTGTGATGGATATCCACTTTATAAAAGAAGAGAAGGAGATAGTGCCATTATTCGTGGAAAAAAAGTGGACAATAGATATGTAGTACCCTACAATCCACATTTACTCATGAAGTACAACGCCCACATCAACGTAGAAGCCTGCACTTCCATCAAATCCATTAAATATGTCTACAAATATATTTACAAAGGTTACGATGCAGCTACTGTAGTCGTCAAAAGTGCAGACAACCCTGAAAGTAGTGAGTTAGTACATGATGAACTTGCATCTCATGTCGATGCTCGCTATGTCAGTGCGCCAGAAGCTATGTGGCGGTTTTTAAAATTTGAAATGCATGATAGATCACATGCAGTATATAGGTTAGCAGTACATTTGCCACAACGACATTTAGTCTATTTCCATGCTGGAAATTAAATAAATGCATTGGCCCAAAGTGAAGATCGTCACACTACACTAACTGCATGGTTTGCATTAAATTCCACTGATGCTCAAGCAACACAATACTTATATATTGAAATTCCATATCACTATGTTTTTGTGAATGGATTATGGAGAGCAAGAAAAACCAGAGGCAATAAAATCCTTCCACGAATTTACACAGTCAGTCCAAGAGATGTTGAACGATTTTGCTTACGGATATTACTTTTAAATGTTCCAGGAGCACAAAGTTTTGAACAATTAAGAACTGTTAATGACATTGTATATGAATCCTTCCATTTAGCTGCAAGACATAGAAACTTACTCGCTGATGATACAGAGTGGGAAAGATGTTTAGAAGAAGCAGCACAATGTCAAATGCCACGACAGATGAGAGAACAATTTGCTTTTATTTGTATCTTCTCAAATGCTCCAAATGCATTAGCTTTGTGGGAGACTTTTAAAAGTAATATGGCTGAAGACTTTATGCGACGATACAATGAACCCATTGCACACTTAAAAGCCTTAATGGAAATTCAAGACGTCTTTTTAACTCATGGATTAAGTTGTGCAAGTTTTAATTTGCCTGATCCAGGTCTAATAGATGACATTAACTTTGAAGACTATGACATTCAACTACAAGCAGAAAGAACAGAAGAAAGACTTGCAACTTTAAATACACTACAATTGCAAGCATTTCATGCCATTAAAAATGCTATAGATGATGACATGGTGACAGAGCGTTATTTCTATCTTGATGGACCTGGCGGTTTAGGGAAAACATATTTGTACAATTTATTAATGAGTTCAGTACGAGCACAAGGAAAAATAGCAATGGCGTTTGCCACTACTGGAATTGCTGCACTTTTATTAGAAGGTGGAAGAACTGTTCATAGTGGATTTAAACTGCCAGTGCCTATTTTGGAAAATTCTGTGTCAGATATTCGCATGACATCCTTACAAGCAAAGAAATTGAAGAAATGTAAATTAATTATAATAGATGAGGCCACAATGATGTCATGCTATGCCCTCCAATGTATTGACCGTTTGCTTCGTGAAGTCATGGATAATATTTTTCCATTTGGTGGAAAGGTAATGTTGTTGGGTGGCGATTTTAGACAAACATTACCTGTCGTTGTACATGGAAATAGAACAGACATTATTGAAACATGTATAAAGTCAAGTACAGTATGGAAACATTTTACCCATCTTCAACTGCAACAAAATATGAGATCAGAAGGCCAAACTGATTTCAATAATTGGCTTATTAAAATTGGAGAAGGCAGAACAGAAAAAATACTACATTTACCTGACGACACTGTAGAGATCCCACCTCATATGATTTGTCAACAAGATATTATATCGGCTATATTTGAAGGGAGCATAAATAACGAAGAATATTCCGAGCTTGCCAACCAAGTTATACTGACGTGTAAAAATAAAGATGCATTAATACTCAATAATGAAATCTTAAAAAAAATTAATGCACCACAAAGAAATTATCACAGTGCTGATTCTGTACTTGCTGATTAAAATGAAAGTCAGGCAAACTTTTCAACTGAATTCATTAACTCTTTAACTCCTTCTGGAATGCCACCACATATTTTGCAGCTAAAGAAAGGTGCAATTATCATGTTACTGCGAAATATGAACCCCAAAAAAGGCCTATGCAATGGCACAAGATTAATTGTTCAACAATTAAAGGACCATTTTATAGATGCTGAAATTTTAACTGGGACCCATAAAGGAGAGAGAGTTTTCATACCAAGAATAGATTTAGCACCAAGTGAAAGTAGTCTCCCTTTTATACTTCAAAGAAGACAATTTCCCATTATTATGGCATTTGCCATGACCATTAATAAATCACAAGGTCAAACTTTCAAATCTGTGGGTATTTACTTGGAAGAACCAGTTTTTGCACATGGTCAATTGTACGTTGCGTTGTCACGCTGCAAAAATCCACAGGCTATTAAAGTTTACATTGAAAACAATGAAAGTCAAGGTGATTTATTAGAAGATGCACGTATTTTTACTAAAAACATTGTCTACTATGAAGTACTATAACTTTGAAGGATACAAATTAAAGATGCCAAGATTTTTTTAAAGCATTGCAATATACATAACAATTGGTTGTTTAATTCAGTCATAATTAATGGAAGTCATGTTTATGAATGATTTGCCTCACAAAATACTTGCCTTGCATTGTTAGTAAAAATTATGTTAAAATGTTAAGTCACTATGTTAATGTTTCTAATGTTACAAGTTTAAAAAATATATTTTCAAGTTATTTCATTCAACAGATTACAAAGTGGATGTTAAGAGGTCAAGCACCTTTTAAGTCACAATGTAAATATTGTCTGTTATCTTAAGATTACTACCTACATTAATGTTTATCGCCAGTTTATGTGCTCAGTAATAAATTACTTTAATTACGTACGTTTTAAGAAGAGTTTTACTGTATGCCTTCCTCTACATTCAATGTATATTCAAGTTAACAATTATTGTGATAGAAATTGAATTTTAATACTGATTAATTTAAATGTCAATTGTTTTTACATTCAAATGTTAATACTTTTAATAAAAAATTAGGTTACAAAATGTATTCACTATGTTCCTGTTTATAATGTTCAAAATTATACCAATGTTTTGTCAACTTCTAAACTTACATAAAAAATAAAGTTCAAGTTTAAAAATATATACTTTGATGGTTATTGCTTACATATAGTTTAAACTTCATGTTAAAATTCGCGACGTTTAAAGAAGGGTTTTTACTTCTTGCTTTCCTATTCATTCAATGTATATTAAAGTTAACAATTCTTCAGATACTAATTACATTTTAAAAAACCATTACATCAACATTTTACAAAAATACACGTTCATATTAAAATACTTACAAGGGTCAAAAATATATGTTAATAACTAAACAACTTGACAAACATATACATCACATTGCCGTCATTTTTTGACGGGCAAGTCGCTAGTTATATATATTGCTGAGAGCAATACCATGTAGGGAAACTCAAGATGGGCAGGTCATGGCAGCGAGATCAGACAAATCAGGGTCCTCTGAAGAAGGAAACTGCAACCCACTCCAGTAACTTTGCAAAGATAGCTTTATGGACAAGCACAACCAGATAACAACACATAACAATATGGTGCTGGAAGATGAGCCCCCTCAGGCCAGAAGATGCCTACCAAATTACTGAGGAAGCGCAGGCAGCAAGTAGGAGTATCACCACATATATAATGAAGTGGTTAGCGATATGGAATATATGATAATAAGGGGTTGGGTCAAACCCGAAATGACACCCAACAGAGGATGTCTCTGGAAGGGAAAGGAAAGTACAATGCTGCAAAGAACAATTCAGAATAGTAACCTGGAATATTAGAACTAAAGTGCCTTGCAAAGGTATTCACCCCCCTTTACTTTTTACCTATTTTGTTACATTACAGCCTTAAGTTAATCTGAATTTTATGTGATGGATCAGAACACAATAGTCTAAGTTTGTGAAGTGAAATGAGAAAAATATATACATAAAACATTTTTTTTTAAATAGAAAACAGAAAATAGGCATGTGCGTATGTATTCACCCCCTTTATTATGAAGCCCATAAAAAGCTCTGGTGCAACCAATTACCTTCAGAAGTCACATAATTAGTTAAATGATGTCCACCTGTTTGCAATCGGTGTCACATGATCTGTCATTACATATACACACCTTTTTTGAAATGCCCCAATAGGCTGCAACACCTAAGCAAGAGGCACCACTAACCAAACACTGCCATGAAGAACAAGGAACTCTCCAAACAAGCAAGGGACAATGTTGTTGAGAAGTACAAGTCAGGGTTAGGTTATACAAACAATATCCAAATTTTTGATGATCCCCAGGAGCACCATTAAATCTATCATAACCAAATGGAAAGAACATGGCACAACAGCAAACCGGCTAAGAGACGGCCGCCCACCAAAACTCACGGACCGGGGAAGGAGGTCATTAATCAGAGAGGCAGCACAAAGGTAACCCTGGAGGAGCTGCAGAGTTCCACGGCAGAGACTGGAGTATCTGTACATAGGACGACAATAAGCCATATGCTCCATATAGTTGGGCTTTATGGCAGAATGGCCAGAAGAAAACCATTAGTTTCAGCAAAAAACAAAATGGTATGTTTTGAGTTTGCAAAAAGGCATGTGGGAGACTCCCAAAATGTATGGAGGAAGGTGCTCTGGTGCTCTGATGGGACTAAAATGTAACTTTTAGACCATCAAAGAAAACGCTATGTCTGGCGCAAACCCAACACATCACATCACCCAAAAAACACCAGCATTTTTCAGCAGCCGCGACTGGGAAACTGGTCAGAGTTGAGGGAATGATGGATGGTGCTAAATACAGGGATTTTCTTGAGCAAAACCTGTACCACTCTATGCGTGATTTGAGGCTAGGACCAAGGTTTACAAGGTAAATGTGTTGGAATGGCCTAGCCAAAGCCCAGACCTCAATCCAATAGAAAATCTGTGGTAAGACTTAAAGATTGCTGTTCACAAGCTCAAACTATCACAGAGCAGTTTTGCAAGGAGAAATGGCCAAAAATCCCAGTGGTAAGATGTGGCTAGCTCATAGAGACTTATCCAAAGCGACTTGGAGCTGTGATTGCTGCAAAAGGTGGGTCTACAAAGTATTGACTTTAGGGGGGTGAATAGTTATGCACATTGACTTTTTCTATTATTTTGTCCTATTCATTGTTTGCTTCACAATAAAAAGAAAAAAACATCTTATAAGTTGTGGGCATGTTCTGTAAGTTAAATCAGGCAAATCCTCAAACAATCCATGTTAATTCCAGGTTGTGAGGTAACAAAACACGAAAAATGCCAAGGGGGATGAATACTTTTGCAAGGCACTGTATGAACCAAGGTAAATTGGATGTGGTCAAACATGAAATGACAAGGTTAAACATTGATAGTCCTGGAAATAGTGTACGCAATTTAACTGGAATGGGACATTTCGCATCAGACAACCACCAGATCTTCTACTGTGGTCAAGAATCCCACAGAAGAAATGGAGTAGCCCTCATAGTCAATAAAAAGGGTGGTTACAACCCAATAAATGACAGAAATATTTTCATTTGAAATTCAAGGCAAGCCATTTAACATCACAGTAATCCAAATCTATGTTCCACAAATGTATTAAACACGTCATAGGTATAACACAGAGAAAAGATATTTCTCTCATCATCAGAAGTAAACTGAAGAAAAGAGGGAAAATCATCAGACCATGCAGATATGAAATAAATAATATCCCTTGTGAATATGCAGTGCAGATAAAGAATATATTTAAGGGACTAGAAGTGGAAGTTAGAATGCCTGAAGAACCTTGGACCAAAGTTTGCAACATTATCCATGAAAAAGCAACGCAAAATATCCTCAAAAGAAAGATAACTAAGAAAGCAAATTGGCTGTCTTATGAGGCTTTGAAAGTAGCCCAGGAAAGAAGGAAAGTGAAATGTGGTGGATATAGGAAAAGATTTGTCCAACTGAATGCAGAATTCCAGAGGATAGCAAGAAGAGACAAGGAGACATTCTACAATGAGTGATGCAATCAGATAGAAGAAGATAACAAAATGGGTAAGCCAAGAGTTCTCTTCAAGAAAATAGGGGATCTCAAAGGCACCTTTCATGACAAAGTGGGTGCGATAAAAAACAAAAATGGCAGGGACTTAAAAGAAGAAACTATCTTATGGATACTAAGACTGACTGGCCTTAGTAAAAAAAAGTCTGCACTCCAGAATGGTCTTAGCTACTATCAAGGTAAGATCCAAAGCTACAAGGGCTCTTAGTTGTATTTGCCCTTAAAGGGTCCGTGTTCTTATAGGTAATAAAGCTTCTCAAAATCTTGAGTATGGTTCATATATACAAATATATTCAAATATGGTTTGTATTTGGGTCTTATCCACCCTTTCCTTCTGTTGGTGCCGTGCCACCTCCTCAAAGTACACTGTTTACATCAGTGTCTAGAATAAACTATAACTAAAAGGAGGAGGAGAGAAGGCGCACAAGCTCCTGGTGCAGATCAAAAGGTTTTTCTTTAGATTTATAAAAGTCACTGAATTTTCATATGACAGTATGAGGTATGACTATCACATGGAAATCAACAAAACTATTATTTGACATAATCCTACTGCTCGGCTTTTCTACTGGCTTTACTCATCACTGGGAGCCTTGTAGGTGCACTTGTCAATTGTTAGTATACTGTGTATATATTATTACATTTGTACTGTTGAATACACAGTTTTCACGCACCCCTGGCCTAATATGTCTATTGTATAAGATACAGTGGTGGTGTGATAAAATGGGAACTTGAAAGTTGGGAATTGTAAAAATTCCAATCAGGACTACATATCTCAAATAAATATAAGATCTCTAATTTCTTCCGTAATTTTAAAAAGTTTTAAACATATGTATACTGTATATTGTGATGAAGTGCCACCAGAGGTCAGAAAAGAGCACTTCAAGATTTCTCCCCAGGAGTGAGACAGTTAACACACAGCTTAAATAAAAGGCACGTGTGTGGCTGCAAGAAAGATTGTTTGGGAGCTGTGAAAAGGCTGCAGTCTGGAGAGCAGAGCAGAAGCTTCAGACAGATAGATGGGTCTTGGAGTCTGGAAAGCTACTGTGTTCCACAGTACCCTGAAGGTGTTCACCCAGGTAGGGTAAGGTTCCAGAGACGCCTGACTATACAAAGACAGTGGACTACGGAAACAGATAAGTGACAGGGCCTGTATATTTGAGGACTTTGTTTGGTTTGCACATTATTTTGGGCAGTGAGGGAACTGCAGCAAAGAATATGGTAAAACATACAAAGGGCTCCAGAGTACTCCATTGTGGTGCTGGAAACGAAGGCACTGAATCCCTAACGTGGAAGTGATCTGTCACAATATATATATATATATATATATATATATATATATATATATATACTGTATATATATATATATATATATATATATATATATATATATATAATGATGCGGACAAAAGTAGGTATGTATACTAAAACATATTTCAAAGATGACTCTTCGTCTTCATCAGTTAGATATCCCTAGATAAAATATGAATACATTACATATATATATATATATATATATATATATATATATATATTTATATTTATATATATATATATATATATATATATATATATACACTTACAGAAACATGTCATAACAATTCTCAAAAATTGCACCATCTATACAATGATAGATGTAAAATTATATGGATACAAATGTGTACAAACCATCCATTCATATGTCTAATGCCTTTATATCATTGCTCCTGGTGTTAACTTCCCAAGGAGGGGGGTACATTACAACATACAGTACAACATTATCTTTATAGGTAACTGTTCTCTAGACAATATATAAAGTGGACTTATATACTTTAATAATAGGGACCACTATTTTGACTTTTGTACATGTACATGTGGTGTTTGACCACTTATCCATTTAAGATGACACTGATAAATCCGAGGAGACTATATATCATCTATGGGCTTTTATAGTCCCTAGTGTCACCCTTAGAAGATCTTAACCTTCATTTATGTTTAATAAATATAATAAAGTGCTATATATATATATATATATATATATATATATATATACACTTACAGAAACA
Organism: Discoglossus pictus; assembly: GCA_027410445.1. Taxonomy (NCBI): domain Eukaryota; kingdom Metazoa; phylum Chordata; class Amphibia; order Anura; family Alytidae; genus Discoglossus; species Discoglossus pictus. The sequence continues at coordinate 14,673,987 of CM050166.1, forward strand.
TGTCATAAAAATTCTCAAAAATTGCACCGTCTATACAATGATAGATGTAAAATTATATGGATACAAATGTGTACAAACCATCCATTCATATGTCTAATGCCTTTATATCATTGCTCCTGGTGTTAACTTCCCAAGGATGGGGGTACATTACAACATACAGTACAACATTATCTTTATAGGTAACTGTTCTCTAGACAATATATAAAGTGGACTTATATACTTTAATAATAGGGACCACTATTTTGACTTTTGTACATGTACATGTGGTGTTTGACCACTTATCCATTTAAGATGACTCTGATAAATCCGAGGAGATTATATTTCATCTATGAGCTTTTATAGTCCCTAGTGTCACCCTTAGAAGATCTTAACCTTCATTTATGTTTAATAAATATAATAAAGTGCAATAAAATGAAATCAAATAAAACAAAACATCAGGACTACTTCTTATAACATACATAAATGGGTAACCTTTACTTGTAATATTACTATTATTGCATGGTTCTTTGAAGTTTATTTATATTATACTCATTTGCTGTTTACCATATTATTTTATTAACATTTTGAGTATATCACTGTAATCGCATATAATAGTTGTCAAACTACAAGACGTTGTCACGCTTTGCGTGGCGCGTATGAGTTAGGCGATGAGCACCGAAGACGCTCATCGCCTGCTCGCCTCGCATAGCGAGGCGAGCCATTAAGGCACTAAAACTCACAGCACAAGGGCAAAGAGAAGAGCAAGGTGAGCAGTGAGGGCAATGAAACACGCAGGACTTAGCCACCAAACACTTATTAAACGCAAGATCGCCAGCCGGTACGCAGTTGACAAACACAGGACTTTGAGGGAAAAAAAAATACGAGATTGGAAAAATACAAGGTTAACGGCCGAACCGCGAAAACCAAAAAACAATAAAAACATACTAAATACAACAAAAACATCACACACTGCATGGGGGGAACAGCCAGGACGTCCAGGAGTGAGGTGGAATGCAAATTTAAGTCGATTTTGACGAGTTTAGGCAATCGAAAATCGCCTAAGAAAGAAAAAAAATGGCCGTCCAAAAAATGAAAACAAGGCAACACTACCCCGGACCGTGCAAAACACTGCCAAGTGTGTAGCACTGTCACACACGAACATACAAGGTACAAAAGACACTATTACACAGTAAAAACAAAAATACGATGTTCGAAAAATATGAAATTAACAGCCGAACCGCAAAAACCAAAAAAACAACAAAAACAACATTTTTTTAAATAAAAATACAACAAAAACTTCACACACAGCACAGGGGAATAGCCAGGACATCTGTGAGTGAGGTGGAATGGGAATTTAAGTACATTTGGACAATTTTCGCCACTCGAAAATCGCCTAAGCGAGAAAAAAAATGGGCTAAAAACAAATGAAAACAAGGCTACACGACCATGGACAATGCAAAACACTGCCAAACGCATAGCACTTTCACACAGGAATGTAAGAACTACAAAATATCCATTTGCTTCCAACATCATTTGTTGGAAGTGTTTTATCGATAATATTTTCATTGTCTGGGAAGACCATGGAGTAAACACACAAGACCAGTTTCTACTATACGCCAACAAGAACCAAATAAAACATAAAGGTGGAAAAGGATATAAAAAGATATCCAAAGCCTTGAAAATGCCAGTCAGTACTGTTCATTCACTTATTAAAAAGTGGAAAATTCGGGATCTTTTGATACCAAGCCAAGCTCAGGTAGACCAAGAAAGATTTCAGCCACAACTGCCAGCAGAATTCTTCAGAATGCAAATAAAAACCCACAGATAACCTCAGGAGAAATACAGGCTGCTCTGGAAAAAGACGGTGTGGTTGTTTCAAAGAGCACAATACGACAATACTTGAACAAAATAGTCGAGTTGCCAGAAATAAGCCTTTACTACGCCAATGCCACAAAAAAGCCCAGTTACAATATGCCAACACCACCTTGACACGCCTCACAGCTTCTGGCACACTGTCATTTGGAGTGACGAGACCAAAAGACAGCTTTATGGTCACAACCATAAGAGCTATGGGCCCTATTAAATTCCAGCCTCGTAAATAAGAGGCTTCTACTTAAGCCCTACGTACTGCAAAGTTTCTCTAACTTACAATGCTATTAAATCAGCCCTGCTGCGAGCAACGTGTGAGCTACGCAGCAGGGCCGTACGTATCTACACTGCGTAAATGTACATGAGGAGTGACAGCCTGCGAGATGATATCGCAGGCTCCCACTCCTCATCAAGTGCTGCGGGGGTCCTAAAAGGGACCTCCGCGGCAGTCCCCCACATAAGCATTGCCGTGGGGGGTACTCCAAACCCCCCCCAGGCACCTAAAATGAACCCCCCCTCAATGCGGGGGTCCCTGTCGGGACCCCCGAAGTGTCCTCACATGAACACCTTGCTGCAGGGGTCCATAGGAACCCCCGCAGCCCCCACACATTAACCCCTTGCAGCGGGGGTCCCCGATCGGCACTGATCAGGCCCCCGCTGCATTTAAAACTTTTAAATTCCCCGCCGCGGCTCCTTAAAGGGGCCGCGGCACACTATTAGCCAATCCCGGCCGCGGCACTTAAAATTAACCCCCCTCTATGCTGGGGGTCCCCATCGGGACCCCCGAAGTGTCCCCATATAAACCCCCTGCAGCGGGGGGCCCCGATCGGCACCGATCGTGACCCTGCTGCAATTCAATTTTAAATTTCCCGCCTCGCGGGTCCTCAAAGGACCGTAAAGGTCCTGAAAGGACTCGCACAAAAAATAATAACCCCAGGCAACTATAATTACCCCATTAACTCATGATGGTCAATCCAGACCACCATAAGGCCTAAATTAACCCATTAACTCATGGTGGTCAATCCAGACCACCATAAGGCCTAAATTAACCCATTAACTCATGGTGGTCAATCCAGACCACCATAAGACCTAAATTAACCCATTAACTCATGATGGTCAATCCAGACCACCATAAGGCCTAAATTAACCCATTAACTCATGGTGGTCAATCCAGACCAGCATAAGGCTCTATTTAACCCCATCAGTCCCATAAGGGTATATTATTACCATTATGGGCCTGTTACAACCCAACATTAACCACATAAGTGCCATGATGGTCCTCAAGGACCATCATGACACTAACTACAAACACTACACTATAACCCCCAATAAACCATTTAATCTAAACTAACCCCCCTCTACACTAATCTATTAACACTTACACTACCTACCTACACTACCTACCCCCTAATAAACCTCCCCAACACTCTAATTACAAAAAACAAAAAACCTACAGTACAAAAAACAAAAAAACCTACAGTACAGAAAACAAAAAAAAATTACACACCTGAAAAGGAAAGACAGATAAACACAATACAATAATACATATAATACATTACATACATTACATACAATACATGACATTACATATAATATATTAAATATAATATATTAAATATAATATATTACATATAATACATTACATACATTACATACAATACATGACATTACATATAATATATTAAATATAATATATTAAATATAATATATTACATATAATACATTACATACATTACATACAATACATGACATTACATATAATATATTAAATATAATATATTAAATATAATATATTACATATAATACATTACATACATTACATACAATACATGACATTACATATAATATATTAAATATAATATATTAAATATAATATATTACATATAATACATTACATACATTACATACAATACATGACATTACATATAATATATTAAATATAATATATTAAATATAATATATTACATATAATACATTACATACATTACATACAATACATGACATTACATATAATATATTAAATATAATATATTAAATATAATATATTACATATAATACATTACATACATTACATACAATACATGACATTACATATAATATATTAAATATAATATATTAAATATAATATATTACATATAATATATTACATATAGTCCTAATCAAATACCCCCTATCTATCTAACATACAATCTATTTAATTTAAAATAAATCCTAACTATATCAAATACATCCCCCTATCTATCTAATATACAAAAAATCCTAACTACATACACAGACCCTTATTCTAAAATAAAATAAAATAATTACAGTCCTAACTACATACACAGACCCTAATTCTAAGCTAAAATCAATAAATTAAGACCACTTACCTTTAAGATGTTGCTTCAGATCACTAACCTATGGGTCAAACAAAAAAAAAAATTAGTACAAAACATTAACATCAAATAAATAAACATTATATACATTCTACATATTCAACTCACCTTTACAGCATGTCCAGTCACTGTTAAGCTCTTCCGGCGCGGCCCTGTTAAAAAAAAAAAACACAATACATGAATACATGAATACAATATATAAACAATAAATAAAATACACAAATAAACATCTAAATATACATTTAACTTACCTCCCCGCGATGTCCCCGGCCTTCTCTCCTTCAGCCCCGGCTGGGCCGCGGAACCATCCGCGCTCTAAAAAAAAAAATAAAAAAAACTAACGGAGGTCTGCACTGGCAGACCTCCCCGACGCTACTGAACCTCCCGGAGTCGTTTCCGGGAGGAAATTGGCATTGGCGGCTTGTGATTGGCTGAAAAAGCTGTCAGCCAATCAAAAGTCGTCAATGTAGGAGCCAATCAGGATGCGCAGATGTCTTCTACCAATCACTCCGTGGGGGTGTATCCCATAGTGATTGGCTGAAGGCATCTGAGCGTTGTGATTGGTTCCCATAAAGATAGACAAGTGTTTTAGCCAATCAGGGTGGGATATTGGGGTGTATCCCATCCTGATTGGCTCACACATTGACGACTTTTGATTGGCTGAAATTGATAGACAGCTTTTTCAGCCAATCACAAGCCGACAATGCCAATTTCCTCCCGGAAACGACTCCGGGAGGTTCAGTAGCGTCGGGGAGGTCTGCCAGTGCAGACCTCCGTTAGTTTTTTTTATTTTTTTTTTTAGAGCGCGGATGGTTCCGCGGCCCAGCCGGGGCTGAAGGAGAGAAGGCCGGGGACATCGCGGGGAGGTAAGTTAAATGTATATTTAGATGTTTATTTGTGTATTTTATTTATTGTTTATATATTGTATTCATGTATTCATGTATTGTGTTTTTTTTTTTTAACAGGGCCGCGCCGGAAGAGCTTAACAGTGACTGGACATGCTGTAAAGGTGAGTTGAATATGTAGAATGTATAGAATGTTTATTTATTTGATGTTAATGTTTTGTACTAATTTTTTTTTTTGTTTGACCCATAGGTTAGTGATCTGAAGCAACATCTTAAAGGTAAGTGGTCTTAATTTATTGATTTTAGCTTAGAATTAGGGTCTGTGTATGTAGTTAGGACTGTAATTATTTTATTTTATTTTAGAATAAGGGTCTGTGTATGTAGTTAGGATTTTTTGTATATTAGATAGATAGGGGGATGTATTTGATATAGTTAGGATTTATTTTAAATTAAATAGATTGTATGTTAGATAGATAGGGGGTATTTGATTAGGACTATATGTAATGTATTATATGTAATATATTATATTTAATATATTATATTTAATATATTATATGTAATGTCATGTATTGTATGTAATGTATGTAATGTATTATATGTAATATATTATATTTAATATATTATATTTAATATATTATATGTAATGTCATGTATTGTATGTAATGTATGTAATGTATTATATGTATTATTGTATTGTGTTTATCTGTCTTTCCTTTTCAGGTGTGTAATTTTTTTTTGTTTTCTGTACTGTAGGTTTTTTTGTTTTTTGTACTGTAGGTTTTTTGTTTTTTGTAATTAGAGTGTTGGGGAGGTTTATTAGGGGGTAGGTAGTGTAGGTAGGTAGTGTAAGTGTTAATAGATTAGTGTAGAGGGGGGTTAGTTTAGATTAAATGGTTTATTGGGGGTTATAGTGTAGTGTTTGTAGTTAGTGTCATGATGGTCCTTGAGGACCATGTTGGGTTGTAACAGGCCCATAATGGTAATAATATACCCTTATGGGACTGATGGGGTTAAATAGAGCCTTATGCTGGTCTGTATTGACCATCATGAGTTAATGGGTTAATTTAGGTCTTATGGTGGTCTGGATTGACCACCATGAGTTAATGGGTTAATTTAGGCCTTATGGTGGTCTGGATTGACCATCATGAGTTAATGGGTTAATTTAGGTCTTATGGTGGTCTGGATTGACCACCATGAGTTAATGGGTTAATTTAGGCCTTATGGTGGTCTGGATTGACCATCATGAGTTAATGGGTTAATTTAGGTCTTATGGTGGTCTGGATTGACCACCATGAGTTAATGGGTTAATTTAGGCCTTATGGTGGTCTGGATTGACCATCATGAGTTAATGGGTTAATTTAGGTCTTATGGTGGTCTGGATTGACCACCATGAGTTAATGGGTTAATTTAGGCCTTATGGTGGTCTGGATTGACCATCATGAGTTAATGGGTTAATTTAGGCCTTATGGTGGTCTGGATTGACCATCATGAGTTAATGGGGTAATTATAGTTGCCTGGGGTTATTATTTTTAGTGCGAGTCCTTTCAGGACCTTTACGGTCCTTTGAGGACCCGCGAGGCGGGAAATTTAAAATTGAATTGCAGCAGGGTCACGATCGGTGCCGATCGGGGCCCCCCGCTGCAGGGGGTTTATATGGGGACACTTCGGGGGTCCCGATGGGGACCCCCAGCATAGAGGGGGGTTAATTTTAAGTGCCGCGGCCGGGATTGGCTAATAGTGTGCCGCGGTCCCTTTAAGGAGCCGCGGCGGGGAATTTAAAAGTTTTAAATGCAGCGGGGGGCCTGATCTATGCAGATCGGGGACCCCCCCTGCAATGGGTTTATGTGGGGACACTTCGGGGGTCCCGATGGGGACCCCCAGCATAGAGGGGGGTTAATTTTAAGTGCCGCGGCCGGGATTGGCTAATAGTGTGCCGCGGTCCCTTTAAGGAGCCGCGGCGGGGAATTTAAAAGTTTTAAATGCAGCGGGGGGCCTGATCTATGCAGATCGGGGACCCCCGCTGCAAGGGGTTAATGTGGGGGTGCTGCAGGGGTCCTGATAGAGACCCCTGCAGCATGGGGATGTGTATAGGGTGCAGGGGGGAGCCTCACGCTGCTGTCTCGGGCTGTTCCGAGGCAGCACGTAGAGGCTTTCGGATCCCTTGCGTGGACTTTTTGTCCACGTAGGGATTCTTACGATATGCGAGACTCGTGCATAGATTTAAGGCTACGTAGCTCTCTCGGAGCCTATTCTCGGCCATTTTCTCGCAGTCATATCGTAAAGCAGGCTGCGAGAGATTCGGTTCTCGCAAACAGCAGGAAAACTGCCTTTTGCGAGCACCGAGAGAACTACGAGGGAGAATTTAATAGGGCCCTATGTTTGGAGATGGGTCAACAAGGCCTTAAGTGAAAAGAAGAATGGTGGCTCACCGACGTTTTGGGGGTGTGAGCTCATGTTTTTGTAAGTGTATACATATAAGTGTATATGTATTTGTATTTTCTCTAGGGATTTCTAACTGATAAAGCTGAAGAATCATCGATGCAACGTGTTTTAGTATTCATACCTATTTTTGTCCTCATCATATATATACACAAATATATATATGTTTTAAACTTTTTATAATTACAGAAGAAATTAGAGATCTTATATTTATTTGAGATATGTAGTCTTGAGTGGAATTTTTACAATTCCCAACTTTCAGGCTCCCAAGTTATCACATGACCACTGTATCTTACACTATAGATTTATTGGACCAGGGGTGCAGGAAAACTGTGTATTCAACGGTACAAATGTAATAATATACACACAGTATACTAACAATTGACAAGTGTACCTACAAGACTCCCAGTGAGGAGTAAAGCCAATAGAAGAGACAAGTAGTTAGATGTTATCAAATAAAGGTTTTGTTGATTCCCAAGTGATAGTCATACCTCATATTGTCTAAGGTTTGTCCAGGTGAGAGTCATATCAAAATCCAGGGACTTTTATAAGCCTGAAGAAAAACCTATTGATCTGCACAAGGGGCTTGTGTGCCTTCTCTCCCCCTACTTCTTTTTGTTATACTTAAAATGAAGAAGATCAGATAAAGCAGAGGTGGCAGGAATACACTGAAGATCTATACAGGAAGGATCTTAACAGCAGTGATGACCTCAATAGTTTGTCCAATGAGCTGGAGCCCTGCATCTTGGAAAGCAAAACTCAAAAGTGGCCAATAAACTTCAAAAGGTCTATCTAAAATGAATATTCTCCCCAGGATCCTGTACTTTTTCAGGACTCTGCCTATTCAGGTACATACGAGAGACTTGACCAGCTTCCAAAATGCAATATTCAGATTTATTTGGAATTACAAGCACCCTAGAATAAGGAAAGCAATTATGATGAGGAGAAGATCCTCTGGAGGCTTGGGCTGTCCCGACCTCCTTAAATACTTCAGGGCAGCCCAGATTTCTTTCTTACCCCAGGCACATTCGGCAGAGCACCAGCCACTTTGGGTCTTTGTAGAAAACCACCAAATTGCACCATCAAAATGGGATACTCTTATATGGGACCCTTCTTCCCCGTTGCCCTTAAAGCTGGCTCGAAACAACCCGATGATAGCCCTGTCTCTGAGGGAATGGGAAAGAGCTAACATCAGTAGACAGCTAAGCCCCACTATCTCTTTGCTAACCACTACACTCCCTTCCCCAAGCACCCTTGAGGAGATGGGTACGTTCTCCAAAGATTGGTGGATCTCACGGAAGTTAGATAGGTTTGGAAGCTGGGTTAGAGAGGGTGCAGTACTAAATACTGGGAGTTTTATGGAAACGTACAATCTCCCACCCAGAGAATACTTCAACGACAACAAAATTCGCCACAATGTTACCATTAAACTCCATAAATGGGGCCCGCCAAGTTCAACTTGGTTCACACTAATATGTAATAAAGCCCCACTAACCAGGGGAATATTGGGGGAACTGTACGCTATATCCAACTCTACTGACATGGCTAGCAAGCCCAAGCATGTTAAGCAATGGGAACAGGATATGGGAGTAGAATGGGACATGAGTAGGTGGTCCAAAATTAGCCTGGAACTGACAAAAGGCTCCAGATACTTTAGCCATATGGAAACATCAGCCAAAGTTTTATTTAGAACCTATTACACGCCAGACAGGCTACACAAAATGGACCCTAATATCTCTCCTGAGTGTTTTAGAGGCTGTATCACAGGAGGTTCCTTCCGCCATATTTGGTGGGACTGCCCAATTGCTCAATCATTGTGGCACAAGGTGGCCGAACTGGCCTCTAATACACTTAAAACAAAAATACATCCCGAGATGGGAACATGTCTCCTAGGGCTTCCAGTACAAAACGTACGTATTCACCAAAATAAGTGGCTTCAATTTATCATGTTGGCGGCTAAAAGCAGTCTGGCAGGAAATTGGCGGAAGAATACACTAGATATCCACTCAGTCATTAACAAAATCAACTTTATTATGACATTTGAACATATGACGGCAACTTTAAACGATACAGTGGCTGTTTATAAGGAAATATGGGGTGACTGGAGCGGGATGGAACACTCATTCCAGATACAGTGAGGGTAGTGCACTGATCGAGAGGGGGAGGCAGATAATAGCTGGTACGGTCCAGGACAGGGCTCTCCATGGTACCTCATTTGAGGTCGCTGCGGACGTGGACGGTAAGAAAGGTAGTAAGCAATTTCTGTAAAACGTAATGTTGAAAGGCACACGTTAATTTGTGTTAAGTTATGTTATATTTTTGTTAGTTAAAATTGTTTTAATTTCTGAAATAAGTAACCATAGCAGAATATCTAGCACATGCGAGACATAGATAGAGCATTTAAGCACGGGTAAATTACCTAACCTGTTATAGGTTGCATGCATAGACTATCTTAATAATAGAAAAAGGAAAAAGGCGGAGGGTGACACACGGAATTGACAGATGTATTTTATCTTGGGCTAGCACAAATGTATACGATGAAAATCATAAAGTGTGGGGGACCTGCGTGTCACTCCTTGTTTTCAAATGTGCTTGTCTTGTGAATGTGTCAATAAAAACTTTATGAAAAAAAGGTCTATCTATATCCCAATCACAAGAAAGGCAGTGTTAAAGAGTGCTCCAATTATCAAACCATTGCACTCATTACACATGTCAGCAAGGTTATGCTTAAGATTCTACAAGCTTGACTCCAGCAATATATGGACCTGGAGTTACTAGATGTGCAAGCTTGGTTCCGCAGAGGAAGAGACACAAGAAATCAAATTGCCAATGTCCGATGGATAATAGAGAAAGCAAGAGAGTTCCAGAAAATGTATTTCTTCTGATTCATAAACTATTTGAAAGCCTTTGACAGTGTGGACCACAACAAAATATGTTAAGTGCTTAATGAGTACCTGATCATCTCATCCTCCACATGAAAAATCTGTATGTAGACCAAGAAGCAATGGTCAGAACCGAATATGGAACAACAGAATGGTTCACGATTGAAAAAGGTGTGTGACAAGGTTGTATATTGTCACCTTGTTTATTCAACGTATCCATAGAGTACCTCATGCATAAGGCCGGGCTGGATAAATCCAAAGCCAGAATCAATATTGCTTAAGAAATATCAACAACCTCAGATACGTGGATTATACTACTTTGATGGCTGAAGGTGAGGTGGAACTAAAGGAGCTATTGATGAGCATGACAAAAGAGAGTGCCTGGCCTGCTGATCATCATTAAAAAGACAAAAATCATGGAAAATGGTAATCTCAGTTCCTGGCAAATAGGTGGGAAGAAGTGAAGTGCGAGATTGTATTTTCCTGGGAGTCAAGGTCTCTTCAGATGGTGACTGTAGCCATGAAATTAAAAGACGTTTACTTCTTGGGAGGAAAGCTATGGCAAGCTGAGTCAAGCAAGTAAAAAGTAAAGATATTACACTATCAACAAAAGTCCACTTTGTTAGAGCTATGATATTCCCAGTGGTAACATATGGATGTGAGAGCTGGACCATAACAAAAATATGAGCGCTGAAGAATTGATGCCTTTCAATTGTGATGATGGCGAATTACTTAGAGTCCCTTGGACTGTAAGAAGATCCAATAAATCAGTAATTTACTGGAAGGTATGATCATGAGGCTGAAGCTCAAATATTTTGGCTATATCATGAGAAGACAGGATTCCCTAGAGAAGACTCTGATGCTGGTAATGATTGAAAGCACATGAAGAAGGGGATATATATATATATATATATATATATATATATATACACACACACATACTAACTGGGACCTTTCCTGTGTCTGTTTTTATTTCTTACACAGTGCACTTTCCAAATAAATATATTTTAAAGAAAGAGCTTCTATAAAATAAATAAATAAATAAATAAATAAATAAATAAGTAAAACAAAAAAAATAATAAAGAAGAAAAGCCTAGTGTGATGACAAGTTTCAACATTTAAATAAAAATGTATTAAACAAAATATATTTAGGGGTATGTAAAAAAATCATGAGTAAACTGATACAATGCTTTACGTTCTTTCTCTACCCCCGAAAATCCATAAACTATTATAAAATACACAAGGTAAAAGAATAATTTGTGGCAGTGAATTACTGTAACAACCAATATTGATTTTCATTGGCTCCAATTTCAGCCTTATAGGTTTAGCAGGAACATAATGAAATTAGATCTTTGATCCCTGATTAATTATTGCGTATTTCAGAGTTGCAAAAGCTTTATGTATCATTTTTACATGACAAATATATAAAAGGTAGTTAAATTTATTATACCTACAAATATCCCAGCCACATTTAATATTATAATCAGTGTTGTTCTAGTCATTACTGCAGTTAAAGATCCATTTTTAAAGTAAATTTATAGTGGAAAATACAAAGGCATCTAAGTCCTGCCACATGTTCTATAATTATACCAGCAGTGAAAAATCAAAATATACATTTGCCCCTGTGAATTTGCACTAAGCTGGTAGATAAGTGCCATCACATTAAAAATACCAAAGGATAATGCATAAAATAATACATCTTTATATATATATATATATATATATATATATATATATATATATATATATATATATATATTATTTTATATTTTTTTCACATTTTTTTTTGTACTGATGGTCTTGTTTTTGGATACAAAACCTTAAAACTAAACAGACATGAATAAAAAAACAATAATAGCATCAAATAACAGAGAATTGAACTTCACTTTAACTGTACTGAGATCAAATAAAAGCTACACTTTGGCACAGGCTAGCCTTGGGTTATTACAGGCACAGGCTGTACTTGGGCTATTACAGATGCAGGCTCAACTTGGGCTCTTAGAGGCACAGACTAGACTTGGGCTTCTACAGACACAGGCTGAACTTGGACTTTTACAGGAGCAGACAGGAGTGGGCTCTTAGAGGCACAGACTGGAGTAAGGCCCTTGGAGGCACAGGCAGAACTTGGGCTCTTATAGGCGCAGGCTACCACCTAAAAGATTTCAGTTTGTTTTTCAATTGAGTTGTACAGTTTATAGGTCACATTTAAGGTGGAAAAAGTTCTGAAATAATTTATCTTTGTCTCATTTTTTTACAGCACAGAAACCTGACATTTCAACAGGGGTGTGTAGCCTTTTATATCAACTGTATATATATATATATATATATATATATATATATGTGTGTGTGTATAGGCAGAGCTATTGCTGATGCAGGTGGTGCAAGGCACTGAGGCCACTGACCTCTGAGGGGCCCCCGCGGACATCCCGACCGTCCCCTGTGGTTGCCCCGGCCCACCCATAGCCCTTGCGGATCCCCTGTGGCCCCCGCATTCCTCTGTGGTCCCCACAGCCCAACCGTGACCCCCGTGACTCCCATTTGGCCCCCACGGCCCTCCCGTGGCCCCCACGAATCCAATGTGGCTCCCGTGAGCCCCTGTGGCCCCTGTGGCCCATGTGGATCCTCTGTGCCCCGTGGGTCCTCCGTGGCTCCCATGGATGTACTGTGACCCCCGAGGTCCCCTGTACCCTGTGCCGGTGCAGTGACCCCCAGGAACTCCCGTGGGTCCCCTGTAGCCCCTTATGGCCCACTGTGGTCCCCCACATGGCCCATGAGACCCCTGTACCCCCTGCCACCAAGTGACCCAATAGACCCTTATGGCCCCTGCTGAACTCCTTTAGGCCCCCTGCAGCCCCTTATTGCCCACTGAAGCCCCCACAGGGTCCAGGGGCCCCCATCAGACCCTATGACACCCACGGCACCTTATGCCCCCAGTGGACCTCCTGCGGGTCCTCTGCAGCCCCTTATGGCTCACTGTTGCCCTCAACAGGCCCCAGGGGCCCTTTGTGGCCCCCATGGCCCCTTATGGTCCCCACAGAACTCCTGTGGATACCCTGCAGCCACTTATAACCCACTGTAGCCCCCCACAGGCCTCAGGGGCCGCCATCAGGATCTGTGGCCCCCTCCGCACCTTATGGCCCACACAGACCTCCCGTGTGTACCCTGCATCCCCTTATGGCTCACTGTGGCCCTACACAGGTCCCAGGGGCCCCTGTGCCCCCTGCAGGCCCTGTGGCCTTCATGGCTACTTATGGCCCCTGTTGACCTCCCGTCGGTGAACTGCAGTCCCTTATGGCCCCCTGTGACCCCCCCCCCCCCGTGCCACCCGCAGGCCCTATGGCCCCCACAGCCCCTTTATGGCCCCTGCAGCAGACTTGTGGATTGGACTCTGTGGCCTCCCTCAGGCCCCTGTGGCCCATTGCAGACCTCTGTGGTCTCCCTCAGCCCCCTGTGGCCTCCCTCTACCCCTTGTGGCCCATGTGCCCCTCGGTCCTCTGTGGCCCCCTTTAGCCCTCTGACCTGCAGTGGACCCTTCTCACCCCAGTAAGTGGAGTGCAGCACCAGGCAGAAAAGAATGCATTTATAGTACTATAATATATATAGATGTATATGTAAAGTCGTACGTATATATATATATATATATATATATATATATATACAATGAGGGAATAAAGTATTTGATCCCCTGCTGATTTTGAACATTTGTCCACTGACAAAGAAATGATCAGTCTATAATTTTAATGGTAGGTGTATTTCAACAGTGAGAGATAGAATAACAACAACAACAAAAAACAAGAAAAATGCATGTCAAAAAAGTTATAAATTGATTTGCAGGTCAATGAGGGAAATAAGTATTTGATTTCCTATCATGCTCTCAGGTGTCTTTTATACAGGTAACAAGCTGAGATTAGGATCACTTTCTTAAAGGGAGTGCTCCTAATCTCAGCTAGTTACCAGTATAAAAGACACCTGTCCACAGATGCAATGAATCAATCAGATTCCAAACTCTCCACCATGGCCAAGACCGAAGAGCTATCCAAGGATGTCAGGGACAAGATTGTAGACCTACAAAAGGTTGGAATTGGCTACAAGACCATCGCCAAGCAGCTTGGTGAGAAGGTGACAACAGTTGGTTCGATTATTCGCAAATGGAAGAAACACAAAATAAATGTCAGCCTGATGCTCCTTGCAAGATCTCACCTCATGGAGTTTCAATGATAATGAGAACGGTGAGGAATCAGCCCAGACCTACACAGGAGGATCTTGTTATTGATCTCCAGGCAGCTCAGATCATGGTCACCAAGAAAACAATTAGTAACACACTTCGACGTATAAGACTGGAATCCTATCCTACTCAAGAAAGCACATGTACAGGCCCGTCTGAAGTCTGCCAATGAACATCTGAATGTTTCAGAGGAGATCTGGGTGAAAGGGTTTTGGTCAGATGAGACCAAAATCGAGCTATTTGGCATCAACTAAACTCGCTGTGTTTCGAGGAGGAATGCTGCCTATGACCCCAAGAACACCATCCCCACCGTCAAACATGGAGGTGGAAACATTATGCTGTGGGGGTGTTTTTCTGCTAAGGGGCAGGACAATTGCACCACATCAAAGGGACGATGGACGGGGCCATGTACTGTCAAATCTTGGGTGAGAACCTCCTTTCCTCAGCCAGGGCATTGAAAATAAGTCCTGGATGGGTATTTCAGCATGACAATGACCCAAAACACACAGAAAAATCAACAAAGGAGTGGCTCAATAAAAAGCACATTAAGGTCCTTGAGTAGCATAGCCTGTCTCCAGACCTTAATCCCATAGACAATCTGTGGAGGGAGCTGAAGGTTTGAGTTGCTAAACATCAGCCTCAAAACCTTAATGACTTGGAGAGGATCTGCAAAGAGGAGTGCGACAAAATCCCTCCTGAGATGTGTGCAAACCTGGTGGCCAACTACAAAAAACGTCTGACCTCTGTGGTTGCCATCAAGGGTTTTGCCACAAAGGACTAAGTTGAAGGGGTCAAAAACTTACTTCCCTCATTGACCTGCAAATCAATTTATAACTTTTTTGACATGCGTTTTTCTTGTTTGTTTGTTTTTTGTTATTCTGTCTCTCACTGTTAAAATACACCTAGCATTAAAATTATAGACCGATCATTTCTTTGTCAGTAGACAAAATCAGCAGGGGATCAAATACTTTTTCCCCTCACTGTATAGGTGTATATATATATATATATATATATATATATATATATATATATATATAATCTCTGAATTTCAGGAGGAATATAAAAAAAATCAGACAAGATTTTAACAAAAAGGAGAGAGATATTATTTGGAATAAACGTAACAAGATGAATCGGGACTCCAAAGATTTTGAGCATGGTAAAGTATTTAATTGGGACCACAAGGATCACAGACATTAAAATTATCCTATTCGACCCAGAAAACATGTCACTATCATGAGATCATCTTCAGAGTATGAATCCTCAGCTCAAGAAGATAATATAGGCCTCTCTGATAATGATTCATGTAAGAAGACACAGCCTGAGTCTGCATTTTTTTCGCTTTAGGTCCAAGGAGAGTACACATCCCGGGTTGTCAATATGTCGAGGAGAATCGATTAATGATGGGTCAGGATCGATCATACCCTATGACCAGAAGCATGGAATGGAATCTGCGGGGTCGGGAAGCTTGGACCAACACACAGATCCACCACACCAAAGAAGAACGTTGACCAAGAAGTCGAGGTAGTGAAAGATTCCCTACAAATCATTAATCTATCTGATCGAGTATTGACAAGTCATCAAATCAAGATACTTAATAGGGGACTTTCCTTCCCACCGACAAGTGCCATGGATTTATTCAGTGTTATAAGAGATGTTAACCTATTTACTAGGAAATTATTATTACGAACGTGAAGAAAATGATCCCTGTACTATTGAACAACAAGCATTAGAGGACTTCACAGACATGTATGATGAATGTCAAGAAGGGGCAGCGGTGATTAATGACTAGACTGCTAAACTGCACACTAAGTCCAAGTTCCTGCCATCCTCCAATATTCGTCCTCAAATTGATGTATATACCAAATTAGTCACTGTTGACCTTAACTATTAACTAAAAAGGTACTTACCTTTCTATAGGTGTCAAGACCTAAAATCATGACACTGTATCTTCTCCCCAAAGTACATAAAAATAGAACTGCGCCCCCTGGGCGGCCGATTATATCGGGGAATGAGAATCTTTGTCAACAATTAAGTATCTATATTGACACATGTTTAAGATCTTTTGTATTCGATCCCCACTCGTACGTACGTGATACAATGGACATTTGAAATACATTGAATGGAATTGTCCTTAATGACACCACATACTTGATTACCTGTGATACTGAATCACTTTATACATCCATTAAACACTCTAAGGGAGAAGAAGAAATAAGTTATTTCTTGAGAATTAAATCTCTGGATTGTGGGGATAAGAATGCCTTTGTGGTCGATTTACTGCACTTTGTCCTGACCCAAAATTATTTCATCTTTGATGATAAATTCTTCTTACAGGAGGAACAGCAATGGGCACATCTTGAGCTCCCACATATGCAAATCTCTATATGGGATGGTGTGCGAGATTGCCCTGTCAGAACAGATGCACAAATTTACGAACCATGTTCTCATCTGGTTGCGCTACATTGATGACCTGCTCATTTTGTGGGTGGGACCTAAGGACCTATTCATGGAATACATTAATATTCTGAATTCCAATGACCTAAACCTCAGAATTACTTACACCATCGATTTTGACAAGGTGGACTTCTTGGATATCTCTATAAGTAGAGGAGTGGGAGGAACCAAATGCACTGACTTATACCGGAAAGATACAGCCACGAACAGTATCTTGCACTATAGCAGTTCCCATCTGCCAACAACCAAAAAAAACATATCATATGGGGAATTTTTCCATCTAAGGCGGAACTTCTCAGAAATAGGGACTTTCAAAATAAAAGTCAAAGAACTCAGGGATAGGTTTTGTGTGAGAGGCTACAGTAGTTGATCAACCATAAAAGCCTCCCATAGAGCCCTACATCTACAAAGAGCAAACTTATTAGACCCAAAAATGACTGCATCACCCGACGAACAAATTCATTTTAGCGAAACTTTTAATGGTCAGGTGCAACAGGTCCTCAGACTCCTCAACAATCATCTTGATATATTAAGGACTGATGAGGACCTAAAATTATGGCTAAAAAATGGAGTCAAGGCAAGCTGGAGGAGATCGCCCTCATTGAAGTGCATATTAGTGCAGAGCCATTTCTCACGTAAAATGAGAAGTAGATCTAGAGGTCATACCGTGGGGAGTCACACATGTGGCCATTGTAAATACTGCCAGCAAATATCAAAGACGGCCTTTAAGACCTCCAAGCTAGGCACTTTGTGACTTATCACAATTCAAGAATCGAGGACCTCAAATGTTGGCTCATACAACAACTATATCTTGGCACCAGAGGTGGCAATATTGAGAAGAAACTATTGAAAGCTGAGAGTAAATGAATATTCCTCCTCCAAATTGTTTTTTGCACCGGGGCCCCCTATGCACTAGCTCCACCACCGTCTGCCCTGGACCCTGGAGACATCTATTAAAAATGTATTAAGGTTGCACATGTAGGGGGCAGTTCCATTTTTGCAGGAGAGGGCTTGCTGTTATTGTGAGGATCTCTGTTTTGAGGCATGCATGGGGAAGAGGGGAGGTGTCAAATACTGCAATGTCTAATGATTAAACCAATCCCCCATCTTTCAACTTCCTCCTCCAGTCCTCTCTGCACTATTAAGTAGATAAGAACTTGCCTTTGAGGAATTCAGAAGTCACACAAGATGGAAACCTTCTATACTCAAGCAGAAGCTTCAAGAAGTATTATTTCTTATAAAAAAATGTGTGTTATGTTCATGACTTCCGCAGCTGCCAAGATTAGTTTGTTACAAAGTTCACAATCTGGAGTTTTACCCAAAATACACAGGTCCTATAAAACTTAGGGCCAGAATTACCAAGCAGCATATTGAAATATGGCATCCATTAAAGCAGGCAAAAAAGCGACTCGATACGCACAGTAGTATTTATGAAGTAGTGAATGCGGCTATACTCCATTCAATATGGTGCAAATGCTCCATCCAATTGGACAGCACAAGGCATGGCGAATAGCTTAGAAATACCTACCGATAAACCTGCGGTGATATTCTTAAACACATTTTCTATTTCTTAAGCTGCTAAAACTAAATTGAGCAATGCGTACAGGTTAGAAATAATTGAAAAATAATGGGAAAATATTTGAATGATAATATGAATTTTAATAGCAATAGTCATGCAATAGCATAAACCATACTGTTAATAGATATTAATAATAATACGTTGCTAATAATATAACAGTGATATATATATATATATGTATATATATATATATATATATATATATATATATATATATATTGTAAGCCTCTCCCCCCTCTACCTCTCCCACGGCCCAACTTAACGGGAGGCCTTTGGCGCTCATTGCAAATCTCTCCCCCTGTCTACTTGTGTCTCATTTTCCCTCTCCTCTCCCTGCCATGTGTGTCCTTTCCCTTCCTCTCCATTTCTTGTGTCTCCTTCCCCCCGTGTTTTTACCCCCTTTCCTTCCCCTGTCTCTTCCCCCCTCCCCTGTGTCTCTTCCCCCCATTTCCCTCCACTGTCTTTCCCCCTCCCCTGTGTCTCTTCCCCCTCCTCTCCCTCATCTGTGTCTCCCCCCTCCTCTCCCTCCTCTGTGTCTTTCCCCTCCTCTCCCACTCCTGTGTGTCTCTCCTTTCCCCTGTGTCTCTTCCCCCTCCTCTCCCCCCTGTGTCTCTCCCCCTCCTCTCCCTCCCCTGTTTCTCGACCTCTCCTCTCCCTCCCCTGTTTCTCTCCCCCTCCTCTCCTTCCCCTGTGTCTCTCCCCCCTCCTCTCCCTCCTCTGTGTGTTTTCCCCCTCCTCTCCCTCATCTGTGTCTCCCCTCCTCTTCGTGTCTCCCCCTCTCCCCTGTGTCTCTTCCCCCCTCCTCTCACTCATCTGTGTCTCCCCCCTCCTTCCCTGTGTGCCTCCCCCTTCTTCCATGTGTGTCTCCCCCTTCCTCTGTGTCTTCCTCCCTTCTGTCACCCGACTCTCTTCTGTGCACGGGCGCCCACTCATGCGTCCCCAGCCTCGCAATGTGCATGCGCTTCCCCGCACCAATGCATACACGGGAGATGCGCAAGTCAGGTGGAAGGCAAGGCCTGTAACCTTGTTGGGTAGGGAAGGTCATTAATGGTTGTGGGTCTTATAAATGGGTGGCCATTGAAATTTTGAAAAAATGGGAGTATTTTTAGACAGATACAGCTGCGGGTTAGTATCGTTCATTTTCTTTTTCTTGTACTGTTGTTGCAAAGTACTAGGCAACTCTTTAGTATTGAATGTATTTGAGAAATAAATGGGCTATGTGACAAAGTAGGAAAACCGAAAACACAAAGAGTTGCATTTAACCGATCTGTAGAATGTAGATTTCTGGGAGAATTATTTTAAATGTATACCACAAAAACCTTCATAGGATTTCACCTTGGAACTTCTCCACAGTTTGCCGAGAATTCATTTCTATTATATAGCTCAAGAATTATTGCAATTATTGAATAACAACTGACTCATTAGGACTCTAGATTTCTCCAGAGCATGTTCTTCTTGGCTGCACACTGTTTTAGGAATGTAAAACTAATGGAAACCTTCATTCAAAGATGGCTAACTCCAAACGAAGTTGTGTTTTGGACATCAGGTTCACAGAAATGAAGCATCAATTCAAACTAAAATCAAGTAGTGCTTCCAACATCAAAAGCAAGATCTGTTCGTGCTAACAGGATAAAACCACCTGTTAACATATGGTGCACATCTGATCAGGTTACTGTAGAGGGAGGCCAACTGTCTGTTCTTTTCAAATATAATGTCCAGAATTTGGATTGGATCAGTGGTGTCTACTAGATACGGCATGACGAGTCTGGGTCAACAGCTTGGCATCCAGGACTGCTTGGCAGTTTTCATGCCTTGTGATGGTTACTAAGAAGTTTTAAAAAATCCTGAACCAACCTCTGGCCTAGTTTGTTCCCAGTTGGGTTACATTGGGGTGTGAGTTAAGATATGACAACTAACACTTGTACTTACTCATTCCTTTCGCTGTCTTGGACATCTCACTAATTAGCTCCCCAGACTACTTTGATACTACTTCATCCTAGAGAAGATATAATACGTGAAATAATGTTAGCATAAACACATAGGAATTATGGGTGAAGAAAATAGACTCTAGAGTCATGGATAGAAGTAATGTATTCCCCAACTTCACTACTAAACATAGTTAATCAAGCTCTTTGTCTTTAAGAAAAGGTCTTCTAAAGTATACTTAAATATTGGTAGAAGTTGGGCATGGATGTTTATGTTCTGAAAGTCTCAAGTAAATACAACCACCTTTATTGAAACTGGGCTTTTTTTTTTTTTTTTTGTCCCACTCAACATAATTATCATATAAAATTTACACTTACTATTAACAAAAGTGCAAACTAACAGCCTGTCAGCTTCTGGAACTGCCCCATTTGTTACTGTATGTTCCAATGTATGCTGCCATACTTTATAGCTTTGACCTGGCAATGCTGCATTATGGGAGCTAAGGCTAAGGTAAAGTCCCCTCCCTGTTTATGGCTTCAAATTACCATTTTTTTTAAACTGGAAAAAATTCAACTGTGTGTAGGACGATTTGAAGTATGTAAATGCTCATTTGTTTATTAGACATGAGAATCTATTTAATGTGATTTTATATAAACAATGTTTTAATATTTAAGTGCTGGACATAGGCAGGAACAGGATGACAATGTCCCTCTAATTTTAACAACTCATAAAATATTCTGTAAAAAAAAAAAAGGCTTTTCCATTGGTGAAGAATGTGTAACGGCGCCTTTGCTTTTATTATTATTAATATGGTATTGTGCATTACACCAGTTCTCCAAATAATGTTTCCTGCAAAGCTGGTAATTTATTCTTACCACTGTTTATTTTAATTGCATTTAATTGTTTCAGAAAGGCGCAGCTGGATTTAACGTTCAGCCCACAAATGTTGGCAGGGTTTTGCAAAAAAAGTATTTTGTCTTTACTTTTAACCTTGTAAATGTTCTTTAGTTCCAGCCAAGTTAGATTTGAGCTAAAATGGATCTTGCTTGGTCTGGGTGTAATTTACTGCAATGTGCGCTGTCGCTTCACATGTATACCATTCACAGTAATCAGCAAGAGCCTCCAGTTCTGGGCTCTTCAAGTAGATCTCGTAAAGGGACGAGAAAGCATTCATATTATTTATCATCAGTCTGAAAAACAATATAGAAAGTATTATTATTAATTCTAATGTCTTTCATCACTTTCCCCGTCTTTTAAACTGCAGTATAAATTTTTTATTTGCATTTACAGTGTAAACCCCTTGCGAGTCCTATATTTTACCCGTAGAATTTTCTTCTACATTTACAATTTGGTTTGGTTAGTGGTGCCTCTTGCTTAGGTGTTGCAGCCTCTGGGGCCTTTCAAAAAATGTGTGTATATGTAATGACAGATCATGTGACACGTAGATTGCACACAGGTGGACATCATTTCACTAATTATGTGACATCTGAAGGTAATTGGTTGCACCAGAGCTTTTTATGGGCTTCATAACAAATGGGGTGAATACATACGCACATGCCAATTTTCTGTTTTCTATGTCTAAAAAATAGTTTTATGTATATCATTTTTCTCATTTCACTTCACAATCTTAGACTATTGTGTTCTGATCCATCACAGAAAATTCAGATTAGCAAAACTTAAGGCTGTAATGTAACAAGATAGGTAAAAAGTCAAGGGGGCGAATACTTTTGCAAGGCACTGTAAGCACATTGTCCAAAATAACTTTGATGAGGCTTCGTATTAGAGAGACAGACTGTAGGTGCAGGCAATGCTCAGAAATAAAACAATAAATCAGGGACTTGGCAATGAATGAACACAACATCTACATAAGCTATCTTACTGACTGCAAGAACACCCTCTCTAGACCTGTGTAACTTCTCTGATACAGGTAAACAAAACACAATAGCCACATTACAGGCATTAGTGTCCTTGCTCTCTGGCTTCAAACTCTGGCCTCACCCTGTTATAAGGAAGTATAGCATTGCATCACCCTGGCAATGTTCTCTGTTTTGCTGTATCCACTTCTTACCTCTGCTGTTGGGCTATCTCAGAAGACAACAGTACTTCACTAGACAATAGAACAGACAACAGCCACTTCAGCATTCCTCTCATGCTAGGTTTTCTTAAATCTATATGACATATTTATGTCTGCTCGTGTGGGCCAGGTTGTTTGACCTTACAATCCATTTTCCAGATGACTTCTATGACCCCATAAGGTTCCTGCCATCTAGCCAGAAGTTTACTCTCAGCAGTATGCACTAGAACCATTACTTTGTCACCTGGTCGAAATCTCTTAAACTGATCTTTGTGGTTATAGTAGATTTGTTGATGCTCCTGGACTTGTTCCATGCACTTTTTGACCAGAGTGATGATTTGTGAAATATGGTTTCAGAATTTGGATGTATTCTACAACATATTCTACTGGTACTCCCCTTTATCCTCCAATGTTTCTGTAGGGTAGCCAATATTCCCCTTGGATTGTGTCCATATAAAAGCTGAAATGGAGACAATCCAATAGCCCCTGAGGCACCTCTTGAACTTCAAACAGTTGATAAGGCAATAACAAGTCCCTATTGTTTCCATCTCTGTCCACCACTTTTCTTGTCATTCCCTCCCTTTTCATTCACTTTAAAGTTTGGTTGAATCTTTCTACCAGACTATCTGTTACGGATGATATACTGATGTTCTCAAAGCTCTGATTTGTAATAGTGTACATAAGTTCTCTCTTCTGCGGCACTAGTAACTTTCTCATTGCTAGCCTTAATAATCTGATCCAAGACCTCACTTTTCTCTTCCCTGAAGTGCAACCACATTCACCTCCATCAATGCCTTATGAATATTATGCAGAAAAGTATAATTACATGTATACAGAATTTCCATGGATTATAAATTATGAATCTGATAGAGGCGAATCAGTAGTGTATCCAAACATGAAAGAAATCCCCCATAAATATTTATATATATTTATATATGTATATGTATATATATATATATATATATATATATATATATATATATATATATATATATATATATATATATATACACCACACACACAAATACAGCAGAAAATATGATTTGTCAAGGTGAAGTATTTTTTGATCACTTAGAGAGTTAAGGGGTCAATCTCTCTTCATTATCAATCTTTTTGCATTAATGCCTCTTTCTTAACCCATCTCTCATTTTCTTGTCTTTCTGAAGACTGGCACGAGCCTCTGGAGGAGCACTGATCTAGAGAGAGCAAATTAATTGTCATAGAAATGTAATCCTAAATTTCAGGGTCCGACCCATAGAGGTCAAGTATTTTCTGCGCATCTGACACCTGTTTGAATTAAATTTATCTTTCTTCATTACATTTTCTTGAATGTAATTAAAAGGTTCAGTCCTAACTGGTACAGATTCAGTATACTTCGCCATGGTTATTACAAGAAAGCATCTTCTTTCCCTTGAGGATTAACTGATTGACAATGCATTTAAATCTGGCATCAATGGGCTAATTTGCAATTTTACACACTTTAACACATCAGGATTTCTGGGCTCTCAGAAGACTGAAGTAAATTTACATTATGTAAAGATATTGATATTATCTTAATATATTGTGGAATATTCATAACATTAGTGGGCGTGCTATTAATATACATATTATTACAGATATTAATCACTGTTCTTGCTGATTGCTGTAATAAGAAATAACATGGTTTATGCCTAAATGTAGATTTTGCAAACACGAATAATTAAAAATGCAGAAGCTTATTACTTACTTAAAGGTATTTATACGTTTCCTGGTTTCAAATGTTTGATAAGAACCAGTGATTATCAGAAAAATATGTGTTATATAGACAAGTTCAGTGTACTTACAAAATTAAATGCAGGAAAGTAAAATCCAGCTTTGTACACCCATAGGAAGCTTACATAATTAAGTACACAGAGGAGAGGCAGCTAGATAGAGACGACAGGAAGTACTTGCTGCAGGACGGAATCACATGGTTGGGTGGGGTCTGAGCTCACAGCTGAATCGGACCACAAGGAGAGAGAGTTAGAGAGAGAGAGAGCGAGAGACAACATAGGAACCCTAGAATTTGATACAAATGTTTCAGCTAACCTCTGCTATCTCCTGATTTTCTATGAATTATGAATCTTATGCTAATCTTAGCAGGGCGTTTTCAGGGGTGTCTACTAACAAAAGCTGCTGCTTGCAAACTGAAAAGATTTAGCAAACATCAGGGTGAGTTTGTAAATGTTCATTTTGGTATTTTTTCATGCAAAACATGTTTGCATACTCTACTGATTCTCCTCTATCAGATGCATTCATAATCCAGGAGAGTTAGATATGACTTTATTATTTTTTCATACATTTTTTAATAGCTTTCTATTTCCTTGTTTTTTCCTGCCACTTTTTTCAGGAACTATTCTCTATTATCTTCTGTACTTTTGAAAAATACTCTTGACCATTCGATCTTTAAATCATATCTCTTAATCTAGTATTTTTCTTTTCTGGAATTTATTGATTTATGTCTTTCTGAATATACAGTCTCCAAACCAGTTTAGACTAGTGACTTATACGGCATCATTATCACTTTCCATTTACTAATGCAATAGATGTATGGAGCTTCATCCTGCATAATTTTAATTCTCATATACTTTAAGTTCGAGTCAATGGAGAGGGTTATCAGTCAGAGACACCAAACTGGTGAAAAAAGGGTAAGTGAGCTTTAGCACATCTGTATTTATTCTTCTTCTATTACAATGGCATTTAACACTTATAGTTGTGCTCAAAAGTTTGCATACCCTTGGCGTATCGGTTATATACAGTATGTACCATTTTTAAAGAAAACATGAGTGAGCAGCAAAACACATTTCTTTTATTTCTTATGGGATTCATATTTAATTGTAGGTTATAACAGATTGGCATACTCATTAAAAATAAATATATCAACAAAGAAAAAAATGAAATGACCCTCTTCAAAAGTTTGCATACCCTTATTTCTGAATACTGTGTATTGCCCCCTTTAGCATCAATGACAGCATGCAGTCTTTTGTAATTGTTGTCTGTGAGGCCTCTAATTCTTCCACGTGATATAGTTGGCCATTCGTCTTGACAAAATGCCTCCAGGTCATGCAAAGTCTTTAGTCGTCTTGCATGAACCGCACATGTGAGATCTCCCCAGAGTGGCTCAATGATATTAAGGTCAGGAGACTGTGATGGCCACTCCACAACCTTCATCTTTTTCTGCTGTAGCCACTGGAGGATCAACTTGGCCTTGTGCTTAGAGTCATTGTCATGCTGGAAAGTCCAAGAGCGTCCCATGCGCAGCCTTCGTGCAGATGAATGCAAATTGTCTGCCAGTATTTTCTGATAACATGCTGTATTCATCTTGTCATCAATTTTCACAAGATTCCTTGTGCCTTTAGAGCTCACACACACCCAAAACATAAGTGAGCCACCGCCATGCTTCACAGTGGGGATGGTATTGTTTTCACTATAGGCCTTGTTGACCCCTCTCCAAACACAGTGCTTATGGTTGTGACCATAGAGCTCTATTTTGGTCTTGTCACTCCAAATTACAGTGTGCCAGAAGCTGTGATGCATGTCAAGGTGTTGTTGGCATATTATAACCAGGCTTTTTTGTGGCATTGCGGCAGTAAAGGTTTCTTTCTGGCAACTCGACCAGGCAGCTAATTTTTGTTCAAGTATCGTCGTAGTGTGCTCCCTGAAACAACCACATTGTCTTTTTCCAGAGCAGCCTGTATTTCTCCTGAGGTTACCTGTGGGATTTTCTTTGTATTCCAAATAATTTTTCTGGTGGTGGAGAGGGTTATGAGTCAGAGACACCACACTGGTGAAAAAAGGTGTATTTACTCTTCTTCTATTACAATGGCATTTAACACTTACAGTTGTCTTTTATTTCATATGGGATTCATATTCAACTGTAGGTTATAACAGATTGGCAAAATCATAAAACAAACCATGTCAACAAAGAAAAAATGAAATGACCCTCTTCAAAAGTTTGCATATCCTTATTTCTTAATACTGTGTATTGCCCCCTTTAGCATCAATGACAGCGTGCAGTCTTTTGTAATAGTTGTCTATGAGGCCCCACTCCAGTATCTTTAACCAAAAAACCTTATGCATCAGCACAACTAAAGACATAATGATATGTAATTGGAAGATGAGCCCCTCAGGTCAGAAGGTGCCTATCACACTATTGGTGAAGAGCAGAGGGTGAGAGAAGCACCAGATCTATGAAGCGATTGGCTAAATGTCCTTCTGTCAAAATGATGAAATCAAAGTCCACTGCTGCAAAGAACAATTCAGCATAGGAATCTGGAATGTTAAAACTATGAACCAAGGCAAACTGCACATGGTCAAACATGAGATAATAGAATTAAATATTGAAATCCTGGAAATTGGTGTACTTAAATGGACTGGAATGAGACATTTAATATCAGATAACCACCAGATCTTCTTCTGCCATCAAGAATCCGGGAGAAGAAATAGAGTAGCCCTCGTAATCAGGGTGGCCAAAGCAGTCTATGCTCCAACAATAGATTCTGAAGAGGATGAAGTTGTCCAATTTTATGAGGATATTCAACACTTTCTATTTACAACACCAAGAAAATATTTTACTCTCATCATCGAAAAGTGGAATAAAACTTTTTTAACCAAATGCCAACAGGTACATTTTGCATTGGATTACAAAATTAAGCAGATCTTACAACAGCCTAGGAAATAATTCTACACATGGAAATATAGAAATTAGATTGACTATATACTTTGTAGCCAAAGATGGAGGAGCTCTATACAGTCAGCAAAAACAAGACCCAGAGGTGACTGCAGACATTAAATAAATAATATCCCCAGTGAATATGCAGTGGAGGTAAATAATTAATGGTCTAGACATGGTAGATATAATGCCTGAAGAACCTTAGACAGACGTTTGTGACATTTTCCAGAAAACAGCAACAAACTATACCCCCAAAAAAGCTTTGAAAATAGCCCAGGCAGAAAGGAAAGGTAGTGGAGATGGTAATTCAACATTCAGCTGGACAAATCTGTTCCTAAGGATAGCAAGAAGAGACAAGGAAACATTCTGTAATTAATGGTTAAAGTAGATAGAAGAAGATAA
Source organism: Discoglossus pictus (assembly GCA_027410445.1). Lineage (NCBI taxonomy): Eukaryota > Metazoa > Chordata > Amphibia > Anura > Alytidae > Discoglossus > Discoglossus pictus. The sequence continues at coordinate 14,701,726 of CM050166.1, forward strand.
CAATGGGAAAGTCAAGAGATCTCTTCAAGAAAACCAGGGATCTCAAGGGAACCTTTCATGCCAAAGTGGGCATGATAAAAGACAAAAATGGTAGGGACGTAAAAGAAGGAGATCAGATAAAGAAGAGGTGACAGGGATACACAAAAGGTCTATACCAGTATGATAACCTTAATAATGTGTCTAATGAGTTGGAGCCAGACATCTTGGAGAGAGAAGTGAGATGGGCCCTAGGAATCCTTGCAGATAACAAAGCTACATGAGTTCCTTAGAGTTAGAGCTACTTAGAGTTCATTGGACTGCTTAAAGGTACAGTTAGTCAATACCACAGGAAATCAGGCCAAACTGTTCACTGGAGGGTTTGATCAAGAGGCTGAAGCTCATATATTTTGGCCATATCATGAGAAAACAGGTTTCCCTAGAGAAGACTTAGGATGCTGGAAAAGTTTAAAGACACGTGAAGAAGGGGATGTCAGTGGTAGAGATGAATAAATGATGTTTTCGAGGAAATTAACATGAGCTTGAAGGAGCTCAGAGGGCAGTGGCTAACAGATGTGCCCTGGCTTGCTGTGGTCCATAGGGTTACAGAGACTTATCATGACTTCTCTACAAGTTTTGTTACTCAAATGTAATATTTTTTATTAGATTAACAAAATTATATTTTTCAGTTGATCCACGCGCGTCTCACTGACAAAAACTTGGCTCGGAACTTGATGCATGGGACTGACAAAATTGTCTCAAAAGTTGACACTTGCTCGGAATTTGCTGTGCATGTTACACCCACATCTTGTCTTTCAGGAAGTGGAATGAAGTTCAGTACTGTGACATAGTGTTGTTAGTGCCTGCAAGAGCCCAAGAGCAGTCTGTGCCTTTAAGAGCCCAAAATATGTCTGTCTCTGCAAGAGTCAAAGTGCAGCCTGTGCTTACAAGAATCAAAGTGCAGCTTGGACTTACATCATGAGTTCACAGAAGGCTAGTGATACCACTCGGCAGATAAGAAAATAGTGAGACCCACCATAGACCAAAAAAAAAATAGATATTAGCCAATTACGAGTGTGGTAATCTCACTCCTGAGTACAAAATGCCTAAAACAACAATCTCTACGATACTGAAAAATAAGTAAGCTATTAAAAGAGCCAATGTGGCCAGTGGTATGAAGGCTGTGAGAAAGCAAAGGTCACAGACATTGGAGGAAGTGGAGAAATTGTACATTTGGATTAATGAAAAACAATTAGTAAGTGATATTTCCCAGGCACTAATATGCGAGAAAGCAAAAAATTGCATGCCAATCTGGTAAAAGACAGGCCTACAAGTAGTGAGAGCAGTAAAGAAGTTAAAGCCAGTGATGGTTTGAGATTTTTAAAAAGAGAACTGGCATTCACAGCATGGTTGAGGCATGGAGAGGCAGCCAGTGCCAACAAAGAAGCTTCCGAAACCTTTGTTAGATGGTTCAGACACTATGTAGAGGCTGAGGCTTTTATTCCCCAACAAGTCTTCAGCTGTGATGAGACTGGTTTATTTTCGAAGAACCTACATCACTCAAGAAGAGAAGACATTCCCAGGGCTTAAGCCAATGAAGGACAGGATAACTCTGTTGGTGTGTAGGAATACTAGTGGGGATCTAAATTTAAACCTCTACTAGTCTATCACAGTGAGAAACCCAGAGTTTTTAAAAGATAAAATGTCATAAAAAGCAAGTTAAGTGGTAATCACTGTGTTCTTCATTGAATGGATGAACGAAATGTATGGCCCCATTGGCAAAAAATAGAAAGAAAGGCCTTTGAGGGCTCTGGTCCTAATGCATAATGCTCCTGCTCACCCTCCAGGCTTGGAGGACAACTTGTTGGAGGACTTCAATTTTATAACTGTGAAGTTTTTGCCCCCTATCAAATTTCACTGATCCAACCCATGGTCCAGTAGGTCCTCTCAAACTTTTAGAAACTGTATACCAAGGTTCTCTTCCAGAGGTGCTCTGAGGTGACCTTGGATACTGAACTGACACTGAGAGAGTTCTGGAAGGACCATTTCAATATCTTATGTCACTCTGATAGATAAGGTCTGGCATGCAGTCTCTTACAAGAACATGAACTATGGCTGGAGGAAATGGTGGTTAGAAGCTGTAGCTTTGAGGAACTTGGAGGCCGAACCTATCCCTGTAGTGAAGGATATTGTGTCTCTGGGCAAGTCCATGGGCCTTTAGGTCAGTAATGAAGACATAGAAGTGATAGTGGAGGAGCACAGACAAGAGCTCAGCACTGAGGAGCTGCAGGAACTTCAAAGGGAACAGCAACAGATAGTGAGTGGCTGGGTAAATGTCTTCAGGTGAAGAGGAGGGAAGGGAGGAAGCATCGACTGCATGGATCAAAGAAATATGTGCTAAATGGGTTAAATTATAAAAGTTTGTTGAAAAGTATCACCCTGATAAAGCTCCAGCAAGCTGCAATATGGACGTGTCCAATGAACAAACAATGTCTCACTTCAGAAACATTTTGAAACAAAGGTAGAAGCAGGTTTCTCTAGGCTGGTTTCTAGTGGAACTTCCTAGTTAAACATCAGAGTCTCCAACAGGGGTTAGTGGTGTTAAGAGACAGAAAAGAGAAAGATCTCCTGTGCCTGATTTTTTATTGGAAGATTACTGCCCTTCCAAGCAATAACCTCTCTCTCCTCCTTTTCCTCCTCTACATCTCCATCATCCAATTGGGCCCTCAAATCCTATCAAAATACAGTTAAAGTGAAGTTACCACTATGTTATTTGATCTATTTTTTTATTTTTATTTATTTATGTTTGTTTAATTTTCAGGCTTGTTTAAAAAAAAACAAAAAAAACAACACCATCAGTTCAAACTAAAATATGACATTTCTGCGGGCTGTAACGGATTATTTCAATTTACATCGATTTCTATGGGAAATGCTGCCTTGGAACTCAACCTTTTTGGAACCCAAACTGCCCTCCTGAATAGATTAAGATTGAAAGCCAAGGTACCACTATATTCAATATACTGTAGTTTAAAAGTATTATTTTAAATGCATTAAATATGTTTCATGTCAATTTAATAACAATGAATTAAACATGAAATAAATTTAATTGGGTAAGATAGAAATCTGGATTAATTTGACCTCAATTTTAAGAATCATTAACACCAATGTTTTTCAGGTTTGAGCATTGTGTGCTATAAAGCTGGTATATCAATCTCAGTCCTGTATGTGGCACAGCAAGATATTCATTTTGCTTTGAGATTAATCCAATCAACTTGCAAAAGAATATATCATTATTTTAAAAAATAGTGTGGTCTCTGAGAAATATAGATCAATTATTCATCAACTGATCACCTCCAGGCATCAGGAAAATGGGGAGCTGTCTGGTTAGGCCATTCCAAAGTAGGGACTTATTTTAACTTATATTATTGTATGTTTTCTTAAGTAAGTTAACTTTACCACCAACTGTTCTCACTGCTCCTTTCTGATAAGTTTCTGATCAAGGTCTTATACTAGAAATATGGTTACTAGATCATATCTAACAAGAAGTGATTTACTGACCTGAAGTGTATTGGTGCCTAAGCCTACATGGCCCATGCCTAGGATTGGGCATTTTAAATTTGCTATTTAATAGTGTGTGTGCAGAAATGTCTGTAAATAAATCAATACTGTAGCAAATTAAGTCAATCTGTTTACTGAAAGGTTTGATCATGAGGCTAAATCTCAAATATTTTGGCCATCCTATGAGAAGACAGTATTCCCAAGCATTCCTCAAGTTCACAGAATTTACAAAACAAAAAAGTAGGACCCAATTACTGAACTCGCTGGTGACAAGGTAACAGTAAATCTGCCTGTTAAAACATATCTGTTATTGTTGCAATTTAAAGATTGTATCACTAGACCTGAATAAGATCTAGTATAAACTGTCACCCCCGCAGGAAGTTGATTTTACGTTAAAGTGCACTAACCCTTTTTACACATGAAAGATGAGGGACCAGCTGGACCTCCAATCCTGTGGCGGAGCTACCATCGGTACACCCGGTGCAATGCACCAAGGCGCTGGTCCTGTAAGGGGCCCCCAGATGCCCCTCCTGATACACACTCGGCACTTCCTGAACCTCTCTATGCCCCTCGTGATCCTCCCAACCCTTGTGATCCCGCTTCCTGATTCCTCCTTTTGCCCCCTCTGATCCTCCCCTCAGCCCTCTTGATCCCCCCAAATCCTGATCCCATCTTGATATTCCTCCCACTCCTGATCCCCCCCCCCCATTGGCACTTCCTACCTCACCAGCAGCACTCTCCCGAACTGCATCCTCACCTGCCGGTGCATCCAAATGACGTCACACACTAGAGAGCAGTATCTGTACATAGGATGACAATAAGCCGTACGCTCCATAGAGTTGGGCTTTATGGCAGAGTGGCCAGAAGAAAGCCATTACTTTCAGTAAAAAAACAGCACGTTTTAAGTTTGTGGGAGACTCCCAAAATGTATGGAGGAAGGTGCTCTGGTCTGATGAGACTAAAATTGAACTTTTTGGCTATCAAAGAAAATGCTATGTCTGGCGCAAACACAACACATCACATCACCCAAAGAACACCATCCACAGTGAAACATGGTGGTGGCAGCATCATGCTGTGGGGATGTTTTTCCGCAGCCAGGACTGGGAAACTGGTCAGGGTTGAGGGAAAGATGGATGGTGCTAAATACAGGGATATTCATGAGCAAAACCGGTACAGGACAATGACCCCAAACACACGGATAAAGCAACACTCGAGTGGTTTAAGGAGAAACATGTAAATGTGTTGGAATGGCCTAGTCAAAGGAGCTGTATATATATATATATATATATATATATATATATATATATATATATATATATATACTAGCGAATTGCCCGTCAAAAAATGACGGCAATGTTATTGTCAGTGAGCTAATGGTGTTTGGTGTGTAATAATAAATATATAATACATTAATAAATGAATATACTTTACCTATTGCGAAGCATTGTGTTGAAGATCTGCAATCTGTTTTGATGTTGCTGCAGCATTAGTGGTGGTGAGCTGCTGTGTAAGTGTGGTGAATGTGTGCAGTGTAATACTGTGCGTGCGCGAGACGAAACCGTTAGCGTAGTGGTGTACTTCCGCATTGGCGTAAAATGGCGGGTTATCTGTGGTATGCGTCTTTGCGGATTATCCGTAGGTGTTTTGTGGTGTTTTGCGAGTTTCTCTTAGTGTTTTGCGAGTGTGTTGTGGTGTTTTGCGTGTTGAGTGCTGTAGCCTCGTTTTCCTTTTGTTCGTCGGCCATTTTTTCTCTCGCTTAGCGATTTTTATGAGTTTCTAAAGTGTGTTATTTTAATTTAAATGAAGGTGTAACTTGGTTTTTTGAGGTGCTGGATGGTTACTCTTGCTGTAGGTAAGTTTTTTGTGTGTGTTGTGTGTATTTATTGTGTTTTTAAATGGTTGTATGTCGGTGTGTTGCGTCCGATGTTTGCAAGGTCGTAATGTCTGGTAACGTGTCTCGTATGGTCTTTGCGTGTGTAGCCTCGTTTTCGTTTTGTCCGGCGGCCATTTTTTCTGTCGGTTAGCAATTTTTTTTGTGTCTAAACACTTTTATTTTGAATGAAATGAAGGTGTAAGTTGCATTTTTTAGGTCCTGGATGCTACCTCTTGCTGTAGGTAAGCTTTTTATGTATGTGCTGTGTGTATGTATTGTGTTTTGAATTTTGTAATGTTCGCGAGTTGCGTCCGAGTGTTGCGAGGCCATAATGTGTGTTAACGTGTGTCGTATGTTGTTTGCGTTGCTCGTAAAATTTATCGAGTGTCGTAATTGGTGTGTCGTGTTGTTTGTGTTGCGACGTAAAGTTTGCGAGGGTCGCAGTTGCTGGCATGGAGCGCCTTCGTCGCTCCATGCCAGCAACTGCGGCCCTCGCTTCGCGAGGTCCTCAGTTGCTGGCAAGGAGCGCCTTCGGCGCTCCATGGCAGCAACTGAGGCCCTCGCTCACTGCCCCTCAAGCGTTAGCAACAACTCGCATGCTCAAAACTATATATGTGATGTATTACATATTGGCATCAGAGGTGGGCCCAACACATTTTTTTTGCACCAGGGCCCTCCATTGACTAGCTCCGCTACTAATCCCATCAGTTAGGTCCTTACTTTGTGGGTTTCTGTGTATTGGTGCTAGGGATTCCCGGAAAGGAGGCTTCTTCAGGATCTGGGCAAGATGGCAGTTAGTAAGTGACACAGCAATAACAAGAAATGTATCAAGTATCCATAATGTTAGGATAATCTGCAAAATTCTAGACAACTGTATTTTATCTGACTCATATTTCTATATTTTTTTGTTTAGCACAATGCCAGATAAGAATCGACATGTTAATGCACAGATATTTGCAATTGTTAATCAATTTTTTTGGGTTCTTTAAAACAGTGGCTCTAAACCTTTTTGAACTGGGGACCAGCTGGTTACCATCGAATGAGCATGGGAATTACCTTTAAGATTACATTTTAACTGCAGATACATCCATCAATAATCTTTCTATAACTATGACTAATGGCAGTTGTATGTTTAAGGTGTTAGTATCTCCTTATTTGTTCCTGAGAACCAAAAGATAAGGTCTCATGCACTGACACAAGATCTAAGACCAGTTGTTGAGAATAACGGATTTAAAGGGACACTTTCACACAGTATAGCATACTCCCAAACATAACTAGATCTTCTGGGCTACACACTATCACATGGAGCCACACATTAGCACAGACAGGTGCACAAACTATACTGAACATCTGGAATATCTGGAGAGAAATGCTCTTTATGCTAAAACCTAGTTGATAGGTTACATACTCCCTATAATATGTGGCAGCTTCATTATAACATTCAGTAGCTTGTTTCATGCAATCCGGATCATTCATCATCACTTTAATCCTTTATTTTTTTCTAAGGTTTTTGAGAAACATTTTGCCTGATGATGTGCACATCACAAACTAAATCACACAGTGGGGGACATTTGAGAAAATGAAAGGTTGTGACACTGTCCTTGATGTGCATTTCACATTTAGGTTCCCTGTATTCTGTAACGCACTTGTTCACTGAGCAGAAATCAAAAGACTATAATCTCTCTTGACACAATTTTGGATTTGTTCTACTGCGATGTACATTCTTATTCAGTCCAGATGTCATTTTACTTAACCAAATGGTGAACTTAATCTACATAGATAGGCTACATCTGGCTCATAAATGCTTAATGATGCTTCTCTGCGGCAGCCATAACATCCACATAATAATGCCAACAAAGGCAAAGGTTTTTTTTATAGGTCACAAAATCTCTAAGGATTTTAGTTCAATTAATAAAATGCAAAAATCTTTTGACTTGCGCCTTGTGGAAACCTAGAAAGTGAACTGATAGAATTAATTTTCTTGAGAACAAGGGCAAGTTTGCAGAATCTAAATGGACAAGAAGACACTTCAGTATTTTGAAGGTTAAAGTAGACCTGGAACATCCACATTTGTGGGGTACATTAAAATCTGGCTATATACAGTGACCCCGTATACGTGACTCTCTTAGAAACTCCTGGAAGCCTGCATGCGCCCTATGAAAGTTTTTACAAGTTTGTAGAGCTATTAAATGTTTCAAAAGAACTCCAGTAAAATATACGGACTTGTACCAAAGTGGGATTTCCCATATGCTTGCAACATATCTTATATATACCTATAGGAGTATATGGAGTATGAAACCCACTACCCACACACTGCATCCTCCCACTCATATCTATCCACCTACCTATCCATATATCTATCCATGTATCCCATGGCAGAGAAGGGGTTGAATATCAATAAAATTAATGTAAGTGTGTTTACACCTCTCTAACTATGCCGTCTATGATAAAATGAGAGTGTTCCCTAGTACCTACTCAGTCCCTGGAGACCATTGGGCCTCCCTTCCCCCATTCCAAAAAAGTATATATTTTCAGAAAATATAGACCCTAGATAATTTAAAAATGGAACACAGATCTTAAACAACAAAAATATTCACTCACTAATTTTTACTTAAAATTAGGATATTTTTTATATTAACAAAAACTGTAAACATGTCAAATTTTTCAGTGAAAAATATCATCCAAGCTAATGGCAGGAAACAAAGATGTCTAGGTATGAAAATCCAATAGCTACAGATTAAATAGAAGGCAAATATGTTTAAGTCCACATAACGTTGGCCCAAATACAGACTCAATAATAATGAACATATTTTAGGATGGCAACAACTGAAATGTGTATGGCTAAACATAAGCTGTAGGGGTGTAGGATTGGAAGATAATTTACCCCAGATTCTATGAATAGTGGTCACAGAAAATACTGAAATGAAATGTAATCATGCATTACCAGAGGGCACTATGGAACAGTATGTCTCACCCATGAAAGCTTTGACCCTGGAAAGCTTTTGACTCCCTCCTTTTTAATAACCCTGGAGGATGCAGTCGAGCAGCAAGAGAGGGAGTATTTGCACAAAGGTACACTGAACATTGTAATTACAAATGGCTAGTATATTTTTTCTGTCATCAAGTTCTATACCAAAACACCTTGCTCTTTATTATGTTTGTTTTAGTATTCACTTTTTCCCACTTACACTTTCTACCTCCCATCTCAGCCTTCTGCTGTATGCACTTCACCTATTTTCCTTCCATTTTCCCTTCTTTTCCCACATCACCCATATTCCATCTCCCCTCACACTCTATTCCCCTGGGGAAATTTCATGCAGTGATTACATTTGAGGGAATGTGAGGAGGTGGAATCCTATTTTATGCAGTGATATGATAGTTATGTGGTGATATGATGGTGAGGTAGGGCAAGTCTGTGTTATGCAGCGATATGATAGTTATGTGGTGAAATGATGGTGAGGTGGGTAAGTCTGTTTTATTCAGTGATATGATAGTTATTTAGTGATATGATGGTGAGGTGGGGGATGTCTGTGTTATGCAGTGATATGATAGTGAGGAGGGAAGAAGCCTGTTTGATGCAGTCATATGATGGTGAGGTGGGGGATTGTCTGTGTGATGAAGTGATATGATAATTATGCAGTGATATGATGGTGAGGTGGGGAAGTCTGTGTTATGCAGTGATATGATAGTGAGGTGAGAGGAAGCCTATGTTATGTAGTGATATGATAGTGGAATAATACATTAGCTAACAATGTCAATATATTTCAAGCCATCCATAACTACAGAACAAATACATTTTTGTGTTTTCCTCTGAATCTGATTTTTGACTGTTTTGCATACATGTCATTTTGTATAGTTATATGTGTATAGTAATAAGAGGAACATTGGGGCATGTCTAGCATAAACCCCTTTGTTGCTCCCTTCCCTCCCTCTTATCCCTACCGTCTCCCTACCTCTAGCCTCTCCTTTTCTCTCTCTCCCTCTCTCTTTATCCTGCTCTCTAGACTTTTTTCTTTCTCTTTCTTTCCCTCCCCCTTATCTCTCACTCCATTCTCATCTCCTTCCTCTCTTCTTCCTCCCTTCTCACTTCATAGTCTCTTTCTGTTTCTTCCATTGTCTTTCCATCACTCCTTTCTCTCCCTTGCCTGATTGTTTATTTCTCCTTTGTCTTGCCTCCTCCCTTAAACTTAGAAACAAATAAACAAAAAGATCCATCTAGCTTGTCCATTATATCACCCAAAAATGTGGCTTATTAAGCCCTAAGGTGGCCTTATGCTTGACTCTACCACTACCACTGGAAGTCTATTCCAGTTATCTATTACTCTTTCCATAAAGTACTTCTTTATTTTCCTTTTCTCTCTCCATTTCTACCTTTTTCTCCACTACTCCTACTATTCCTCTCTCTCTCTCTTTCTTATGTTATCTCTGCTCTCTGCAGATTCTCAATACATTATCTTTGCCTTTCTGTTATACTCATTTGTTAAATGAAAGAATTTGAAGAAAAATGCAAAAAATTATAAAAACAGCAAACATACATACAGTATTAACATAATTTTGAGTTATTTTAACACGCACGTGAAAGATTGTACAAACAAAACATACAACCTGCAGAAACATGTCCACACTCTCTGACAGTACACACAAAAGTATTGCTAAGATAAATAGACCTTATAGCTACATATACATATGAGATTAATCAAAGGTTATCTATGTAATATTAAAAAAAATGATTATCTGACATAATACATATGTAGAAACTCTTTTTTTTTATTAAAGCTCACAAAGGTGTAAATAATCTCCCATGATACATACATTCAAAAAATATATTCTACATAAGTTTTGTACCAAAATAATTAATTTTTTTTATTAAGAGAGAACCAGTTTTTAGGTTTTGTAAGTACAATTTTTATGCATGTATTAAAATAATCCAAACTTACTTCATCATATATTTTTTCTGTTTTTTTTTTTAACAAGTGGATTTTCTCTGCAGGGAGTTCTCTCAACATCTTCAGGACAGCAGCTCATCATTCCTCCATAGTTGAATTTGGACTGATACCGGGGAAGAATCTGTATTGCCTCTGACCACTGCTTCCATTGATAGTGGATACGTGCTATTCCTTTGATATCCTAACACACACTGTATAGAATCTGAAAGTAGCCAATAGGTCTCACGCTACCAAAATACCAGCTCACTAGTCTTTGATAAAACATTTTTCCTTATAACATAACCAGAAACATATACAACTGCCATGTTCCTATAAGCTATGCAATCAGACTAAGTGCAAATAGCAAACATTATTACTCTTCCTTTCTTTCTCCTCTCTTTTCTCTTGGTCTCTCCTTTCTGACTCTCTTTTTCTCTTTTGCCCTCAGTCGTTTTTTTCTCCTTAACTCACTCTTTGCCTTTCCCCTATCCACCTTCTCTTTCTTTTGCTTCCTTGACTCTTGTTGTCTTTCCGGCTCTCTAACCCACTTTCATTCTATCACTACCCCTCTATTTTCACCTTCTCGCTCCCTTTTCTTTCTCTTCATCTCCTTTTCTATTCTCTCTCTCTCTCCCTTTCTACTCTCTCTCATTCTACTCTCACTCTTTCTTATCATTTCTCTACTCTCCTAGTTTACTGTCTCTCTCACCCCTTCTCCCTCTCTTTTCCCCTTTCCCTTCTCTCTCTCCCCCTTTCCCTTCTCTCTCCCATTTCCCTTCTCTCTCTCTCCCCTTTCCATTCTCTCTCTTCCCTCTTTACCTTCTCTCTCTTTAGCCTCTTTCTCTTCTCTCTCCCTTTCCCATCCATCTCTCTTCTTTTCCCTTCACTCTCTATCCACCTTAACCTTCTCTGTCTCCCCATTTACTTTCTCTCTCTCTCTCTCTCTCTCTCTCTCTCTCTCTCTCTCTCTCTCTCTCTCTCGGCTTTCCCTTCTCTCTCTCGGCTTTCCCTTCTCTCTCTTGGCTTTCCCTTCTCTCTCTTTGCTTTCCCTTCTCTCTCTCGGCTTTCCCTTCTCTCTCTCTTCTTTCACCTTCACTCTCTATCCCCCTTAACCTTCTCTGTCTCCCCATTTACTTTCTCTCTCTCTCTCTCTCTCTCTCTCGGCTTTCCCTTCTCTCTCTCAGCTTTCCCTTCTCTCTCTTGGCTTTCCCTCCTCTCTCTCGGCTTTCCCTTCTCTCTCTTTTCTTTCACCTTCACTCTCTATCCCCCTTAACCTTCTCTGTCTCTCAGGTTCCATTCTCTCTCCCCTTTCCCTTCTCTCTCTCTCTTGTTTTCCCTCCACACATTCTCACCTCCCACTCTCTGTTCCTTGGCTCCTCTCTCTCTTTCCCCCCTCTCTCTGTCTATACTACTCTACATGCTAGTAGTAACAGCCCTCATGCTGTCTGAAGGTCATCTCAAGATTTATTACAAAATCAACACAGTTCCACTGATAGTTCACCAAGACATATCTAAAACAAGCAGTTTTAGATAAACAGGAAAAAAAGACACATTTTATTTTTATATATTTTTGACTGCGATAGCAAAAGGATTTCAAGCTAATTCCGTCACACGTTGATGCCCTACATTACACGAAATTCCTTTGAGTTTTGGAACAAAGATCTTTATCATTTCTTGAGAATTCTAAAAAAACTGTAATTTGAAAACCATGAAGTAGTAAATGTGTGTTTTTATTTTTAAGAATCTAATATCTAGGGGCATAAGTTTCATTAGCACACCGATGATTCATTTGTCTTTTACGAAGCATTAGTGTTTGCTATTTGGGTATTAGTCTTAGCAAATTCAACATGTACAATTCAGGCAAATATAAAAAAAAACACTTTTCATGAAATTACAGCAGTATGTTAAGAAATGTCATTACATATAAGGGCATTTCCCTTCTACGAACAGGAAGCAAAAAAATAAATATATATATATAAATATATATATATATATATATATATATATATATATATATATATATACCTTGTAAACAGATTTGTATCATTTATAAAATAAAAAATCAATTCAATCATCCAGGGACCACCTTCCTCTTTCCTTATCTCTCTCCAGTCTCTCTGTCCTACCCTGTCCTATCTCATTTCTTTCTTTCCTCTCCCTCACCTTCCCATATTACACCCTGGTCTTTCCTTTTCTTTATCGCTACTTCCTCTCCCTTCTCTCTTCGACGCCCCTTTTTGTCCCTCCTCCTCTCCCTTCTTTCTACCCTTTATGTCTCACCATCTCCCTCTCTCCTTCCCTCATTTTACCCTATTCTACACATTTATATAGGCTAATATACACAGTCTATTGGCCCTCCATGGCATAAAGGCATAAAGGTCAGAAGACTGACTTGCTCTGGTGGTCCTAGGTAGTTGGATTGATGGTGGTATAGGCATCAGAAGCTCTTGTTTAACTCTGGTGAGGTGCCCTGCTCCATGAATCCAATGGGGGTGGGAATAGGCTGGGGTGTATGTGGAAGTATAAAATATCATTGAACATGCATGATGTCACATGTAATGTCATGTAGCTCTGCACCATCCCACCCCTGCCTGATGGATCCATGGAGCAGGGAACTTCCCAGTTTCTGATGGATATACCACCATGGATCCATCTCCAAATGACCACCAGAGCAAATAAGTACTATTAACTATATGACAAAAATATTATACAAGCTTGCATTGGAGGACAGACAATTTGTATATTAGTAGAAGTTCTGATCCTCCTTAACCTCCTATAAGAAAGAAAAAGGAATTAAAATTAAATTCAAAGAAAAGCTGGGCTACTGATAGATGGGTATGAGGGTGTTCCCCATCTCCTAACTATACAACAAACACAACCAGTGTTGGAGCTATTGAATGGAGGACCCTGGTGCAAAATAACTTGTGAACCCCTCTCTATACCAGGTAGGTTCCTCTAGAGGTCAATAAAAGGCCAAAATGCATGTAGGTGTTCAGACCCTCCTATTGGTAACATATTAATATAACCTTCTCTCCTATTAAATTGAGTTTCACTTTACTCTGGACTGCCATCAGTAGCAGAGGACCCCACCCTGTTGTTGGTCCTGGTGTATTGCACCTTCTGCACTGGCAGTAGCTCTAATGCTGAACACAGCTGATGCAGCATGGGGGCATAATCATCTTTACAAAGTGCAGCACGTTAATTTAACTTGCTTGGCCTCTGAGTCCCAAATGCAATTAAAGCTCCACAAGCAGTACTAAAAAACAAGAGTCAGATAAAAGGTCCAAAGGTAGGAGAGCTGGTTAGTGGATGCCATTCCTCGAGAAAGAAATCTTTAAGATGTAGATCCATGGTTTTGTCTTTTTACACAATAATGTCATGTCCTAACATGCAGCAAGATGCTCTGGAGAGAGTGAGTGTTCATGTATACTTTTTGTATATTTTTGCATCAAATATATTCCAAACCTATGGTTTTGTTTGTGATATTGTACAAACTCTTGGATACTATTAAATATGTCTATAATTACCAATAGTTGACGGCAACTTCAGAAACACACAGAGTAGAAAAAGTTTGAGTTAAAATGACTACAATTTCCAAAAGCTAAAAATATACTTGACGTAGATGAGGACGCATTATACTAACCAGTAATCAACGCAATGATTCAGTTCATGACAGGATGTTGGTAATTTCCAACTCAGGCTCCATAATCCTTTTCAAATGTATAATAATCCACTAACATATAGATACTATCCTTCCTTAACATCTAGACTTAATCCACAACGCAAAATATTAGTAGGCTTTATTATTAGTATTCTGTCAATCATTTTTGAAAAAAATATGTTTTTCCACTAATAGTTTATTTTTCCCCACTCCCTGGGCCTTATCACTGCATGTGTTTAGCTCTTTCTGGAGTTTTGACCATCATGGTGCTTGGAGATAGACAGGACTATGATGTCATTGGCCCCACCTTGTGAGGTCATTGCCTCTGGCCCCATTGTCCACACATAGGTATTAAATGAAAAGTCTCCAGACAGCTGCCCCATTGTCCCTGTCATCTGATTAGTGGCGCCTGGTGACTTTCCAAGTTGGTGGGGCGGAAGACAGAGACCTGGCCCCTCCCGTTACATTGACTAAGCCCACCCATATAAACCCCTCCCCTTCACAACATGTTACCTGTATAAGTCCTACCCACTGACACAGACTCCACCTACTAAATGTATTTATTTTCTCCCCTGTCACTATACTTACTTATTATCTTGATGAGGGTGAGATGGTGTTGGTTCTGCTTGCTATTCTTACGCTGGGAAGTGCCTGCATTTTCTTGATGAGGGTGGGAGACAGGATGATAGAGAGAGAATGATGGTGGAGATAAGCAGGCTGGTGGAGATAAGCAGCTTGGCTTGAGAAGAACATATTTTTTTAAACTTTCTTTTACATTTTTCTTTTTTTTTTACTTGTTTAACTCTTTATTTTTTATTTTAAAGAATTGGAACAATAAATTGTGGAAAGCAATACCAATAAAGCAAAAGTGAAAAAGTATGATTTAACACAAAGATATAAGCTTTACTTATAAATGCAGCACAGTTATCCTTTAATATGACAAACTGGCATCCTTGTATTTTTCCTCACTTTTGACTCTGTGTCGCCTTACAATGGGGAAAAACGATGATCCTTTAAAAACCAAATTCCTGAAATTACATGAATAAACTTATAGTCATTACCTGCCAATGGGTAAATGCCCACCATATAGTTTACATCATTCTGATGTTTTTGGATCCCAAACTAAATTGTAACGTGAGCTTATAGGCATTTTCTTTTATAAGAGTGCACATTAATATAAAATGTATCCACTATTACAACTAATTTGCACCATTTAAACAATATGTTGAATTATTGTACACACCATCAGTTTTCTCTTAAAGGTATATTGCAGTTTGTGGGATAACATGTGTGTAAGTTTTTCTGATTGGACACGCCTCATATCTTATCATTATATTGTGGAATTCTGTATATTTGTAATTTAAAGTACATTCGACATTTCTTGTGTGAGCTCCACCCCCCAAGGCTTCTCTGTAGGCAGAGCGTCCTAACCAATAAGCTGTGGTGAGTTGTTTCCTAGTGAATGAGTTGTCAGTATTACGGCTGCCTCCAGAGCAACTTGGTCTGAGATACATTGTTGTACCTGTCTCTGATTGGCCACAACTAATTATGAACACATGTATGCTAATTTAGCTTGGATTTTCAGGGGTGTTCCATCTCAAAATCAACTACCTGAAAAAAAAAGTTTTTTTGCAAACTTTAGTGTATGTTTATTAATATTAATTTTGGGATTTTTTTCATGCAGAAAGTGTTTGCATACACTACTGATTCTTCTCTATCAAATACATTCATAATCCATGAGACTTCCATATACCTTTAAGACATGCACAAGTCATCTGGGCCTGCCAAAATACATTTATTGTTTGCAGTTAGGTGTGTAAAATCATATTGCTGTAAAGTGCTTGCTTTACAACTCTATTTATGTGGAAGCACAGAGCAGCAGTATTTACTAAAACTAAACTGAAAGAAAGAATAAGAATGATATAAAGGTTATACTCAATGGTGTTTTATATTGTATATATGGTGACCTTTCTAGACAATGTAACAATTCATAGATAAAAGTCAGAACACTACTTAGATGTTATTAGTATGGCATATAGGTTAGGTTTGGTGCTACATTTCCTGTGGGTAGGCTCAGTGTAGTGCTTTAATGGTGGGAAAAGATTTCTTGTGAAAATTAGTAGACTTAGAAAGGTATAATTAGAGGTCCACTAGACAGTGTGGTTGTCACTCCCTGTATCCAAGATTATCTTCAATAAATGTTCTCCTTACAGTACCAAGGTAGTTCAAGACAAGAAGGACACTTGCTTGTGAAGTATTATATTGTTGTTGCTCAGTCCTTCAGTCATGTCCAACTCTCGATGACCATATGGCCCTCAGCAACCAGGCACATCTGTCTGTGTTTCTGGTTGTTCTTATCCATATGGTTTTCTTTGCAAAGATACTGGAGTGGGTTTGCTAGTTCCTTCTCCAGTAGACTGCAATTTGACCTCTCTGCTTTGACCTGCCCATCTTGGGTGATCCTACATGTTATAGCTCACAGATTCATTGAAGTTTACACAACCCTTCACCATGACACATGGTGACACATCGATCCCGAAGAGGTGAAATATGTAACAATCTTACAACAACTACGGCATATATAGTAGTACAAGCAATGGATAGTACATTAGTTATTCCAGTTGAATGTCTAAAAAATAAGTTGTTAAACCTATTTCCTGCTCAAATTTCTCAGAAATACAGTTGATGCACTGCACTCTGGGAAAACAGAGCAGGGACATGTAAATGAGACCACAATGCACGTTCACTCTGTAATTCATAACCACTTTATACATGGCTCCTTTTAAGCTTATGCCCACTGTATTTCAGTTTTAGGCATAGCAACGGATGGATTATTCACAAACCAGGTCACTTACACGCATACAGAACTGTTTCAGGGTCACTGACGATCATCAGTGCGTGGTGAGTGCCTGGTTTGTGTGGTCGATTTTATATATATATATATATATATATATATATATATATATATATATATATATATATATTGTGACTGGTTGCCTCCTAGATGGTGGCAGGTACAGAGTGTGAAGAGTTATTGACAGGAGTGACTGAGTTAAACTCCTGGAGAACTCCTAATTGGTCTTGCTGGAGCTTCACTTTAAAACCTGGAAAGCACACATGGGAAGGGTTGCTGATTAGGCTCTGGTCTAAGGGCTGTGAACAGAGTGTAGAGAAGCTGGGAGAGAGAACCTTAGACAGGTCAGCTGCTGTTGGATCCTGAGATCTGGGATAAGCTCTGAAGTAAGGCAGTAAGGAAGACTGCTTGAAATACTGCTTGAACTATAGAGAGTAAGAATTACCTGGAGTGTACAGCCCGCATCAAAGGAAGAGACCCAGAGTATTCAGTGTGACCTGGGAGGAGAAAGAGACAGAGCTCCTAATCAGGACCTGGCTGTACTTGCAGTGGGGGTGCCAGAGCAGCAAGGGAAGCTGCCATCAGATGGATCAGTCTGTGTGCTCTAAAAGGAGAGGACCTGCAGAGGATCCATTGCAGCTGAAAAGCTGGGAGAGAGAGACTGTACTTAAAGGGACTACCTATCTGTGTGAGAAGCTAGTCAGCGTGTTCCTGCAAATAAGCAAGGCCATTTGTGTAGATGTTTCTTTTATGCTGAAGTTAAGCTATTGTTTGTTTTGAAACACTTTATTAAAGCGAAGATAAAAGTATATCGGGACTCAGTCCAAAGGCCGACCCTGTCACAATATATATATATATATATATATATATATATATATATATATATATATATATATATATATATATAGTAAATAAATAGTACATTTTTGTTCACATCTGAATGTCCAAAACAAGTTTAAAAAAAGCTTGTTTCCAGCTCAGAATTTTAAGAAATACAGTTATTACACTGCATTTTTGGAAGCTGAGCAGGGACATGCAAATGTGCCCACAAATGCCTCGCTCTTTAATCCATAAACCATTTTAAACATGGCTTCCTTTAAGCTTATGCCTGCTGCATTACACAGCAATTTGCATATATGATATTGCTACAAAATAGAAGCGCTCTATATTATACCTACTGTGTATACATATATATGTATGAACTATATTCGATGTGTTTACATACAGTTCCTCTAGAGAGATGCACAAATGGAAGCTACTTAATAGAAACACTCTGGGAATAGAAAAGTGTGGAGTATGGAGTATGCTTATGGTGTCTCTTCTACAATTCTTTCAGCTGAGGATATTTAGTTTTGGGATCTAGGATGTTATTATGAGTCATTATTATTAGTATGTAGGGCATCATGTCTTCCCTCTGTCTAGGAAAGGAAGAACTTTTAACATGTAGAATGCAAAGAAAACATCTTTAATTGTATGTTCACCATTGATTCCTTAAATTATAATATTTCTAAAAGGATTAGAAATCTAGAAGAGGTACGAGGAATTTTGGTTCAGACAGGATCTATATTAAGCCTACACAGGAAAAGTCTTCCCCTCAAGCTACAAACTATTAGTCAAAGATATAATATTTCATGACACAAATATGAAATATGGTTAATTTAATGCCTGAGATTGGTTGATGTAAATCAATATGGATCAGAGGCATATATAGTGATGGGCAGTGATCTCTACAAATTGATATGTTGAGAAATAAGAACACTTCATAGAATGAGAGGGGTACGTAAGATCCTTCAGAGGGCCCTAGAGTACCATATTGACCATAACTATATTTAAACATTACTGCAAAATATATTTAAAATGCTGAAGGAATAACTTAATGTTCAGTGATTACATGGGCGACCGCTTTTAATATTACCCGATTTATGTCAGATCTACAATTGATTTTACAAGGCCATCATTGATGAAAGTTAGAAATAAGATTTTGTTCATAGGTTCACACAGATTTTTATAAATATAAACAAATATAGCCATCTTAATGTATGTAATGGGTTAATTTAATAATATAACCCTTTAGCTATATATTGTTTGAAAATAATTTATTTATTTTTTAATTAATCTCTTGAGCGTATCCCATTATCATCTTGACCTCTTACATTTTTCTTAAGCACACAGTATAAAGTTATAAAGTACTAAATTGTGCTCGAATGAGCAACTCATGGGAAAATGTCTTCCTCACAAAACAGGCATGTGTGGATGAGCATTATCTGAACAATCATTAATCTTCCGCACATGAGGGTATTTGCACATCTTTCGAATGTCCATGGTACTCTTTGAGTCAATGAAATGTCTTTAACATTTTCAGTCAGTTGAATTCATAACAGATCAATGAATATGCGGCTTCATATAGTATACTGAACTACACTATTTGATAGACAAAAAAATATATGAATTACAAAAAAGTGCACCATTGTATAGATGTTGTCTCCTATCATAGTAAGAAATATTACAAACTACAATTTGGAAATATCTAGAGCAGCGGCTCTTAATAGCTGGTCCTAGGACTGGTGATGGTCCCTAAGACCTTATCTGTTGGGCTTCAGAGACAAAGATGGATAAGGAGAACCTGACACTTTACACATACTTGTAAGAAGTGATGGAGGGTGGTCTGAATGAATAGTCACAAGAAAGTCCCAGGTTATAGGCTGGTAGATCAGGATCATAGTCTAGGGGTGAAGCCTAAAGGTCAGGAGCACAGGCAGGAGAATACACATTAAAGCGAGCCAATGGTCATACATAGGAAATATACAACAGTGAAATATTTAGTTGGAAAAGAGCAAGCATAACAACTCAGAAGTGCTGCTCTGTTACTGTTGCTGCTTTATATAGGTCCAGAGATACTTCCTAATTCTGGCAAACCCAATTATCAGACTGGATCAGTGCAGAAACCAGGATGGAGTTGGGGCTAGAAATATTTGGACCAGCGTAGACCTCCCCCGATCTTGCTGTTTGAATACTGCTTCTCCATATACATAATGTATTGCCATTCAGTGGCAAGTAGGAGACCTGGATCCCAAGGGGTGTCCTATGGGCACCCAGAGGATCTAGCTTCAATGAGTTTAAGGCATCAAACTGGTGGACTAGTGCAGCAGCATGCACTTGAGAAACAATTACCCAGGAATTGCCACATGGACCATAACCCTTTAATTTTATAAGATACTTTAACTGACGGTCTCATCTATGAGAATCAAAAATCTTTTGAATGACAAACTCTTTAGGGTCACTAACTGAGACAAGAGGAACAGAAGGCTGGTTCCAGTGCTGGATCCGGTTCAGGAAAGATTTGGGAGCCTCGAGTTTCAATAAGGAGACATGGAAGTGAATACATTACAAGTGGATTGTGCAGACAAAGCCAGGGTAGCTTCACAACTAGATCAAACAAGGGTGAGGTAACCACATCAAATGAGAGTTTCTCTTGGTAGTTTGAAGGGTAAGATAATAGGAGTGATACTGTTTTGGTCCTGATTGAATGGGAGTCCCATCAGTAAGATGGATTAGCACAGAGATGGTCTAAGCAACCAAGGAATTAGGAAATACTGAACCGATTGCTTGTCAATGAAGGAGGCATTGGCACCGGAATCAATGATGTTCTAGGTTTTCTAAACCTCTTTTTTCCTTTGCAATGAGACAGGCAAGGAAAAATTAACATGAGGTGGGTCGTGAAAAGCGACAGTCAAAGAAACAGGTTCAGACAAGGATCAAGTGGGTTTTATCCCCTTTAGGCAGCGAGAGAGGATATCAGGCGGGTACTTAACTCATATAATTGGTCTAAACAAACTCAGACACCCGCATGCCTATTGGCTTTAGATATGGAGAAGGCATTTAATTAGCTAGAATGGTTTTATTTAGAAAAAAATAAAAAGGGCTGCCCACTCTCCCCGCTGCTATACACATTAGCGATTGAACCCCTAGCCCAGACAATCAGATCTAACTCCTCCATCCATGGTATTGACATAGGACATCAATATCTCCAATGTTGTCTGTTCGCAGATTACCTGTTTTGCACCTTATTTCAGCTTGTCACCTTTGTCCCGACCCTTATGCAAGTTTTAGATAATTTTGGTCAGATTTCTGGCCTGAAAGTTAATCTTGAGAAAACATAGACTTTGAGTTTATCTCTCTCCCCAGATGCCTTACTGTTTATACACCAAAATTACCAATTTTTCTGGGCTCCCTCCCAATTCAATCATAGGCTGAGCTACCGGTGCAGACGGTGCAATGCACCAAGGCCCCTGACCTCCGACTGGCCTCCTTGGGCTCCCACCAGCACCCGTGGCCCTCCTGAGACCCCTGCAGGTCTTCTGTGGCCCCACGGATCCCCTGTGTCCCTTCGGATATCATGTGGCTACCACGGAACCTCTGTGGCCCCCTTTGGGTCCCCTTTGGCCCTGTGGGATCTCTGTGGCCCTTAGGGCCCCTGTGGTTCCCATAGACATCCTGTGGGGCCCCTTTATTATTATTAATTTTTATTTGTATCGCGCCAACATATTCCATAGCGCTGTACAGGGGATAAGGACAAGGAAGAATACAATGTTAAAAAACTGTAGAAAAATGGGGAGCTTAGAATCTTTGCAGGAAGTGCTTTTTTCCATAGCAGCCTACAAGATTGAGAACTCACTACTTACAATCTAAAGGGGATAGAAGAGGCAGAAACTTGGGGAGGAACAGATAGGGGACAGCAAGGGTGAGGAAAACGTGAAAGTTTACTTAGGAAGGTACGTGACATTGTGAGTTGAATGGCTCAGGTGTGTAATATGTTATCTGTCCCTTGGGGTCAGATAATGTAACTGCTAGTGGAAATGTCGGGTCAGGCCCTCGGCCCCTTATAGCCCACTGTAGCCTCCCACAGGCCCCAGGGGACCCCTTTGCCCCTTGCAAGCCCTGTGCCCCTTATGGCCCCCACGGACCTCCTGTGGGTCCCCTGCCGTTCCTTATGGCTCACTGTGGCCACCCACAGGCCCCATAGGTCCCCTGTGCTGCTGCAGGCCTTGTAGCCCCCATGGCCCCTTATGGCCCCCACAGACCTCCCGTGCATCCCCTGCAGTTCCTTAAGGCCCACTGTGGTCCCACACAGGCCCCAGGGGCCCTTGTGCTTCCTTCAGGCCCTGTGGCCCCTACAGCCTTTTATGGCCCCAGCGCACATCTTGTGGTCCATTGCAGAACTCTGCTGCCTCCCTCAGCCCCCTGTGTACCCCCATCAGCCTCCTGTAGCCCTTTGCAGACCTCTGCAGCCTCCCTCAGTCCCTTGTGGCTACTGCATCCCCCTGTGGCTTCGCTCGCACGGACCTCTGTGGCTCCCTCGGCCCACTGTACTATTTATTTACTGCACTTCTGTACGGTGTAGGCTTCTAATGCTCTTTTGCCCACCATATTATAAATGATTGTTGTGGTAAACTACCTACTCATAAGGTCCACAACACAAGCTGAGATCCCGCTCCATGCTGATGATAGCCAGTAAGCTTGAAACAGCTGTATGTGGATAGGATTTTCATCTTGTGTATAATCCAACCTTGGCTTTGCATAAAGGCTGTGTAATGCAGTGGGCATAAGCTTAAAGGAAGCCATGTTTGAAATGGGCTATGGATTGAAGAGTGAGGCATTTGTGGGCATATTTGCATGTCCCTGCTCAGCTTCCCAGAATGCAGTGTAATAACTGTTTTTGTCGGAATTATGAGCTGGAAAAAGTTTTTTTAACTTGTTTTAGACATTCAAATGTGAACACAGATGTACTATTTATTTACTATATATATATATATATATATACTAGCGACTTGCCCGTCAAAAATGACGGCAATAAAAACTGAAGCCTGGCAATGCTGTTTGCCACACAATGTAAGCCTCTCCCCCTCTACTTTACTGGCCTTGTGATGAGCGCCTTTGGCGCTCATCACAGGCCTTGCAATGAGCCCCTTTGGAGCTCATTGCGAGTCTCTCCCTCTGTCTACTTCCTCCCTCGTGTCTTATTTCCCCCCTCCTCTCCCTCCCTTGTGTCTCCTTCCACCTCGTCTACCTCCTTTGTATCTCCTGCCCCCCTGTGTTTTTACCTCCCTCTCCCTCCCGTGTCTCTAAACCCCTCCCCTGTGTCTCTTTCCCCCTTCTCCCTCCTATGCATCTCCCCGCCCCTGTGTCTCCCCCAACCCTCCCCTGTGTCTCCCCCAACCCTCCCCTGTGTCTGTTCCCCCCTGGCCTGTGTCTCTTTCCCCCTCCGCCCTGTGTCTGTTAGGGCCTTCCTCGTGTCTCCATTTCCCTCCCTTGTGTATCTTCCCCCCTGCACTCTCTCCCCTGTGTCTCTTCCCCCTCCTCTCACTCCCCTGTGTCTCTTCCCCCTCCTCTTTCTGTGCCTCTTCCTCCCTGTCTCTTCCCCCTCACCCTGTGTCTCTCCCCACTCTGTGTCTTCCACCCTCTCCCTCTGTGCCTCTTCCCCCGCCTCTCTCTGTGTGTCTCGCCACTGTGTCTCTTCACCCCTTCCTCTGTTCCCCCCCCTCTGTGCCTCTTTCCCCCTCTCTCTGTACCTCTTCCCCCCCTTCCCTCTGTGTCTCCTACTCCCTCACCCTCTGTATCTCTCCCCCCTGTGTCTCTTCCCCCCTCTCCCTCTGTGCCTGTTCCCCCCTGGCCTGTGTCTCTTTCCCCCTTCCCCCTGTGTCTGTTCCCCTCTCCCCCCCCATTTACCCTCCCATGTGTATCTTCCCCATGTTCTCCCTCCCGTGTGTCTTTTCCCCCTCCTCTACCTCCCCTGTGTCTCTTTCCCACCTATCCCTCTGTGTCTCTCCCCCTCCCTCTGTGTCTCTTCCCCACTCTCCTTCTGTGCCTCTTCCCCACTCTCCCTCTGTGCCGTGCCTCCCCCCCCCCTCTTCCCCACTCTCCCTCTTCCCCACTCTCCCTCTGTGACTCTCCCCCCCCCTCTTCCCCACTCTCCCTCTGTGACTCTCCCCCCCTCTTCCCCCCTCTCCCTCTGTGACTCTCCCCCCCCCTCTTCCCCACTCTCCCTCCCCTCTTCCCCACTCTCCCTCTGTGCCTCTACCCCCCCCCCTCTTCCCCACTCTTTTACCTGCTCTCGGGCCGCGCTGCGCGCAAGCGCGGCTTGCGCCGCGCTCTGCGCATGCGCGGCTTGCGCCGCGCTCTGCGCATGCGCAGCTCGCACCGCGCTCTGCGCAATGCGCAGCACTTTATAATTGTCTATCTGCGATTCATCTGAAGCGTGACGACGAATCGCAGTTAGACAATTATAATATGTGATATATATATATATATATATATATTATATATATATATATATATATATATATATACTAGCGACTTGCCATTCAAAAATGAACGGGTAATAACATTTTAAGCATGGGAATGCTGTTTGAAACACAATGTAAACCTTTTTGTACTCTGAGGACCTTCTTTGTGTTTTTTGTGTTTTTTGGAATTTCGCGGTTCGGCCATTAACCTCGTATTTTTGCTATCTCATATTTTTTTTTCAAAGTCCTGATGTCGTATATTTTGTTTTTCAAAGTCTTGCGTTTCGTAATTTTTTTTTTTCTAAGTCCCGCGTTTGTCAAGTGCTTGGAGGCTAAGGCGATCTTGCGTTTACGCGTACAATGGCTATTTTCAAGTGGCGAAAGTCATCAAAATCACCGTAAATTCGTGTTCTACCTAACTCCCAGACGTCCTGTCTGTCCCCCCGTGCTGTGGGTGATGTTTTTTGTTGTATTTTTTTTATTTTCTTTGTGCTTTTTGGATTTTCGCATTTTGGCCGGTAACCTCGTATTTTTGCTATCTCGTATTTTTTTTTTTCAAAAGTCTCGCGTCTCGTAATTTTTTTTCTAAGTCCTGTGTTTGTCAAGTGCTTGGAGGCTAAGGTGATCCCGTGTTTAATACGTGTTTGGTGGCTAAGTCCAGCGTGTTTTATTGCCTTCACTGCTCGTCTCGCTTTGTGAGGCGAGCAGGCAATGAGCGCCTTCAGCATGCAAGGTGCTCAGAGGGGGCAAAACCTTGCATTGTGTGGCAAAAAGCATTTATGGGTTACGGGTTGTCAAGCCCTGCCATGAGCGGCAAAGCCACTAATTGTGGGGCTCGCAATGAGTGCCAAAGACGCTCAGCATGGGGCTTGCGATGAGAGTGGAAGGTACAGCATTCCCAGCCTTAAAATTTTATTCCTGTCATTTTTGATGGGCCAGTAGCTAGCATATATATAAAACCAAGAAAATATATCACTCTCATCATAGAAGATTGGAAAGCTAAAGTAGGGAACCAAAGATACATGGAATAGTGGGCAAATTTGTCCTTGGAGTATAAAACAAAGCAGGTCAGAGATTAGTAGAATTCTGTCAAGATAATTATTTGGTCATGGTAAACATCCCCTTCCAACATCCTCAGAGATGACTCTACACATGGACATCACCAGATGGATGATATAGAAATCAGGTTTGTAGTCAAAGATGGAGGAGCTCTATAAAAGCAGCAAAAACAAGACATGGAGCCGACAGTTTCTCAGACTATGAGCTTCTTAAAGCATAGTACTGAAATAATCTGAGGAAAAGAGTAAAACATCATCAAACTAAGCAGCTATGAAAAAGATATATATATACCCAGTGAATATGCGGTAGAGTACAGAATAGAATTTAAGAGACTAGACATGGTATATGGAAGAACTGAAGACAGAAGTTTGTGACATTTTTCAGGAAACAGCAACAAAGAAGGCACCCTTCATGCCAAAATGGGAGTGATAAAAGATAACAATAATAGGGACTTAAGAGAGGCAGGTCAGATAAAGAAGAGGTGGCAGGAATACACTGAAGATCTATACAGGAGGGATCTTAACAGCATTGATAACATCAGTAGTATGTCCAAAGGTTGCAGGAGTTGATGGGATCCCAATTGAACTGTCTGATTCTAAAAGATAATGCTGTGAAAGTGTACCTCCATTATGCCAACAAATTTTGAAAACTCAACAATGTCCAGTAGACTGGAAGATGCCAGTCTATATCCCAATCCCCAAAAAAGCCAATGCCAAAGATTGCTTCAATTATTAAACAATTGCACTAATTTCACACACCAGTAAGGTAATGCTTAAGATACTCAAAACTTGGCTTCTACAATATACGGACAGAGATCTACATATGTGCAAGCCGGTTTTGCAGAGGAAGAGACACAAGAGATTAAATGATAATAGAGAAAGCAATAGAGTTCCAGAAAAAACATTTACTCTGCTTCATAGACTATTCTAAAGCCTTTGACTGTGTGGATCACAACACAATGTGACTGATTTTTAAAGAGATAGGAGTACCAGATCATCTCATCCTCCGCTTGAGGAATCTGTATGTTGACCAAAAAGCCACAGTCAGAACCGAATATGGAATATCTGGATGGTTCAGGATAATGAAGGAGCGTGACAAGGTTGTATATTGTCACCTTATTTATTCAACTTATACACAGAATACATCATGCGTAAGGCCGGGCTGTATCAGCCGGAATCAGTATTGCTGGAAGAAATGTCAACAACCTCAGTTATGCCGATGATACTACTCTGATGGCTGAAAGTGAGGAGGAACTAAAGGCCCTTTTGAGGAGGGTAAAAGGAGAGAGTGCAAAAGCTGGCCCACTGCTCAACATTAAGAAGACAAAGTTCATGGCAAACGGCAGTCTCAGTTCCTGGCAAATAGATGGAGAATGAGTGGAGGCAGTGACATATTTTATTTCCCTGCGCTCCAAGATCTGTGCAGTTGGTGACTACTGCCATGAAAGTAAAAGACATTTGCTTCTTGAAAAGAAAGTTTTGACAAGTCTGGGTAAGCTATTGAAAAGTAAAGATATTACACTATTAACAGAACTATGGTCAAAACTAAAGATGTCTGAGAGCTGTATAATTAACACCTTTGAATTGAAGGGTTGGAGAAAACTTCATAGAATCCCTTGGACTGCAAGAAGATCCAATAAATCAATACCATATGAAATCAATCCACACTGTTCACTGGACGGTTTGATCATGAGGCTAAAACTCAAATATTTTGACCATATCATGGGAAGACAGAATTCCCTAGAGAAGACTCTGATGCTGGGAAACGCTGAAGGCACACAAAAAAGGGGGTGGCATAAGCGGAGATGGTCAGCAGAGGTAATTGAAGCAATGAACATGATCTTGATGGAGCTCAGAGGGGCAGTAGCTGACAGATCTGCTTGATGTGCTGCAGTCCATAGGGTCATAGAGAGTAGGACACTACTGAACCACTAAACAACAACACATCTTTTAAACACTCTGTTTATGAGTACAGGAACCCATTTTGTGTTTGTTATGTTTCTTAATGAAATTGTATGAAGATGGTGTGTATTTGTAGTTATCAGTCGAGGGATGTGTGCGGGAGCAGAGAACAGGTAGAAGTCCAGAGCCTGTGTTTGATTATTGGATAAGATCAAACTTGACCTTTCCCACATTGTTCAAGAAGGATAGACCTTGCATAATTCATTGCCCCTTACAAACATAACTAGCTCCAATGTATCATGGAACCTGCAGAGCCATTATATTTTTCTAATTAAACTAGCTGTTATGCTTTTAATGAGACTTAAAGTTATCGTAGTTTTTATTGTGCAACTAAGCTGTGTCAGCCATGAAAATAACACAATTTTTAGACCATATCTTAACTTTTAAAGAAATCATCTATCTTGTATATTTCCTGAGACTGAAGGCGATTCCTTACTACTTAGCACAAGAACAAAAGTGGGGATTTTTTAAAACATTGGATCTTTGGGAACTGGATGTCCACCTACTTTTTCAGCACACATGCAGGCTGCTTGCAACAATAACTGCAAGCAGAGTCCTGCAGAAATATAAACACCCCTCTCACCCACAACCTTCAATCGATGTCTCCAGGGTCCCGTAGAGGTATCAGAATTGATATTTTCCTAATTCAAAATATCTTTATGACATTTTCCTACCTAATAGTTTCAAACAGATATATAATTTCCTTATACGGTGGTCTTTAAAAGCAACTCTGGTGAGATAACAGTAGTGTCTGAAGAGTCTGAGTAAGAGTTTACTTTCCAGTAATCATCAATCAGTAACCTAGTCTGGGATCCATTATGCAAAGTCCCTGCTTATCATTGAAATGCTGGGCTAGAAACCTTGTAGCTGTGAAAACTCTTCTGCACTTCCGTTCCTGTGATCATCAATCAGTGTAGTCTGATTTACAGACAGAAGATGAGTTTCACTGCACTAAACAAGGGTTTACATTTCAGAAAGGCTGGATTTTAATATATTCTTTGGCAGGTTAGAGATGTCGAAGTAGAGTGTTGAGTGGGAACAATTTGCAGTTATTAGAGATACACCATATGTCATAAAAAGATTGAATTGCTTTGTAGGGTCTAGGTTATGTTACAGCAGATATTTAATCTGCATTATTTTTTTTATTATTATTTTCATATATATATTTATTATCTTTAATCCATTCTACATACCAGGCACCAGGTTCGGTGCAAATATTTTAGAAGCAAAATAGTTTATTAAAAGAAAAGCTTCTATGCAACTTGTTTCTTGTAGAGATGTTGAAGCGCCATGTGAAAGGAAGCGCTCGCCAGCTGATATATTCCAATGTTCCAGTGTATATCAAATACCAAATAGAAATAAAATCGGTAGCACAACTTCAGCACGCGTGATAAATGCGCTCGACGTAAGCACGCCGATAATTTCGCACACGACAAATGCGTGCTGGGTTAAAAGCATGCACGGCCAATAGTGTGCCCTGGTCGGTTGGCGCACATTTAGCACACGTGCTGAAGTCCCCATACTAGCCATTATTATTATTATTATCTTTATTTATATCATGCCAACATATTCCGTAGCGCTGTACAGGGGTTTAGTACATGGCAAAAAACAAACTTAACACCTTATAAAGACTGGAGGGCCCTGTTTTTGAGCATATAATCAAATGTACATAGTGCTAGTTTCCAAGACACGGACACACTATTGAAAACTCGCAAACTTACAATCCAAGCCATCCCTGCTTATTAACAACACAAACCCTACAGACACACTTTCTATGCATTTCACATATAAAGATTTGCCCCCAACTGTTGGGCACTGAGGACCTGGGGATTGGGGAGCAGAAGGGAGGGGGTCCTTTGCTTCTTCCTCATATTTTATCCTCACAAAGCACAAACTGGAGGTGTCCAACCTCTACCTCTCATTCAAAATGATAGATCTGAAGGAGACCCCCAGTGAGGACAGTTTAGGAAGCCTCAACCCGTACAGCATTCAGATTTTTGCCCACACATCCACCCTCCATGGGATCTACCACATCTTTGTGTATGCCCCACTGACCTTTACCATGCCGGGGAGCTTCTGGCCTTATTGGATGTTAACAATAAGAACCTGGAATGTCACCTGGCTGACCCGGAGGTCTTATATACTCAACAGGAAAAGACCATCTTCAAACACTTCACAATTGTTTGTGCATGTGTTTTTATATATATATATATATATATATATATATATATATTGTGATCGTTTGCTCCTCGGAAGTGATGACAAACAAGTGGAGTGTGAGTTCTTGTCAGAAGTGAAGGAGTTAACACTTCTGAAGAACTCCTAATTGGAGCAACTCCCCTTTAAAAGACTGGAAAGCAGGCATGGAAAAGGTGGAGGAGGGGCTGACTAGGCCCTAGGCAGCTGTGCTGCTGAGAGGAACAAGCACAGAGTGGAAGGTGATCTGGTGTGGATATACAGTGAAGTTGTGAACTACCCTGTAAAGGATCGCCAAGTGACTGTTACTGGGAGAACGGGGACTACAGCAAGTTGTATGAGCTGGAAGATTGACTTCAGACTCAGGAGGAGAAGTCACTAGGAAGCCAAGTAAGTGAAGGGAATAAGTGAGGATTCCCAGGCAGAGTTTTGCCTTAAAGGCCTAGGCACGGTTGTTGCTGAAATATTATGCCCCAGGGAAGAAGTGAAGTTAAAGAGAAGTGAATACAAGTGAGTTTGTATGCAAGGGTCCCTGGGGTGAAGCATACGGGAGAGACGGGCGGGCCCTATGCTTCACCCGCAACCGTGTCCCAGAGAGGAGCGCCGTGTCCCAGAGAGGAGCGCTGTGTCCCAGAGAGGAGCGCTGTGTCCCAGAGAGGAGTGCTGTGTCCGAGAGAGGAGCGCTGTATCCGAGAGAGGAGCGCTGTGTCCGAGAGAGGAGCGCTGTGTCCGAGAGAGGAGCGCTGTGTCCGAGAGAGGAGCGCTGTGTCCGAGAGAGGAACGCTGTGTCCGAGAGTGGAGCGCTGTGTCCGAGAGAGGAGCGCTGTGTCCCAGAGAGGAGCGCTGTGTCCCAGAGAGGAGCGCTGTGTCCCCGAGAGGAGAGCTGTGTCCCACAGAGCGAGGAGCTAGAGAGGAGAGCTATGTCCCACAGAGCGGAGCTGTGACCCAGAGTGGAGCGGGGTCCCAGAGGTGGCTGAAGAGGGCGACCTAATCTCGCTGGGACCCTCACCTGTAAAGAGACTGTTTATTTCCTGGCCACAAGGTGGCACTACTCCCAAGTTTAAAGGACTGTATATACCTGGCCACAAGGTGGCATTCTCCCACCTCACGGAGACATAATTGTTTGTTTTCCGTTAATTTAAGCAGAGCTACTGCTACAGCCGTTATTTTCTTTTCTGTAAATAAACCAATTTGCTGCACTTCCAAGCCGTATCAGCCCTCATTTCAAGAAACCACCGCTATACGCGGCCATCCTGATCACAATATATATACATATATATATATACAGTATATATATATATATATATATATATATTGAATGTGTGTGTATATAAGTTTACTTATACACAAATTCATGTGTCTTCTGTATATATGTATGTATGTTCTGTATATATGGATGTTACATATATGGATGTTTTACATTTGTGTATGTAAGCATGTATAGCTGGAGGTATTCTTTGCTTGGTTCTTCGGTCTATGTGACCTCTCCATTCCTCTGGTGGCCCAGCCACTGGATGCTCTGCAGCCCACTGTGACCTCAAACTCCATCCTGTACCCCTGTATGTTGCACTTGCCTTGTGTGTGTGACAACTGCCCCTGTATGTGACACCTGCCTTATGTATTTGTGTGTGAGACAACTGCCCCTGTATGTGACACCTGCCTTATGTATGTGTGTGTGCAACAACTGCCCCTGTATGTGACACCTGCCTTATGTATGTGTGTGAGACAACTGCCCCTGTATGTGACACCTGCCTTGTGTATGTGACAACTGCCCCTGTATGTGTCACATACACAATAAAATCACCACAATGTGTGTGTATATATATATATATATATATATATATATATATATATATATATATATATATATATATATACAGTATATATATATATATATATATACATACACATATATATACTTAAATAGTACCGGAATATCATAGAGTCTTAAGTCTTCCTAGGCAAAGTCACTGTGTCTTTTGCAAGCATGTATTCCCTTGTAAAGCAGTGGTGGTGTGCAGCTTCTTCATGGAGAACTGTTCATTTCGTTTACTCCCTTAATTGAACAAATATGAGGATTTATACAATTATAAGCAAATTATTTTCTATAATTAATAAAACTATATAATAATATTAAATAAATATAGTCTGCTTCAATCAACAAACCCCCCCCCCCCCCAAAAAAAAAGAAATATGTATATATATATATAGCGAAACCATGATGACCTCTAGACTTGATGGAGAGAAATAGATAAATACAAATGACAAAAAACCTATTTGGATGTATTGGATATGTACATTCCATATAATATTAATGAAGATTGCTTAAAAAAACATATTCCAATTTCATTGGAATATATCTGTGTATACTGTATCTGTCAAGACATTGAATACTCTTATGACTCATAAAGGATGAAGCACATAAATATACTACACTAAGTATTGTAAATGTGTGTAGTGTGTATTGCTCTTTGCCTTGAACTTTGACACTAAGTGTCTGTTTTGGTAGTATGACTTCTCGTCTTAAGGAAATATAACAGAGCAAAGATTATCCATCTGTAACAGTGACCTTTGAGAGCAACAAATTGTTTAGAGCACAAAGTATTACATTAAATATCTCCCAGTGGAAACACCAGGGATTCATTCAATTTCCAGGTATTTCCTGGATATGACTCACATACTCTAAAATCCTCAAAAAATGCTGGTGGCAAATTAAATTAATTTTTTGTTTGTTTATACTACTTATTTTTTAATAGATAGTTATATATCAATGGCAACAGGTTGTTCCTCATACATTTCTGTGGTATTTTTTTCTTCTTCCTCCTAACAACACAAAGATAGTGAAATACTGGAACTGGAAATATAAAACATATATAGCATTCAAAAAATAAGAATTTCTCATTCAATTCACAATATAAATCAGGATTGTTACTTACTAAGGAGAAGGTGAAATCCTAGTTCACACCCACCACCTCCCATTCCCTCAAACAAAGAACATGTTCATGGCCCCTGGCTAGAAAAGGCAGGATCTATGTGTGAAACAATAACAAACAGAAATTTAAATATATTGTTATGCAAATTAATTGCCCAGGTGAGGCACCCCTAGGCAGCTGCCTTGTTCACCTAGTTATAAATCCAGCCATGCACAAGATGGAGACGGTTAACAGTGAGGGACAAAATGCCAGCCCCTATATTGAGTAATATAAGTGATAAATAGAACAAGTAAGCCACATTAATTCATATATTCTATTAAATTGTTTATTAAAAATATAGCATAGATTCATTTTGATTCAGTGTAAACCTTTTTCCAGAGTTCTATAGTCCTTTAAATACAGGTTTATCAGAAGAAGAAGTCCATATTGGGGGAAACAAGTAAACACCTTGCCATAGTGACTGCTGCCACCCTCTCTCATTGGTAATGATGTCGCCTTAGTAATGCCATCTCCAAGCCAATGTTAACATCATCATGTTTCAGCACTCCCTCATCTGGAAGCACTGCGGGAACCAAGAGCAGCAGCTACCAACTGGACTAAAGGATTACCTAAGAAATGTGATAATACAAAGAGTTTGATACAAATGTGTCAGCTAACCTCTGCTTTTTCCTGATTAGCCCAAACAAATTATGAATTGTATGCTAATTAAGCCTGGGTTTGGAGGGGTGTTTACTCCAAAATTCAACTGGCAAAAATGACAACACATTTTGCTAACTTCAAGTTAATTTTTTTAATGTTTATTTTGGTATTTTTTCATGCAAAAAAATATAATGCCAAATCCTAGACAATGCTAACATTATCATGTTTCAGCACCCCCTCATCTGGAAGCACTGTGGGAACCAAGAGCAGCAGCTACCAACTGGACTAAAGGATTACTTAAGAAATGTGATAATACAAATCTTTGTTTTAAATGTCATCTGAGAAGCTTCAAAACTGATCCAAACAACAACGCCTTTCAATATATGATTCCCATAAACATTTATTATATACCATTTACCATTCCAATGTATTGAACTAAATGTATTTTTAACCTTTTATAGCTAAGCCAAATATGTTAATATATTAGCAAACAATGACCACATTCTTATTACTAAAAATACAATTTGATATAGCAAATCTCTGACGGTTCTCAGCATGAAATCCCTGTCAGATTTAGTTCAGCAAGACGTACAGGTTTGCATGTTTTGCATTTCTAGTCAGGTGAAGAGTATGTTTGTGCAGCTTGGCACTGGGATATAAAGTGTCGCTGCCAGTCCAATCATTCACGCTGAGTAGCCACACATTCACAAAGCCGTCTCCGCAGGCGATACAAGCTTGATCAGTCAGTATTAGCCCAACAAACTGTCTAAGATACCGACCAGAGCTATGAACAAATACACACTGCCATCGGTTTATCTGCATCCCTCATACTGAGCATACTGTTACTGTTTTTGTCTCTTTATATCCTATGACATTGATTAATGTGTAGTATATTTAAAGGTGCACAGCAGAGGTTCCAAATACGGTATTATTTAAATATATGGGTAAAAAAATACATTAATAGTTCAATATTAAACTTGATCATCTTTTTGTAACCTTACATTGAAGTCTACAATTTAAACCTACAATCAGCCTTTTGTATACACTCATCTGCAGCCTTATTAAATTGTGATTCGGCCAATTGAATAGGGCTCCATATAAGCACATAGCATATTTGTTTACAGAAGTTTTTAGTTAGTAAACTTCTATCCAAAAGCAAGGTCTTCACTAACTAGAAAACTTGGTATGCCATTGCCATATGAGCTAATGCTCTGGGGTTTTGAATCTATTTGTGAGCCCATCAAAATGACTGCCATTTTTATTTTAGGTGAATGCAAACTTGTTTGCAAAAACGCTCACAAGACAAAAGCAACTTAGCATTTTTGCAGAGATAACCTAATTGACCTCTAACATACTTCGATAACCTTGAATGTACATTTCTGGGCTCACTTTTAACTTTGATAATGCTAGCAAATCCTATGTTCTGAAAAAGATTGATTATGGGCCATATTAAAATAAAGTCTGTTATTCCCTCTGTGTTTGCGAGGACCGATTCCTCAATATGTTCCTTGCAGCCGCCATTGCGAGATGACACCCAAAAACGGGGCCGAAAATAGACTCTGATAGAGCTACTTAGTAACATGCAGCCATAAATCTATGGGGTGAACCTTGGACTTCGGAGGAATCCTTACGGGCACAAAAAACTGTCCGCAAGGGCTACTAAAGCCCATACGTGCTCCCTCGGAGCAGCCCGACTCTGGCATCCAATGCTTCCCCTGCTCTCTAAACACATCCCCATGCTGCAGGGGTCCTTATCAGGGTCCCCGCAGCCTCCTCATATTAATCCTTGCAGCGGGTGTCCCCAATCAGCATCGATCTTCCAAATTCCCATGAGCCACTTATTAACCCTATCACTCATGGGGCCTATACAGATCCCCACGAGCCTAAATTAACCCTATCACTTATGGGGCTCTATACAGAGCCCCACGAGCCCTTAATAACCCTTTCACTTGTGGGGCTCTATACAGAGCCCCATGAGCCCCTAATTAACCCTATCACTTATAAGGCTCTATACAGAGCCCCATGAGCCCCTAATTAACCCTATCACTCATGGGGCTCTATACAGAGCCCCATGAGCCCCTAATTAACCCCAATCACTCATGGTCCCACAAGTCCCTAATTAACTCTATCACTCATGGGGCTCTATACAGAGTCCCACAAGCCCGTAATTAACCCTATCACTCATGGGGCTCTATACAGTCCCACAAGCCCCTAATTAACCCTATCACTCATGGGGCTCTATACAGAGTTCCATAAGCCCTTAATTGACCCTATGACTCATGGGGCTCTATAAACAGTCTCACAAGCCCCTCATTAACCCTATCACTCATGGGACTCTATGCAGAGCCCCACAAGTTCCTAATTAACCCTAAGGGTCTATACAGGACCTTATGGGACACTAATTAACCCATTAGGCCAATAGGGTATATATAGACCCCTATAGGACACAAATTAACCCCTATAATAACACTGTAAGTGCCATGAGGGTCCTCCAGGACCCTCATGACACAAAGTCTAAGCACTACATTATTAACCATAACTATACCCCATTAACCCCTTAACCCTAACTATACCCCATTAACCAATACTAAATCATGTTAACCATATGTAGACCTATTAACCCTAACTGAGCCTATCTAACCTTAACTGGGCCTACTTAACCCCATCTGGACCTATCTAACCCTAACTGGGCCCATTTAACCCTGTGTGGACCTATTTAGCACTAACTGGGCCTATTTACCCCATCTGGACCTCTTTAACATTATCTAGTCCTATGTAAGCCTATCTAGTCCTATTTAACCTTAACTGGGTCTATTTAATCCTGAATGGACCCAGTAAACCCTATCCTACCCTACACTATTAACCCCCCTCTACCCTGTTAAACCCTACACTACCTACCTACCACCCTAATAAAATTCATATTAGCCCACTAATTAAAGAAAAAAAAACATCTAATTACAGAAAATAAAAAAGGACATTACCAAAATAAAAAACCTACATTACCAAAAATAAAACACTAAGTTATCAAGATTAAAAAAAAAACTGTTAGACAAAATGAAAAAAGAACTACGCACCTGAAAAGAAAATACAGTAGATGTACAAATAACACATAACATTACATCAATACAATAAATACAGTTCCAAAACATCTATAAATACAATAAAGCCCCTTACTACATACTATTAAACCTCTAACTACAATCAATTAACCCCTAACTACAAAACATTACCCCTATCTATAATCAATTAACCCTATCTACAATCGATTAACCCTGTCTTCAATACATTAACCATGTCTACAATACATTAACCCTATCTACAATCAATTAACCCTATCTACAATACATTAACCCTATCTACAATCAATTAACCCCTAACTGCAATCAACATTAACTCCTAATACATAGCCCAGCGGTTTTGTTCAAGGGCCCAGCGGGGCAGAAGAGGACATGGCCGGGGAAATTGCGGCAAGGTATGTTTTAATATTTAGAATGTTTAGTTAATTATGCTGTGCTTATTTGTGTATTAATGTGATATTTATTTTTTTCCAGGGGCCCAGCCAGAGAAGACACGAAGAAGGATGGGGACTGTAACGGAACCCATCACTGTTTTACCCTGTTTTATGGTTATTTAATTAATATGGTTAAAATATGATCCTACTGTTATACTGTATGTATGTTGGTTTATGCTCTGCAGAATATTAGCCCAGACTATTGCAGACCTTGGCATAATAGATAATCCTATTACAGAGACTCCTCATAAGATAAGGAAGTCTATTGTATAAAGTGTTTTCATTATCAGACATAAGAACAAAGAAGTATAATCTGATCAATGTCTGATTGTATCAAAGTAGCCAAGTAGCCTCAGGGAGGTTTGACCACACCTATTGTCCCTCTATGTGTATTGTGTGGCCAACTATGGGGGATGTGTATTGCCTGTGGGAAGAGATGTGTATATATATCTCTGCACAACAAAATTAAGACAGTATTCTTTGACTCCCAATTGAGTGTCATCCAATATGGGAGGTTGGGGATGGTGAGACTGTAGTGCTTCTTGGATATTTAACCGTATACCAGCAGAGATATTGGATTTGTGTTCCAACTCCGTTACATTTGGTGGCAAGTGGCGGAATTGTTCCAACGGTCAGAAGGACAGCTACAGGAGACACCATTACGTGGAGTTACAAATTGAGGGCAACGCTAGTATCCGTACAGCGCCCCTGGCTACAGCAGGATGGAACCGGCTAGTTTTGCGGAGAGCGTTCCATGATGAGGAGGAGGAGGCGGTCGCGGACTACAGGGATGCAGATAGAAAGGAACTCATGGAGGGAGACCGGGCAGTGGCTACAGCACCTCTTACGGACAGCACACAGAATGAGTTTGGAAGAGAACTTCAAAGCAGACTGGCCTTTTTCCCAGGTACGCTTCCCACAATAACCTTGAAATGGTTAATGACAGATGTCCACGAATACATAATGGAAAAGCAGCGGGCACAGGTGCGGTCCATCTTGGGAGCTGCTAACCCACCTCCCACCATTAACCCCCCCCCAGCACTGCGTCCGGGCGGTGGGAACTACCAAACCCCTCCACGGTACATCAGGTGCCACACGTGTAACCAGCAGGGCCACATGCAGAGAGACTGTCCCAGAAACAGAAACCGCTCCAAGTGGAATACTCCAACTAATTCCCCTCCCCAGCGGCAGTGTGTATCCCAAGGAGCAGAAGGTGCCGCCCTTCCTCCCCAGCGGCAGTGTGTACCCCAGGGAGCAGAAGGTGCCGTCCTTCCTCCTCAGCAACAGTGTGTACCCCAGGGAGCAGAAGGTGCCGTCCTTCCTCCCCAGCGGCAATGTGTACCCCCAGGGAGCAGAAGGTGTCGTCCTTCCCCCCCAGCGGCAGTGTGTATACCAGGGAACAGAAGGTGCCCCAGTGTGTACCCCAGGGAGCAGAAGGTGCCGTCCTTCCTCCCCAGCGGCAATGTGTACCCCCAGGGAGCAGAAGGTGTTGTCCTTCCCCCCCAGCGGCAGTGTGTATACCAGGGAACAGAAGGTGCCGTCCTTCCTCCCCAGCGGCAGTGTGTACCCCAGGGAGCAGAAGGGGCCGTCCTTCCTCCCCAGCGGCAGTGTGTACCCCAGGGGGCCGAAGGTGTCGTCTTTCCCCTCCAGTGGCAGTGTGTATCCCAGGGAGCAGAAGGTGCCGTCCTTCCTCCCCAGCGGCAGTGTGTACCCCAGGGGGCCGAAGGTGTCATCCTTCCCCCCCAGCGGCAGTGTGTATCATAGGGAGCAGAAGGTGTCGTCCTTCCCCCCCAGCGGCAGTGTGTATCCCAGGGAGCAGAAGGTGCCGTCCTTCCTCCCCAGCGGCAGTGTGTACCCCAGGGAGCAGAAGGTGCCGTCCTTCCTCCCCAGTGGCAGTGTGTATCCCAGGGGGCTGAAGGTGTCATCCTTCCCCCCCAGCGGCAGTGTGAACCCAAGGGAGCTGAAGATGTCGCCCTCTCCCCCCAGCGACAGCTTACTCTAACCAGGGGAGACACCAATCTCCCAGACGGCGCAGATGGGACCGTGGTCTCTGTGCCTGACCTACCGGGATGCTGGACAGCCTGCCCAGATCCCCAACTACCCTCACTGGGACAACCGGAGGAGGGGTAAGTACAAATTCCCCTCCCCAGCTAACTCCTAATGTTGCCCCAGGGTTAACATAGGAAATGTTAACTCCCACTGACCCCCACCTTTCCCTGGCTACTGAGCCAGAATATGTCCCAAGTACTCCAGCAGAAGAGCTGACAGCGGGGCAGAGTGCAGTCGGCCTCTGCCCCCCCTTTGTCCCTTGTACAGAGCAGGATGTCCGGCAGGTTATACCAGAAGTGCCGCTGGCCTCTGCCCCTCAAGTCCCCTCAGCGTGTTGCCCCATCACCACAGCGAAATATTCAGGTGCCTGGTTAGACATCCCCCCAAAGGGGAGATGTGTGATGAAGTGGCCTTCACCACTTTGTCCTGGAGAGGACTTATTGCCAGCCTCCTGCCCTGCGACTATGGCCCTGGGACATATTGCCCTTTAAAAACAGTATTCGGCCATACCAGAGTGTATGTCACTCATTCTGGCCCTTTATACACAGGGGGGTCATTCGGTACTTGTGGGAGCGGTGATACCCCAGATAGCTATGCCATGGAGCCCATTCATATAATGAAAGACTATGGGAAAAACTTTAGCTACATGGCAATTGAACTGTGTGAATAGGATCTGAGCGCTATTCGGTAGTTTTGTGCGCTCAGATCCCAGCTATCTGGGGATATGGGAAATGTGAGTAAATGTGAATTGCAGTAATGCTGATGGGTTGTCAAACTAGAGAATTGACCAACAAATACTTTTGTCCGGACATCCCCAGGCCGATCCGTTGGGATCAGACCGTGTATGCCGGCTTATGGTCACGGGGGAGGTGTGTAACGGAACCCATCACTGTTTTACCCTGTTTTATGTTTATTTAATTATTATGGTTAAAATATGATCCTACTGTTATACTGTATGTATGTTGGTTTATGCGCTGCAGAATATTAGCCCAGACTATTGCAGACCTTGGCATAATAGATAATCCTATTACAGAGACTCCTCATAAGATAAGGAAGTCTATTGTATAAAGTGTTTTCATTATCAGACATAAGAACAAAAAAGTATAATCTGATCAATGTCTGATTGTATCAAAGTAGCCAGGTAGCCTCAGGGAGGTGTGACCACACCTATTGTCTCTCTATGTGTATTGTGTGGCCAACTATGGGGGATGTGTATTGCCTGTGGGAAGAGATGTGTATATATATTTCTGCACAACAAAATAAAGACAGTATTCTTTAACTCCCAATTGAGTGTCGTCCAATATGGGAGGTTGGGGATGGTGAGACTGTTGTGCTTCTTGGATATTTTACCGTATACCAGCGGAGATATTGGATTCGTGTTCCAACTCCGTTACAGGGACATCCTGAAAAGGTAAGTTTGGCATTTAGAATGTTTTAATGTTTGTGTTGTGTTACATTTCGTACTCATTTTATGTTTCTTTTATCCTAGGGGTGGCTGATCTGCTAAAGGGATATCTGGCAAGGTAAGTGGGCTTTATTATTCTATTTTAGGTTAGTTATAGGGTATTTGTCATGTATTTAGTTAGGGGTATTTAGGGGTTAATGTCGATTGTAGTTAGGCGTTAATGTATTGTAGATAGGGTTAATGTATTGTAGTTAGGGGTTAATGTATTGTAGTTAGGGGGTTAATAGTATGTAGCTAGGGATATTTTTGAACTGTATTGTATTTATAGATGTATTTGAACTGTATTTATTGTATTGATGTAATGTTATGTGTTATTTGTACATGTATTTTCTTTTCAGGTGCGTAGTTCGTTTTTTATTTTGTCTAACATAGCTTTTTTTTTATCTTGATAACTTAGGTTTTTTATTTTTGGTAATGTAGTTTTTTTATTTTGGTAATGTCCTTTTTTTATTTTCTGTATTGTAATTTTTCTGTAATTCTAGCTTTTATTATTTTCTGTAATTAGATGGGTTCTTTCTGTAATTAGTGGGGTAATAGGGATTTTGTTATGGTGGTAGGTAGGTAGTGTAGGGTTTTATAGGGTAGAGGGGGGTTTAATAGTGTAGGCTAGGATAGGGTTTACTGGGTACATTTGAGATTAAATAGGCCGAGCTAAGGTTAAATTGGACTAGATAGGCCTACATAGGACTAGATGGGGTTAAATAGATCCAGATGGTGTGAAATAGGCCAAGTTATGGTTAAATAGGCCCAGTTATGGTTAAATAGGTCTAGATTGGGATAGATAGGCCCAGTTAAATAGGACTAGATAGTCTTACTTAGGACTAGACAAGGTTAAATAGGTCCAGATGGGTTTAAAAAGGCCCAGTTATGGTTAGATAGTCCCAGTTAGGACTAAATTAGTCTGGATGGGCTTAAATAGCCCCAGGTAGGGTTGATTGACAGTGATAACAGCCAATCAGAAGGTGCAGATGCCTTCAGCCAATCAAAATGGGATATACCCCGTGGGGTGTATTCCATTCTGATTGGCTGAAGGCAATAGTGTCTTCTGATTGGTTTAAAAAAGATTAACAGGTCCATCAGCCAATCAGAATGGGATATAGTGGTGATTGGCTCACAGCTTGACGCCTTCTGATTGGCTAAAATTTGACAGCATTTTCAGCCAATCAGAATGCTCCATTGCCAATTTTCTACTGCAAGAGGTGCTAGAAGTCTCATTAGTGTCATGGAGCTTCCCCAGTGAGGATCTCTGTTATTTATTTATTTTTTTAGAGCAGCGTTTTTTGTCAAGGGCCCAGCCGGGGAAGAAGAGGACAAGGATGGGGACGTCGTGGCAAGGTAAGTTTCAATATTTAGAATGTTTAGTTAATTATACTGTGTTTATTTGTGTATTAATATGATATTTATTTTTCAAGGGGCCCAGCCGGAGAAGACGAGAAGAAGGACAGGGACATCCCGAACAGGTAAGTTTAATATTTAGAATGTTTTGATGTTTGTGTTGTGTTTAATTTCATACCATACTAATTGTATGTTTCTTTTATCCTAGGGGTGGCTGATTTGCTGAAGGGACATCTGGCAAGGTAAGTAGGCTTTATTATTCTATTTAAGGTTAGATTTAGGATTTTTGGAATGTATTTAGTTAGGGGGTTAATGTATTGTATTTAGGGGTTAATGTTAATTGTAGTTAGGGGTTAATTGATTGTAGATATGGTTAATGTATTATAGATAGGGTTAATTGATTGTAGATAGGGTTAATGTATTGTAGATACATTTTCATTTGTAAATTACTACCACCTCTCTAGAGTACCAGACTATATCACCATTTTTAAATACTAAATATAACATAGCCTCCTTTTGAATGTACTCCTTAACTTATTGTGTAAGCGATGCCACTTACAAGGAATGTAGACAATACTTACCCCTGGCCAATCTAGTAGTATGAATCTTTCAGTCCACATCTTGCAAATTAAAATCTTGCATTATAATTACTTCACCATTCATTGTCATTTTTATTTCTTCCACTAATGCTTTGACTAACACCTCACCTTGTTCCATTGGCCTAGAAATAACATCTGTCTATTTCATTTCCTATAGTTACCCACTTGCACTCAATATTTTCTTTAGTATTCTGAACTACATTGGCTTTAATATTATCTTCTACATAAAGAGCAACAAATCCTCCTATTTTGTTGACCCTATCTTTCCTTAATAAACTGTAACCAGTTATAACTATGTCCCATTCATTGTATGTGTAACTAAAATAATTTACATAATCTACTTATTCCACATCCCAGCCATCCAATCAGGAATCATCTCCTGTTAGGACAATATATAATATCTCCCATCTCAGTTGGGGCAAAAGAAAGTTGAAACATGTGAACGGATTTATTAACATATTTATGAGACAATCATGTAGTTTGACAGGCAGGCTGGAATCTAGCATAGTAAATTATATAAATTATTTAAATTGTCTATTAATTAAGCAACTTGCACAACCCAATTAGTGCAAGTGATTTAAAAATAATAACATTTATTAATGTTGAGCTTTCACTTTATCAATAATTAGATATTTAGCTCCTGTTCATATTAAACAGTCTTGGCTGAGCATTTCCTATTTGATTATAATTTTGCAGTTTTAGAAAAATACACATTACAGACATTTTGGAAGGAGTGGGGTTAACATTGAGCATATATATCTTAAAGGTATAATAGAAGTTTCCTTAGTTGATGCAGGAAATGGATAATCTGAAGGGGTGGTAATCTGACAAGTAGGCACAGCTGCTGCAGGAAGAAGGGAATAAAGCAGCATTAGTTGATGCAGGGAGAATCTACAGGGGTGGTAATGAGACAAGTAGGCTCAGCTGCTGCAAGAAGAAGAAAAAATAGCATCATTAGTTGATTCAGGGAATGGAGAACCAGCATAGTGTGGTTATGAGACAAGTTGATGCAGGGAATCAAGAATCTGCAGGGGTAGTAATCAAGTGTGGGTTTGTGTCAGACTATATATCCCAGGCTGCTTTGCAAGACACAGGAACCCCAGAGTTTGATACAAATGTTTCAGCTAACCACTGCTTTTTCCTGATTGGCCCAAACTAATTATGAATTTAATGCCTATTAAGCCTGAGTTTGGAGGGCTGCTTACTCTAAAATTCAACTGGCAGAAATTACAAAACATTTTGCTAACTTCAAGTTAATTTTTTTAATGTTTATTTTGGTATTTTTTCATGCAAAAACAATGTTTTCATATACTTCTGATTCTCCTCTATCTGATGCATTCAGAATCCAGGAAACTTAGATGTGCCTTTAAGTTTTTTTTGTTTTTTTTTACATAACCATATTCACTAAGCTTTGGATGGGCTGTGAAACAGGTTGCTGAAAACTGTGCAATCTATTTCCTATTTTTTTTATAATGGGGGTATCTGATGCCTTTGTGTAGAGAAAAACCTGTTTGTGGACTTGCCAGAGTTTTCCAATGTATACATTTGCACACAAAATATCTTCAACATTTAAAAGATCCTGTAAGTTATTATCATTCTTATTATTATTATTATTATTATTATTATTATTATTATTAATAATAATAATAATATTATTATTATATTTATTTATAACGCAACAACATATTTAAGTTTGAAAACTGGCAAAGTTGTTTCTCTTATAAACAATTATGAGATCCCACTCTCTGTACTATGTTTTATGAGCCTTTTTCAGGGTGGCATGACTAATAAGTATCAGGATAATTGGTCTCTTGTTTTTTTTAAATGATCTCCATGGGTTAGGGTAAGGGTTAGTGTAGGGTTAGAAGTTAGAGTTAAGCATTAGACTTGGGTTAAGGGTAAGGGTTACGGTCTAGGTTTAAGTGTTAGGTTAGGGTCTACAGTTAAGGGGCAGATTATAGTTAAGGATTAGGTTAGGGGTTGGGTAAGGGTTAGGGTAGAGTTAGGGTAGAGTTAGTGTTATAGGCTTAATGTTAAGGGTTAGATTGGGGTTAAGGGGCTAGGGGTTATGGTTAGGTTACAGTTAGGATTATGGTTAACATGAG
Source organism: Discoglossus pictus (assembly GCA_027410445.1). Classification (NCBI taxonomy): domain Eukaryota; kingdom Metazoa; phylum Chordata; class Amphibia; order Anura; family Alytidae; genus Discoglossus; species Discoglossus pictus. The sequence continues at coordinate 14,745,708 of CM050166.1, forward strand.
CAAATATTTTGGTTAGAGTTAGGTTAGGAGTTAGGGTTACGAGTCAGGTTTTAGGGTTAGGGTTCCGGGTTAGGTGTTAAGATTTAGGGTTAGAATAAAGGGTTAGGAGTTAGGGGTTAGGGTTACCATTTGTGTCTTCTAGTTAGCAGAGAAAGATGAGAGGAAGGATGATGAAATATTGACATATTGTTTGATTCAGATAAGCTTGTAACATTTGTCATCTTCCACTGAGCACACGCTCGGTAGAAAACAGTAGCAAGCATTTAAGCATTTAAATGGAAGTATTATAGTCATGGTAACTTCCATTCACTAGCAGAGTGCTAAAATAAAGAATTTGCCTGAAAAATGTTTGATTTCATGAATTACACAGCTGCTAATGTTGTTAGTTTGTTTAATATTTTACAAACATGTGAAGTGTTTCCTAATCAGCTGTGTCATTCAATAGGCATAAAATTATTTAGATAAAATATTTATTTTAGAAGGCAGTGATTGTGCCTGAATGATCTTATAGAATAGGTAATACAAATTACACACCCACTCAGGGCCTCATTCAAATCTGGCCAATTGAATAGGGCTCTATATAAGCACAGAGCATATTGTTTTTACAGGAGTTTTTAGTTAGTGAAGACCTTGCTTTTGGATAGACGTTCACTAACTAAAAACTTCTGTAAAAAAATATGTTTATATAGAGCCCTATTCAATTGGCCAAATCGCATTTGAATGAGGCCCTGAGTAAGTGTATTACCTATTCTATAAGATCATTCAGGCACAATCACATGCATTGCTTCATTGGTGGATTCAGATGACGCTTCAGCACAGGACATCTTATCCATCCTTCCCAAAGACTCCATAGAGGAGACTTCCAAATGTGAACACAAATGTACTATTTAATTACTGTACTCTTTATGGTGGCGGCTTCCATCTTTTGGACCACGTAAGCAAAATGATGTAGTCGTTAATAATCTTCTCACGAGCTAGGTACCAGCCCCACACTAACGAGATCCATTAAGATGGAAACAGCTGTCTGGAATTGGATTAGAAAGTGAAAATGCATTGTAGACTTATTTGCATGTCCCCACCCAGTTTCCCAGAATGCAGTATAATAAATGTATTTCTCGGAATCCTGAGCAGGAAATACATTTTCTTACTTATTTTTAGAGAACACAAATGTACTATTTATTTACTGTCATATGAGTAATTACCATTGTCTCATACAAGAGTTACACATTCCTTTGTTCTTTAGATTCATGTCGAACACATTTAAAAAGTGGAAACGATTCACCTTTAATAACAATAAGTTGTGTCTGGGAGATCACTAGAGGCAGATATGAAATCCTAGCAGTGCAGTACATTATTATGAGCCACAACAATCAGAATCCTATTACCTCCCACATAAAAGAAAAACCGTAGCGGCTGCGGCAGCGTAGAGTGCCGTGATTAACCTTTCACTGATACTGGCCTCCTAAGCACTGATAATATGATCTCTCTGAGGTCTGCACAGAAAAATGGGAAATTAGGACGAGCCGTGTTCAGGATTCACTCCAATAGCTCAGTTTTACTTAGAAAAATCCAATTGTTTTGTTCTCTGCCGAAATAGCAAATTAAAAGATCGATAAAAAGTCATATTTTTTAGAAATTGCATTGATAATGAGCTAATTATTTTACAATTTTAAAATAAATAAAATTAAAATAAATACAAATGTACAAATTTTAAATAAATGAAATGAAAATCAATATCGCATTTCTAAATATTGTTTTAAGCAACAGACTATAGATCATTTTACAAATTTAAAATAAATCAAATTAAAATAAATACAAATTTGCAAATGTAAAATGAATACAATTAAAATAAATTGCTAATTTTTAAATATTGTATTTAGCAACAGTCTATAGATCATTTTACAAATGTGAAATAAATACAATTAAAATAAATACAAATTTACAAACTATATAGGTTGCAATCGCCCATAACACAAGCAAGTTCAGTTAAAGGGAAGGTTCTAGGTATGTAATATACTTACTGATCTGTTTACTTTTATGTACTTTATTTTATTAAGAAGTGTTTAAAGACTCTGTTTTTACTGCTTAAAATCAAACAAATAGTCCCTGAATGTGTCTGCCCTCTGCAGTGTATGCAGACACAGAATCTGTAGGGCTGGATGTGCAGTGTAGTCCTAGCCTATCAGTGACCAAGTCACCGCAGAATGTTGGTGAGAGATGGTCACTGATTGGGTAGTATGAGACACTGCACATCCAGCTCTAGAGTTCGTGTCTGCATATGCTGCAGTGGGTAGACCCATACAGGGACTATTTGTTTGATTTTAGGCAGTAACATCAGAGCTTATAATCACTTCTTAATAAAATGAAGTAATAAAAGTAAATAGATACCCAGGAACCTTCCATGTCCCTTTAAATATAAGATTTTCGCTATAAATAGTCCAAGATTCCATGTTGTCAGTCTTTTACACATTCTCAAGCATGTGAAGGTTTTACCAAATTATGCTAAAATCTGTTTCTTTTTTTATGATTTGTGGGAAGATGTAAGATTTCTATGTAAAATAAGATATCACGACCAATCTATGATTTTTATAAAAAATAATTTTATATAATAAAGAGAATTGATGGTATATAACATAAACTTGATGTTATATTAGAAAATATAGCCCATCTAGGCTGTCTATGCTATCTACTAAAACACTTGGCTTAGCAAGTCCTCAGGACGACTTTGTAAATTTTCTAGACATGCTTGAGTTCCTTTAATGTGTTCGCGGCAAAAACGTTATAGTTAGGACAACGGAACAATTGTAGTCCGTATACGGAAAAAGATATATATATATATAGATAGATTATTTTGTACCCTCCAGTGCCTGGCACCCCTCTGTCCTTTACATTTAATGTTCAATTTATATTGTATTGTTTGCTTATTTTAAAGGGCCACTTTCCTACAATAGAAGGTATATAAAAGTTTCCTGGGTTTCAAATGTTTCTTAAAAAACAGCCACTAATTAGTAGAAAAATATGTATTATATTGAAAAGTTCAATGTACTTACATATTTATATGATGGATACCGCTATCTGGATTTGCACACCCACAAGACGCTTACATAAGTGTACCCGGCTGCAGAGCATCTGGGTACAGTTTACAACCTACAGAGGAATTACTGCTAGTCACATGGTTGGTGGGTCATAGTTAAATTTTCTACAAGGAGACTGGCAGAGAGAAATAAACACCAGTGAATGTGCTGCACAGAGGAATGTGCTGCACAGATTGGCACATGTTAGAAAGTACAAGAGTGAATGTGCTGCACAGATTGGCCCATGTTAGAAAGTACTATGTGTTTTATATAAGAGTCTGACTACATATCCCAGGCTGCTTTGCAGCACAGACAGCAACACCACAGGCAGCATATGTTCCAGCCCCTGCTTTCTCCTGATTGACCAAAAGAGTTTTTGAAATTAATGCTAATTTTGCCTGGGTTTGGAGAGGCTGTTAACCCTGATTTTCAACAATGACAAGACATTTTGCTAACTTCAAGGTAAGTGTTTAAATGTTTATTTTGGGATTTTTTCATGCAAAAATGTTTGCATACACTACTGATTCTCCTCTATCAGATAGGTATGCCTTTAAGTAGCACTTGAACTTAGCATTGTAGGTTCCAGCAGATGTGCTTCTCTACATCTCCTATTTATGTGTCCAGGGTGTAAAAGGAGCCCAGGAGACCTATATGTTTTCTGACTGATGTAGATTTGCCTACCATAGCCACTGAGGGAAATAGGCAAAAACATGACAACTGATAAAGTGGTCAATTTAGTGAGAAGGGCTGTGATTTCAGTTTTACACCAATTGTTGTTTTATCATTCAGTGATGTCCAACTCTCTTTGACCCAATGGACTGCAGCGAGTCAGGCATATCTATCATTATGTATAACTGTGCTTTTTTCAGAAGGTTATTTTAGGAAAGGTGCTGGAGTGTTGCTTCTCCAGTGAATCACGATTTGTCGACCTCTCCTCTACCCATCTTGGGTGACCCTACATGGTATAGATAACAGCTTCATTGAAGTACACAAGCCCCTTCACCACAACAAGGTAGTGATCCAGAAGGGCTTTTCCCCAGTAGTGGATATTATCCCTCCCTCTGAACACCTGATAGAGGTGGAAACCCGCTATGTCTAATTGCAAATGTAAGATTTAAATACAAATCTACAAATACCGATCAGCAACTAAATAAACAAATTAAACCTAATTAAATGTCCTAAAAAGACTTCAGCACCGGGTGCTAATATTTGGATTGCTAAGTGTCCAATCACACAGTATTTTCACCCTAATTTACTGACTCATTCTGCATTGCATTTCATTTTACTCATCTGAGCCGATTCATTGGCATTTGAGCAACTGAGGGGGCATATCCATCTTGAAGCTGACTCACCTGCAATTAGCAGTCATTTCCGAGGAGTGGGAGAGCCAGCGGAGAGAGGGGAAAAAACTGAACCGTGTCATAGCACGTCAGAGGCAGTGCACTAAATACAAAAGAACTGTCAGATTTCCACGGTGTACACTCTGCGTGCATCAGCCACTAATGATCAGGAGAAAGCCAATGTACGCCAGCCATATATGGGTATGTTCAAATGACTCTGCTGGCACCAACTCCACACAAGCTGCTTAAAACATAGCTTTTTTTTTTTTTAAATTGCATTTAAGAGAAATATTTGTTTTATATTAGGTTGATAGAAAGAAGGAAAATAAAATTATCAAGGGCGTTTAAAATCTTGTTTGATTGTTATTTAATTAGCATTATTACACTTAGTTTAGAATGTTTCAGCAATGTATTAAAAAGGATACAATGAATATGTACAAATAAATGGATACATAATGACAAAGAAGGAAAATTGCAATTAAGAAAAATATTTTTTATTTAATATTCATATTTAAAGATTTTAACAATGTCCAAAAAGGATACAATGAATGTGAAAAGTACAAATAAATGAGAAATATTTAATTCAATATTTATATTGAAATATTAATGTTCAAATAAATGAATTCATAATGACAACAAATGAAAATTGCAATTGAGAGAAATATTTAATAGTCATATTTAATGATTTTAACAATGTACAAAAAGGATACAATGAATATATAAGGTACAAATAAATGGATATATAACGATAAAGAAGTAAAATTGCAATTAAGAGAAATATTTTTTATATTAGGTTGATGAACAATAAGATTATTTATCAACTGAGCTTAAAACCTTGTGATATTGGTATTTAATTATCATTATTAAGCTTTGTTTATTTTTCAGCAAAGTACAAAATTGATACACCGAATATGAAAGGTACAAATTAATGGATACATAATACATAATGATAAAGAAGGGTAAAGATCCGTGGTCATGTGTTTGTAATTAAAGTTATCATTTGGTTTTGGTAGATACATTTCCAGGGGTTGGAGGGGACTTTCTGTATATGCAGCTGAAGTACTGAAACTAAGGTCATTAGTTTACAAGGACACACTCTCCAGAAAAAGTAACAGGAAGCAACAGGCAAACCCCCCCCCCCCCCCCAAAACAAATAGATCCCTACAGTAAAGAATGTCGTTGTTTAGTTGTTCAGTCGGGCCTGACTCTCTGTGACCCCATGGACCGCAGCACGCCAGGCACATTTGTCAGCCTCTGCCCCTCTAAGCCACCCTCAAGCTCATGTTCATTGTTTCAATTACCTCATCTGTCCATCTCCTCCACTGCCACTCCGTTCTTTATATGCAGTATGGAATTATTGCATAAGAAGCTTGTAAAATGTAACGGCTGTTTACTTATTTTTTGTTCGATTTTTTTCTTTCCAAATATATTTTGTCTATCTTCATGTTTAATTATTTAAAAGACCAGACCATGTAGAAAAAAAAAAATATGAAAGTGGTTCTTTAAAGGGTTAATGTAATGCCCCAACATTATAGTATTAATTTACAGAAAGAGTAGTAGAAAAATGGAACAGTCTTCCAATTAAAGTGGTAGATACACACACAGGAAAAGCATTCAAGCATGCCTGGGATAAGCTATTCTGATGATTAATTCAAGCATACATTTGATAGATAGAATGGGCAGACTACAACATTTACTAGATTTGCTCGAGTTCCTTTACAGTGTTTGCAGTTTATAGTTCCAGCAAAACAGATGTAGTCCTCATATGGAAAATATCTCACAAAGTTCAAAATAAATACAGAGCACCACCCTTCATCACCTTACTGGCATGGCCAACTGATAACCACGTCCCTTTCTATGGAAGTCAATGGAGATGGTTATCAGTTTGGGATATCACGTTAGTGAGCTTTAGCACATCTTGACTTTTATATCTTAAAGAAATCTTACTGCTCAATGATGTAAACAGCTAATATAGCCCTTAACAAGATATGGAATGTCTCTGGAATTTACTAGGAATACATACTTTATTTTATTAAGAAGTGCTTATAAGCTCTATTTTTACTGCCTAAAATAAAACAAATAGTTCCTGTATGGGTCTGTCCACTGCAGTGTATGCAGACACAGTTGTACTTGCAGTGCTGTGTCAACATTCTGCGGCTGAGACGTGGTCTCTGATAGGCTAGGACACTACACTACACATTCAGCCTAACAGACCCATAGAGGTACTATTTGTTTGATTTTAGTAAGTAGAAACAGAGCTTATCGGCACTTAATACAAAAAAAGTACATAAAAGTAAATACATACACAGGGATATTACAGTATATACCTAGTAACATCCAGGAACCTTCCATCCTGTCACCACCTTGGATCGTTACCTTGTCATGGTGAAGGAGCTTGTGTACCACAATTAATCTGTGAGCTATATCATGTAGGGTCAACCCAAGATAGGCCGATTATAGCAGAGAGGTCAGACAAGTTTGGGTCCACTAGAGAAGGAAATGACACCCACTCCAGTCTCTTTGCCAAGAATACCATGTAGATAAGCATGACCAGAAACAAAGATAACATAGGACAGATAACATAGGACTGGTGGTCAGGGTCATCAGTAGATATCATGTCCAGATGTGTACTGTGCAGAGGGAAGCACGTGCTAGAGAAAATGAACAACTAGAATTGGACCTGAAACTGAGTTATAGCAAGTTTAGTGGACATGTGTCATAAACAAGGCTGGATTAACCATTAAGCAAAATAAGTATGTGCTTAGGGCATCATGGGTCATATGGTGTAAAACTACAAATGGCAAAACTGAACCAGGTTCCACAAAAGGGGGCTCCCACAATAAATTAAACATTATGATATATTTGTTTCCCCTTGTGAACTTCAATAAAGCTGTGAACTATACCATGTAGGGTCACTCAGAATGGGCAGGTCAAGGGAGAAAGGTCAGACAAATCGTGGTCCATTGGAGAAGGAAACTGCAACCCACTCCAGTAACATTGCTAAGATAACTTTATGGACAGGCACACCCAGACACATAATTATATGGCACTAGATGATGAGCATCTCTGTTCAGAAGGTGCCTACCACATTACTGAGGAAGGGCCGAGGGCGAGTACAAGTAGCGACAGATCTAACGAAGCAGTTGGGCCAAAGCTGAAATGGATCCCAGACGTGGATGTGTCTTGAGGAGAAAGGAAAGTCCACTGCTGCAATGAACAATTCAGCATTGAAACCTGGAATGTTAGAACTATGAACCAAGGTAAAAAATGAGATGACAAGATTAAACATTGATATCCTGGGAATTAGTGAACTAAAATGGACTGAAATGGGACATTTCACATCAGACAACCATCAGATCTTCTTCTGTGGTCAAGAATCCTGCAGAAGAAATGGAGTAGCCTTCATAGTCAATCAAAGGCCTGCAAAACCAGTGCTCGGTTACAACCCAATCAATTACAAAATTATTTCAATTCAAATTCAAAGCAATCCATTTAGTATCACAGTGATCCAAGCCTATACTGCAACCAAGAAAATACTAAACACATCATACTTATAACACCAAGAAAAGATGTTTCTATCATCATAGGAGATTGGCATGCTAAAGTAGAGAACCAAAAGACACCTGGAATAACTGGCAAGTTTGGCCTTGGAGTACAAAATGAAGTAGGTCAAAGATTTGTAGAATTATATAAAGATAATTCTACGGTCATAGCCTCTTCAACAGCCTCTTCCAACAGCCTCCGAGAAGACTCTACACATGGAAATCACCAGATGGACAATATAGAAATGTCACTATATACTTTGTAGCCAAAGATGGAGGAGCTCTATACAATCAGCAAAAACAACTGGGAAAACCATCAGACCAAGCAGATACAAAATAAATAATATCCCTTGTGAAAATGCAGTGGAAGTAAATAATAGATTTAAGGAACTAGACAGGGAAGACAGAATTTGATTCAGATAGTGTCAAGCGTGTGTGATGGCAACCAGGTGAGGAGTACAAAGATAAGTGTGTCTTACCTACAGTAAAGCATGGTGGTTGGAGTGCCATGGTCTGGGCCTGCATGAGTGCTGTCGGCACTGGGGAGCTACAGTTTATTGAGGGAACCATGAATGCCAACATGTACTGAGGCATACGGAAGCAGAGCAGGATCCCCTCCCTTTGGAGACTGGGATACAGGGCAGTATTCCAACATAATGACCCCAAACACACCTCCAAGACGGCCATTGCCTTGCTAAAGAAGCTGAAGGTAAAGGTGATGAACTGGCCAAGCATGTCTCCAGACCTAAACCCTATTGAGCATCTGTGGGACACACTCAAACGGAAGGTGGGGGAGTGCAAGGTCTCTAACATCCACCAGCTCTGTGATGTCATCATGGAGGAGTGGAATTGGACTCCAGTGGCAACCTGTGAAGCTCTGGTGAACGCATGGCCATGAGGGTTAAGGCAGTGCTGGAAAATAATGGTGGCCACACAAAATATTGACACTTTTTGCACAATTTGGACATTTCTACTTAACGTGTACTCACTTTTGTTGTCAACGGTTTAGACATTAATGGCTGTGTGTTGAGTTATTTTGAGGGGACAGCACATTTACACTGTTATACAGGCCGTACACTTACTACTTCACATTGTAGCAGAGGGGCATGTCCTCAGTGTTGTCACATGAAAAGATATAATAGAATATGTACAAAAATGTGAGGGGTGTACTCACTTTTGTGAGATAGTGTATGTATACAAAAATAGTACTTTTGTGTTTACATTTGAATGTCTAAAACAAGTAAAAAATGAGTTGAATTACGAGAAATACAGTTATTACACTGAATTCTGGGAACCTTGTCAGGGACATGCAAATGTGCCCACAAAGGCTACGCTCTTGCTCCATATGAAACATGCCTTCCCTTAAGCATATGCCCACTGTATCAAACAGCTTTGAGCATAGCTAGGGTTGGATTTTATATATATATATATATATATATATATATATATATATGTGTGTGTGTGTGCGGACGTGTATTAAAGATAACACTTACTTTCAACCTCCGGTTGAACTAGTGGTCTCCCACCTTTATGTGGTTATCAGCGGTGAGAATAACTCTGACTGGGAGGCAGTTCTAAATGGTCAGACGCCATCTTGTGTGCTTGTCAATGTAAACCAATGTAACACACTAAAGAGCATCTGCTCCTGTCTAGATATAAGCTTTTGTTTGACCATTTATGAAGTTCTCCCAGTCATAGTTGATGCCATAATTTGATGACCTCATAAGGAATGGAAACTAGCAGCTGAGGTTTAGAAGTTGATGTTTGAAAGTAAGTTTCATATTAAATATTGCTTTAATAAATTATTCAATAGGAATTTTATTGGTTAATTAAAACATCTTGCACCTATTGTGAGGGCATTACATTAATTATGTTAACATGGATAGAGACAATTGTCTTGCTGCTGTAGGCATGGAATCCATGTATGTCTCCATTTAGTATGCTGATTATAGGGAAGTTGTTCAAGACTTTTTGCTCAACAAAATGACTGAAATATGAGCCACATAATGCAGATTTATTTATTCTGGTTATAGTTGAACTCATTGTAATGAAAAAAAAACGATGTTCAGGTTGATGGACTCGGGTGTACCAACTGTGCAATGAAAGGTACCTGATACCATGTGAGATGTAGTTAAGGTTTATACCTGGATTGACAAGCGTGATGCAAGAGGTTTGTGTGAGCCATATGCTTTGCAAAGCTCATTTTCCTTATTGTAAAAGAGACTCACACAGGGAACTGTGTGCAGGTGTCTGAAGCTAGAAAAAGACAGAGACAGAGAGATAGCAGCTTAGAGTTGATGATTGTTTTGAAGCAGAGTGGAATCTTAAACATCTAAACGATACAGTATAAATAAACTATTTTTGCTCCACCCAGGTTTAGCTGGGAGTTGGCTAGTGAGGGAACGATCTACCTGTAAAGGTAGCGCTTCAGTGGAACTATGACCTTTTATATTCTTTAATATGTTTTCATTCACTGTAAAACTTGCTAATATCATAGCAAAATTCAAGAAATGTATTAACATCTCTTGTAATTGTGTTCCTTTATTAGTGTGCCGTAAACGCAGTCACAACTTGCCTCATGTGGTAGTTAATGTCCTTTCCCCTGGATCCAGATCCGCATAATGACTACCCTTGGTTTATACGATAATAACAAATTGTGTTTTATCATTTTATTGCTCTATCCAAATAGTAATACCAAAAACATAAAGACCTGGACAGTGTAATAACATGAGCTTAAATTAAAACTCACAATTAGCAATTTTGTACGTTATGTAGCCATGTTGATTTGTATAATAAGCTATTTTTGTTATTTTAGAAAAACATTACTGCTTGCATTGCGTATAATCTAATGACTAATGTCCTTGACATTTTTGGCAGATGCCTCACAAAACTTGTAACAGTTTCTTTTCTCATGTCTCTTTTCTTATATTTCTTTTGACAAATATTTAACAATATTTCCCCACTTCCGGTAGAAAAGTTATATAAGGCTAAAGTAAAGTGTGATACGACCAGACCACTTCACATATTCTTTGTGGGTTGTGTTGTGCTCTCCAAGCTTGTAAATAAAATAAAATTGATTGACATCCGACTCCTTTCTTGGATGAGGCCTGCAGGAATATGCTCTGACAAGGGATTTTTCCTCTAACATTATAGAAATAAGGATTTAGTTTTCTACCCACCCCTTATCCAGTTATGAGGTTACTAGTGAATGACATGTATGATCAGTAGGAATTGCTTCTGCCCAAATTCACCCTTCTTTGACAGTAAGAGATAGTGATCCACCTCTAAATTACATTCAATAAAAACTATTACTATATATTTGAATTTGTAGGACACAGCATATTCCATTGCACTATGGGAGGGGAAGACAGTGTAAGTAAGGAGAATAAAATGTGGGATCTATTCTTAAAACAGTTTAAGAATGTGGCCCTTTTTTAACTCTAAAGTGACTCTGCTACCCTAAAAGTAAAGCTCTTCTTAAAGAGCCTGAAAACTTGCCATACATTGCACCTGCTACTGTTCTAAAGTATATTGTCAAAAGGAGGGGTCAGCTGGATCCCACTGGTTAGATCCTCTCCTGTTTGTGTGTCTGTGTATTGATGCCAGGTATTTCCATTCCTCTGAGCTCAATCAGTCTCATACAGAAAGCTAAAGTTCCCTTTGCAACTATCACTGTTGCCATAGCAACCTGCAGCACCAGAGCACTTCACTTCAGGATGCTAAAGACTGTCATCACATACATGATTTCTTAGTCACCATTGATAGGGCTACATTATTATGCCAAAAATTAGTCAAAAAGTAGCATACTGATTCAAATAATTAGCATAATAATGATGCACAAACAATGCAGAATTTTTTACTTTAGAGAAAACAATGCATAACCAGTTTTCAATCATTTTAAGAAGAAACCAACTTTTGTTTCCCTTTACAAAGTATCACATGATTGCGTGTTTTTTTAAAAAAGCGCACCCATTGCACCCAACTCTAAAAGCAAATAAATAAAAATGCTATTACACCAGTTTAGGTTTAAAACAGATGAAAGAAATGCTAAATAAGAAATGGCTTTTAGAAATAAATAATTACACAAGACACAAGTGGTTGTGCTTGAGATAAAATAAAGGGCAGGTTCTTTTATAGCTATTTTTAGACAACATATAAACACTATTGGGACTATGTAGAGGTATCTCTGGGTCAGGCTGCGATGCTCTGCACATTATCATATCCCGGATTTTCTAGAACATCCACTTTTGTTTTTTCCTGGCTGCACAGGGCTCTCGCTTGGCTAGGACACATAAGCCGAGATTTATCAAACTGTGAGATTTTATCTAAGATGGGAAAATATCACATAATAGTATGTTATTCTATGGACTGGCTTATACAGCTGGGAGTTATTTTAAGACACAGCAAAAAACAGCCTCATAGAAGAAGAAGCAGACAATGTCATTAAATAACTGTTTTAGGAATTAGTCAAAATATATAAAAGAGAGTGGAATTAGTGTACTAAAGGAAAAAACGCAGAAACATAGCTTTGACAGTGGACACAAATCAAAAGGCCCATATAGTATAACTATTCTATCTACCTTAAAGCAAAGGTCCAAGTTATTGCATAAATGAAAACACACATCACATTTATAGTCAAAAAGCGCTCAATGCGCTTGTGGAGATGAGCGTCATAGGCGCTCAACCCTACGTCCCCAAACGACTTAGGCAGTGAGTGCCAAAGGCGCTCACTGCACTGGTGGAGATGAGCGCCATAGGCGCTCATCCCTAGACCCTGCACAACTTAAGCATCATCCCTACGACCCGCGGGACTACAGATCAACAGAAATTTTAATTATCCAATTTACAATGCAGGCCCCGTACCAGTTTGAAAAAATTGCGTTACAAAAATACGGTCCGTAAAACTTTGCAAAAATACGGACCACGGAAAAATACAAATTTAACGGCCGAAGCGGGGCACTCGACTGACTGAGGTTGCAAGTAAATTCAAGGCATATTTCACCTTTTTTCACAAACGTAAATCGCCTAAGCGAGAAAAAAAATGGCGGGCAAATAAATGAAAATGAGACTAAAGGAGTTGGAAGTGCGCAAATCACCACCAGGCACGTACGAGTTAACCAGGAATGACTTCGGAATCTTGGGGGCTAAAAAACCAACCTCGCAAAAATACACATTTAACGGCCGAGCCGAAGAAATCGAAAAACAAGAAAAAAATAAAAATAAAAACACACCCCCACACAGCATGGGGAGAACGCCAGGACACCTGGAAGTGAGGTTGCACGTGAATTTAAGCAAAATTTGCTGAGTTTATGCACTTGAAAATGGGGCCGAAACAAATGAAAACAAGGTTAAAGGAGACAGAGGCGCGCAAATAACCACCAGGCATGTATGATTAAGCCCGGAATGTAGGAGATACAAAATACACCATTACAATGGACGCAAAATGCTCGCCAGACAAGTAACACAAAAAATGCCATTTTACAACAAAAACTTGCACGTAATAACATTATGATTCTAAAATGGCGCTTTACACACCTACACAAATGGTTTGGCCTCGAGCACGCAGCCTATTTACACTGCACACTTGCCACATTGCTGACACTTTCTCCTCAGGTGATCAACACTCCAACTGTACATTTTCTGATGCAGGAAAATCCAAAGAGATTGTTAGCTCTTCAGGATATTGATTGATGCATATTAAATATAAATAGGTAAAGTATATTACTTTATTAATTCACTGTACTAATTTTTTTTTATATTTTACACTGTACTTATATATCTGTCTTTGCTATCAGCGCCAAAGGTGATCGTTGCAAAGGAGGAAACTTGAAGTACATGGGGGGAGAGGCTCGCAATGAGAGCTGAAGGTCCTCAGAGGAACAAAAGCCTTACATTGTGTGGCAAACAGCATTGCCATGGCTTCAAATTTTATTTCCGTCATTTTTTAGTTTAAATATATTGATTGTCAAACCTGCAATGGTTGGCAATACATTCATAATTACATAAATAAACAACATCAAACCTGATAAAATGATACCATGCCAGTGCATGTTCAGTTGCACTATAATTAAATAAACAATGTACCGTATTTAATGTTAACACACTATACTAGCCCATTAAAGCCTATGAACCGAGTATCCCCGGAACCCGTTTCAAAACCCAAAGGGTGCCATCATGCTCCCTTTACTCACCATTTGTGTTTTGCAGTGGGGGCACATTAACCCCATCAGGTAGCCTTTTGGACCATCATGGCACCTAACATTAACCAGTAACGTAATCTGTAACATTAATCTGTTAGAATGGGAGTCTCCATAGACTACCTTGGTAATTAAATCAATAACCAAATGACACCTAATACTAACTCCAAAACAACAGGGGCCACTAAGAACCCTCATGGTAAATTATGCTATTATCTTAGGGGGCCCTATAAAACCTAATGGTTCCTAACATTAACCCAATACCATGGTGGTCCCTATAGTACCTCATGGAATCTAAACCTACCCACCTACCATAGATGTCCTTTTGGACCCCCATAGTCCCACAACCCCTTATTAAATAAATAAATAAAATAATAAAATAAATAAAAATACTTAAAAATAAATCTACTGAAAATAAAAAAGGTTAAATCTGTAGGGGTGGGGCTAGTTACATATCCACTTATGACGACCCTTCATCAATGATCAGCGATGCCCTGGTCCTCGCTCTTTAATCCTTGGTAGAGCAGGCACATCCGTCCTCCTCTTTTTTACTTGAAAATTTGTAATTCTCATCTTTAGCCCATGGAATGACCTTTGATAAAAAATACACCATATTTAATAAACTTAGCCAAAGTAGTTTCTCTCCAAGGAGATCCCCCACAGACTACAGACTTTCTGACTTTACTCTCATCTTATATACTATTTGTATGGCTTCTGATTGGCTCAAATATGTGCCCATTATTTTTCAGCAAATCCGAATCCAGTATTTGAATTACTCCATCCACAATTTTTGATTGGTTAAAAGTGTAACCTATTAAAATTCAAGGATTGAAGTCTGTACATTCCGATAGCTTTTCACCAATCAGAAGGCTCTTTTTTCTCCTATTCTGACTGGTTGAAGTGACAGCCAATCTAATTAGAGCTTCCTTGTAATATGAATCTTCTATAATTGGCTATTGAAAGAGCCAATCATAGCAAAGATTGTAAGCTTAACAATCCCCCCAGTGTGTTTATGTACCTTACTGTAATTGCTCTTCATGGTGTGAAAGAGCACAAGACTGTAGGTTAAAATGATCTTTTTTTTGTATTACACTAATAACAGCTAGAATGTTTTAAGTCTGTTTACACATAAAGTGAGCCTGCCTTCTGACTGTTTCATGATTAATAACAGATGCCAAACAGTGAGGAAACTGATTTATAGCGGGTTATCCCTCGACTCAGGAATGCACTCAAAAGTTAACTTATAACTTACCTGTTTAGGAGACTCCTGAATTCCATGCTCTGCACAGATATATCTGGTGAAGGTTAACCTCTATTTTTCATTTGCTCACTTAACCTTCTGGATGATCCTGGACATGAGCTGGAACACTGGACAGTGGAGTCAGCTAGTTGAGCAGGGAGTTATATCCTTGTCTGTCCGAGGAAAAGCTACAGCTCTCAGGCATATAGTCTTCCCAGCAGGATCTTATAATAAAGTCCATATTCACCCATTGGATCATCATAGATATAAGACAGACACTTGTATTCCCAAGAGAGCACTGTTCACTTTTTTTCAAAAGAACATTTATAGGCAAACAGAACAATACAACTTTGGTTCAACCCACAGACATGATTAAATTACCTGTCCTATAATACCTTCCTGTCTAATTTGTTGCTCTGTCTACTGAGCAGGTTAGACAATGAGGTACTGCAAAGGGTTGACTGATTATGGGCAGGTAATTTAATCATGATTGTGGGATTGTGTCTGAGCTGTATCTCTGGGGATCCAAGGTGGGAAAATGGGACTTATTATGAGATCCCGCTTGGAAGACTATATGCATGAGAGATGTAGCTCTTTCCAGATTACAAAAGTCATTTGACTCAATCAGTCCTCTGCAGTACCTCATTGTCCAACCTACGCCGTCAGACCTTTAACAGGAAACAAACAACATGTCCACATACCTAACTTAAACTTCCCTCCCCTTTGAGTCTTTCCCATTGTCCACCAATTAACCATGGCACCAGGCCCAGCAAGCAGGATTTACCATGTGTGGCTGTGATGCCAGCAAATCTCATAGCTATCCTCTGTTCAAATATATTGTCTCTGGTGATGATAGTAGCAAGGACTGAAAAGATGGCAGCTTACAGAGCCTCCCAGTGGTCCATCATGGGCCAATGTCAGAGAAGCCCACCTCCCAATGTAAAGTCAATGGGGGAAATGGAGAGGACATAGATCATATAGCTAGAGGTTTTTAGTGGATATTGACTGGTTCTGAGAAGAGTGGTGCTTTTGGGAAAATATTATTGTACCATTCTCTGCTTATGTATTGGGACGTCCACATTGCCCATCGGGAGCATGACTTGATGATTTGGCGTAGTGGGCATGCTCCGCCATTTTTTCCATTCATCAATGGGTGCAGGAACAGAGCTACTGACGATGTACCAGGGCAGGTGGGAAAGTAAAAGAGTGAGTGCTCACACAAACATGAGCCCTCTGGTGTTGTATCACATCGTCTGTGAGGACCCACCAGACATTGTGCTTTGTTCAGGCAGGGATATCAGTGCAGCCACTGTTATGGTGCTGTTATGGAAGTGGGTCTTGGGGAAGGGAGCTGCTATGGGAAAGGGTCTTGTGGAGTGTAGGAGAGCTGCAATGGGAAGGGATCGAGGGGAGGGGGGCTATTACGGAAGGGGTATTGTTAAGGGGAGCAGCTATGGGAAGGGACTATGGGGGGTAAGAAAATTAAGAGAAACCAGTGGCAAGGGAGGGGGATCATAGGATGAATGGAGCTGCTTTGTGGGGGGGTCTTTTGCGAGTGTAGCCGAGAGCAGGGGAGAAGGTAACACTGAGTTGGCATCCGGGGGGGGGGGGGGTAGGGGGGAGTTTTTTGCACCAGGGCTCTCTTAATGAGTGGTAAGAGATTTGTGATCAAACTAATGAGTTCAACTTTCAGCACTGGACAGCTCCACTCTCCACATCACATGCTCATAAGCTCTTTTCCTCTGCCCTAATACTCTGAACAGGAAATACAGCTATATAGAAAAGGAGAATTTGCTCAAAAGTAACATTTAAAAAAAAAATCCTTTATATTCTACAATATTTAATTTAATATCAAAACCTAAGCCTAAAATTAGTTTATGCACATTAGTAAATAAATTGTGAACAGTACATTAAATTAGAGATCTCTACCAAGCCCTTAGATTTTAGCCACTGATGCTCTCTGCATATTTGTGCTTCATGCTCCCGGCTGTTCATTCCCTTAGAAGAAGATGAAAGACGAGCATTTGTACAAATCTTGGAATCACTTGACTCATAGCCCAGGATGCCAAGAGAGGCAACAAGTCCTTTGAATTACAGCCAAGAACAACAAGAGG
Organism: Discoglossus pictus; assembly: GCA_027410445.1. Lineage (NCBI taxonomy): Eukaryota > Metazoa > Chordata > Amphibia > Anura > Alytidae > Discoglossus > Discoglossus pictus. The sequence continues at coordinate 14,763,215 of CM050166.1, forward strand.
TTAGACACTTTGATCTCCAATTACAGAAGAGTTCACTAAACACATTAAAAGGAGATTTGGATGACTTAAATATAGGTTTAATAAGCAAGCTAGAAAACAGAAAACATGTTAAGAACAAATTTATAGTATAATACACAATAGTTCTGCCAAATTATTGGGTACGAAATTCACAGTGCTCTGCAACTTCTGATCATGGAACAGCAAGTCCAGTTTCTAGACCCTAGAAGCTATAATCTTATACTTACAGTCTCATGTGTTATGATATTTTATGTTAGACTTTGAAGTTTATCCTGTTACTGCAGTAGAATCAACGGTGCTTTTACTTTCGTCTCTTCAAGTCAGGTGGACGTCATGCACAGGGCTAGATTTCTGAAAAGGTCAACAAGGGCATGGATAAGAGTAAGTAAAGTGTATTACCATGTTAGCCTTAGAAAACAATGTCAGTGGTAATGATACCTTTTAGTAATCAACAACAAAAATAGAGGTGATCAATCTGAGAAGGAACAATAGTAAAGTAGACTTGTTCTATAGGCATAGTAACCTACTCAGAGAGCAACACTCATTTAGCTCATTTGTGCTATTCACAGGGAGAAATATCCTGTAGTATATCAATCTAGTTTCACTCAATAGAGTGATCCAGTCCCAAAGTACCAAGCAATTCTACCCTGAACAGGAGAAACAGCAAACCCCAGAAGTACTTTACTGTCTTAGTTGGGTCTTGTCAGTGGAGTGGATTAGGGAGGTCAGCTACACCCTACTGACAAGGCCCAATGAAGGCCAAAATGTACATTCTCAGATTGAGCACCTCTATTTTTGTTTTTGCTGATATCTTTTAATAACTAACTAGTTCTCAAATGGAATAGATAGGGGTGGAATGCATGAATGGTTGGCAGGATACAAGAGTTCTCATATTCATATACGATTCTAATTTCTAATCTCTTTCTTCCATATTCCTCCATCTCCCTCATTTCCCAGCACTCCCCGGGATGTAGGAGATAAACGTTCAAGACCCAAGCCAGTAGTAATCTTTTGTCTGTTTTCCTTTATGTATTTTTGTACATTTTAAAAACATTTACATAAATATGATAATATATTTATTTTCTTATGCATACATATCATTATATTGTCTCAGAAATATACAGATTATTGTACACATTATACACAAAATAGGTACTATTAATTATTATTATTATTATTAGCCTTTATTTGTTATGCACCAAACAAGATAGAAATAAGTCAAAAACAATTATAACAAATTACAAAAGAATGGAGGGCCCTGTTATTGAGTTTAAAATCAAGTGTACAAAGTTCTTTCTCTAATGCACCAAATAAAATGTAAAGCTTGCAAACTTACAGCCTAGAAGGTATGGGTGAGGTATAGAAAGGTGAGGTACAATGCATATTATGGTTGAATTTGATATGTAATAATTAATTTTACTTCAAATATCAATGCATTCAGAGATTTGAGAATCAATCATGGTGCATTGATTAAGACATAATCAATTCATCCAAATGAAACAAATAACATTTATTTTATTTTTTTAAGTCTGTGGGCCCTAACATCTGCTTAATTATCTCTGAGTTCTTTGATACATTGTTAGTTGTCCAAAAAAGATTGTGTGAGTGTTGTATATTTATTATTTTGGGCTTCACGGTTATTGTGAGTTGAAGGTTAAAGATTAGCAATAAAATCTGCATTTAAAGATGCCATGGTAAGGAATACTTGCACGATTGAGAAGCAAAGACTCATAACATAAAGTATATGCTTGCTAATGCCAGAAGCTTGCCAGGAAAAATGGGAGAGTTAGAATTATTAGCAGTTAATGAGGAATGGGATTTAAAAGGCATTACCAAAACGTGGTGGGATAAATCTCATGACTATTATTATTATTGTTTATTTAGACTGTTAATCTGGATGGTTATAACCAACTTAGGAAAGATAGGGGCAATAATAAAAAAAGAAGAGGAGGGATATGTCTGTATGTTAAGCCTGAGTTTAAGCCTATAGTCAGAGAAGATATTTATACTGGAACTAGCGGTAATGTTGAATGTTTGTGGGTAGAGTTAAATAGAGGAGCAGCAAATTCTAAAATAATATTAGTTGGAGAATACTATAAACCCCCAAATATAGCTGAAAGTGAGGAAATACAATTATTTTTACAGATAGGAAATGCAGCTAAGCATGGGCAAGTTTTAATAATAGTCGATTTTAACTACCCTGAAATAAAGTGGATGGGTGAGACCAGCAGTTCAGCGAAGGGGAGCAGGTTCTTGAGTACACTCAGGGATATGATGATTACCTTATATAAATACATTCAGGGTCAATATAAAGATTTGTCAAGTGAGCTTTTTGTGCCAAGAGGACATCCTTTGAGGTTAGAAGTAAAAAGATTTCACCTTAAAGAAAAAAAAGGGTTCTTCACAGTAAGGGTAGGTAAGCTGTGGAAATCTCTACTAAGGAGGTGGTGACAGCGGATTCGATATATTTTAAAATAAAACGGGCATTCAGGGTTATCCTAGATAATTAGAGAGGGATTATTGATCCAGGGAAGAATTCGATCACCAGTATCTGGGGTCAGGAAGGAATTTTTGTTTGCTTTCCTATGGATCAATTGACAATTAATCCACATATTGCAGATCAGAGGAGATCTAAAATGACTGAACTTTTAGGACTAAAAGTCTTTTTTCAACCTCAATTTCTATCTAACTATGTAACAATCTTTTATTCAGCAGGTACTGGAAGAAATACAGAGCAGGAAGACTCAAGAGAAGCAGGTAACCAGAAGAAATCCCCAGGAGCTTATTCAAAAGTCAGAAAGCTAAGCTGGCAGCCACAGGCATCAGAAGACATAACTTGGTAGCCACGGGGAACATGGGACTAACCTTTTAGCCATAAGGCAGTAGGCTAGAGCTAATAGTCACAGGAGTCATGAGACATAAGTTGGTAGCCAAGGGAACATAAGACTAAGCTCATGGGAAGATATAGAGCAGTTGACTAAAAATAGCCTAGAGGGTCATCTGGCCATGCATGCACAGATAGAGCAATCAGGACTAGAGCTCATATGACAGGAGGCAAGAAAGCAGGAGTGCTAGAGGAACTCCTGACAAGAGAAAACTTAAGCTTCCAGGAAGAGGAAAAGGATAGGGGTACAAGACAATGTTGTCTCCTTGGGTATTAAAGTAGGCAATAATACACTAACTCATTCCAATACCTTAACGGATCTTAAAACAATTTAGACTTATGACAATCTTTTAAGTCAAGACACCAAGACAGAGATACATACAAATTTACCCAAAGCACAAACACATTGGCCAAAGTGGTTCCCTATACATAGGCCTCCATTACATTTACATATTTAGGACTACAAATTTGTACAGAGTTAAGTATCTTACATGAACATAACAGCCATGATAAAAACGCTATCAGCAATATCACCCAATGAAAACATTTACCATTCACATTTTTAGGTAGGGTCCATAATGATTTTGCACAGATGCAAGTATCCTCTCCAGATGCCTCTTATTATTATTAAAAAAAAGTTATTAAACTTTTAAATAAACAGTTTAGACAATTCATATAGTACAGCCTAGGACTTCTATATTCAAGCAAAAAAAACATTATGACACAGAGAAACCTAGAGATTATATTTAGATGACCATGATTTTGTCAATAAGCAGTCCATCCTGGACTGATGGTCAGTCTGTTGCTTGGGTGGGAGGATTGTTTTGTAGGACTTTACTCTGCCATTGAGTTCTATTGCAAAGGGATTATTGAAAAGGAAATATGAACACAAGTGAATACAGATCTTATATCTTACTTCTCACAGGTTTCTAACAATTTTACAAAGAAAAATGTCAGTTATCATTAAATAAAATTGAATAAAATGGTAAAAAGTTTAATAGCTTTCATTACTTTTTTTAAACTGTGCAATCCTTGAAAAACTATACTATAAAAATGGCACATTAGTGGTCCCTAGTGTAAGGGCATATAGCTAGGGAAACGAGTTAGGAGTGGGACTAGTGGTTTAGCAGTAGGATTAGGGTTAGAGGTAGGGATAGAATTAGGTGATAGGAAAAGGGTTAAGGATAGGTTAGAGTAAGTGGGTTGGAATAGAGAATAGATTTGGGTTAGGGGACAGAGTCTAGTTTGGAGTAAGATAGGGATTAGGTTAGAGTATAGGGTCATGGTTAAGGATATGGATAGGCTTGGGGTTAGTGAGATAGGGTTTAGTGTTGGGTTACAGAATGTGAATTGAGCTAGTGGATATGGTTTCAGTTATGGAATAGTATTTGCCAAAGGGATCAACGGATGGATTAAAGCAGTGCTTATGGCACAGACACATGGCCCATAATGGACCATTAACACAAATGATCCTGGATAACTGACCAAATGCAAAATATTTACTCAACCACGTGCAGAACATGATTCAGTGGAGACCTGGTCACTTTCAATAGAGTGATATAATCTTCCATCAGACTGAATTCTTGTCCTCATATTTCCCAGTACAATTCTGCTAAATCTACCAGAGTGTTCTGATTTTGTGTTTCCTGTTACAAGCTAAGCAACACATCTTTGTCCTTTGTATATTTCCCCTTGGATCAGTTTAATAGAATGAGAACATTGAAACAAGGCCACTTAAGGTGAAAAACATACTTTAACTTAATAAAATACAAACAGTAGGGGTTTTATAAATAAAGTCATGCTGATACTCTAGCCTAGTTTCATTTGTAGCTTCATACAAGTACAATTAGATGGTTATCTACATTCGCAACACATAAACAAAACTAGAGAAAAGACATTTAGAAATATTTAGAAATCTGACGTAGTGTGTTTGACCTTTTCCAGTTACATTGTTTGGAAGGTCAAAGATGTTTGTCAGGCAATTAAATAAATTAAGTACTACAGTGCCTTGCCTAAGTACTGGACATGGAACGAGGAACTTCGTAGCAGCAAATCCTTTGTTCTGCCAAGCCCGTAACCACTACGTTGGAGCCAGATGGAGCCAAGAAGCCAATGGGTACTAGAGAGGACCCACAAGGAGGGTAAAGCCCAATCCGTAGCACTGTAAATGCAAATATAAATACTCTACTGTACTTATAATAACAGGGAAAGTGATGTTAGGTATTAGAATTAATAGGCTTGCAAATCTGCAATATAAAATACTTTATTTAATTTTTAATTTCCGTGTTATATCGATCCCGGCAATCAATGTGTTAATACATTTAATGGAACTCGCATTTAATAGAATATCATATTTACAGCTTTATCGATATTTCATTATTTTGGGAATGTGGGTCCAATCATAAGTTGTAATTGAACCCGTAACACTTTGCAAATCCCACCTCCATTTTTCAGTGATGTAATTATGACGATCTCATTGGCCACTGGCTCCGTCTAAACCCGCAACTACACGTTTGACTAATTGATCACGTTCGTGGCCACGCATCCAAATGGTTTACGTGTTTGCGTCTCAAGCCCGTAACTCGTGCCCTGCTCGAATTTAATAGCTCTGTAACTCAGCCAAATTTTAAACATGCAGCCTTCGCAGGTCTCACGTTGCACTTACAGGCTTGTAATTTAATAGGGCTGTTGGACAGAACATACTCAATACTTAAAACTGAAAGTATACAAAAACATGTTTTATTGTGAAACAAAAATTAATTAAACAAATAACAACAAAACATTTGTGAGTTACATAAATATTAACCCCACTCAATATTTGTCAGAATCATATCTGGCTACAGTTACAGCTGCGAGTTCTTTTGGGGTAAGGTGCTAACAGTTTTGCACATCTAGATCATGTAGTGTTTGTCTATTCTTCTGGAAAAGTTCCTTGTACTGTTTCAGGTTGGATTATGACAAATGATGAATAGCAATGTTCAAGTCTCAAAGTCAGATTGAGGCTTGTCCTTTGATTGGTCATTCTAAGACATTCAGGTTCTTAGCTTAGTCCACTCCATTGTACCTTTAGGTTGTGTTAAGTGTCACTGCCCTTCTAGAAGGTGAGCCTCCACACTAATCTTCAGACAGTATCCCTGCATTTGCCTTCATGCATCTTGACCAGTTTTCCAATATTTGTCATTGAAAAGCTCAGAGCATGATACTATCACAACCATGCGTCACTGTAGGGATGGAAAAAGCAGTGTTGGCTTTGTACCACACATTACATGTTGACTTTGTACCACACGTGACATGTTGGCTTTGTACCACACATGACATGTTGGCTTTGTACCACGCATTACATGTTGACTTTGTACCACACGTGACATGTTGGCTTTGTACCACACATGACATGTTGGCTTTGTACCACACATTACATGTTGGCTTTGTATCACACATGACATGTTGGCTTAGTATCAGACATGACATGTTGGCTTTGTACCACACATGACATGTTGGCTTTGTACCACACATGACATGTTGGCTTTGTACCACACAGTACATGTTGACTTTGTACCACACATGACATGTTGGCTTTGTACCACACATTACATGTTGACTTTGTACCACACATGACATGTTGGCTTTGTACCACACATGACATGTTGACTTTGTACCACACGTGACATGTTGGCTTTGTACCACACGTGACATGTTGGCTTTGTACCACACATTACATGTTGGCTTTTTACCACACGTGACATGTTGGCTTTGTACCACACATGACATGTTGGCTTTGTACCACACATGACATGTTGGCTTTGTATCACATATGACATGTTGGCTTTGTACCACACATGACATATTGGCTTTGTATCACACATGACATGTTGCCTTTGTACCATACATGACATGTTGGCTTTGTATCACACGTGACATGTTGGCTTTGTATCACACGTGACATGTTGGCTTTGTATCACACATGACATGTTTGCTTTGTACCACACATGACATGTTGGCTTTGTACCACACATTACATGTTGGTTTTGTATCACACATGACATGTTACCTTTGTACCACACATGACATGTTGGCTTTGTAACACACATTACATGTTGACTTTGTACCACACATTACATGTTGACTTTGTACCACAAATGACATGTTGGCTTTGTACCACACATGACATGTTGACTTTGTACCACACATGACATGTTGCCTTTGTACCATACATGACATGTTGGCTGTGTACCACACGTGACATGTTGGCTTTGTATCACACATGACATGTTACCTTTGTACCACACATGACATGTTGGCTTTGTATCACACGTGACATGCTGGCTTTGTACCACACATGACATGTTACCTTTGTATCACACGTGACATGTTGGCTTTGTATCACACGTGACATGTTGGCTTTGTATCACACATGACATGTTAGCTTTGTATCACACGTGACATGTTGGCTTTGTATCACACGTGACATGTTAGCTTTGTATCACACGTGACATGTTGGCTTTGTATCACACATGACATGTTGGCTTTGTATCAAACGTGACAATTTTCCTAAGCCCTAAGTCAAAGTCAAAAAAGCTTTTTTTGAGGTCCTCTCAAATGCCTTTTGATAAGCTCCAAGTGGGATTTATGTGGCTTTTTCAACAAAGGCTTTTTCTCACCATTTTTTTCATGAATCCCATCTTTATAATGTATTTTGGTTGTAGTTGTCTCATGGATGATTCCTCTCAGCTCAGCTCTTTCAGAGTAACCTCTGACCTCTTGGTTACTAAAGTCCTCCTACCCGGTTCTGTTGGTTGGTCTTCCCTAGACACATTGGTGGTAGTGACATATTCTTTCCATTTATTTTAATGTATTACAGTAGTGGAGTTACAAAGCGCCCGAGTGCAAAATAGTTTAGGGGCTCCTTTCTACAAGGCAGATATCCCCCAGAAATATACAGAGGGGGTTTGATTACCTTTTCAATAAAATAATTATGCAACCTCTCCCATAATAAATTACAATTATCTCTTTACTGCAGGCTGCTGCAGGTAGCAGTGGGCACCTACCCGGTAGTGGGCCCCAGTACTATGGGCCTGCAGTAGCTCCATCACTGATGTATTAAATGGTGCTCTTGGAGATGCTTATTTTCTTAAAACCAGTCCTGATTGTTGCTTCTCCAGAAAATTCCCATCTTATAGCATCTTGGTCTTGAGCGGCTTGTGTCCTTGACACGATAAACCAGTTTAACACATGGTATAGCTCACAGCTTCATTGAAGTACACAATCATCTTCACAATGACAAGGTAGTATGCCAGGAGCTTCATATTAAACCACTAATCTATTGTACTATACCACTTGTTCTGTCTCAAGTAATTTTTATATCCACAATAAGTGTCCTGGGGATTTTAGCTTGCAGAAGCACATACTATTTAATGGCCCACTTTTGTTAAAACACAATGTCTTGACTCAAACTGTGCTGTGATTTGATACAAGGGTTACTTTTCTATTTTCTTAGAAATATGCCAGATATTTATTTACTTACATAAAAGCTGTACACGTACAATGCAAACAAGGATGCTGACTCAAGTCCCTTTATCCTGGAAGAATAGTGTTTTTCTGATTCTTGACATTTTGTTCTGTGCCTCTCTTTAAGTAACTTGTGTTTAGGTACTATTAATCACGGTAATAAAGAAACCTTAAGGGTCAGTTTCATAAACTTCCCATTTATTTCTGCACACTTTATCTTTACTTTGTGACCTTACAAGTCACAATATATGTGTTTAAAGAACAATATGGTACATATCAAGCATTACTGTAGTTCTTTCTGTCTTTATTTGATTTTTATTTTTTTTGTAGGAACGTCACTTAGTATTAAAGATGGCGACGTCTCTGGAATATCTCTTATCAAATCAAAGTTGTGTAAAGACAGAAGGTGTGAATTATTGGAGCCAAACAGCCTATGGTGGCACCTAATCGAGTAAGCATAGCTAGCCGTACACCATGTACCTACCTCAGTAACACCTAGATGCCATGACTTGCACTGGGCAATGTGTATCAGGCTGCATGGACAGGGTGCATCACCCCAGGGTGATTGAAGCACAAGCATCAGAACATCTCCAAAATATCATTATTCCAACACACAAGGATGCAACTCCAATGGCTGATGTCTATTGCTTTGCACCAAAAAGGCTCAGTCGCTTACAATTCCTCCATTTGATAAAGCATGACTAACTGACATCAATACTGATTATCTTCCATAACTTCTTCTCAATCACCCCCAGTCCAACACTACAAAAATTCCCCATTTTCAAAAACAGCTTCCATACTAGTTTACTATCTGTACCACTTGACTCCTTAGAATTATCCCATATCCATAACTGATCTAATAAATAAAGAGCTATCTAACAATTATTTTAAGGGTTTATTTTCTATTCTTCCATTTCCTATATACAGAATCAATCCCATAGGGTTAGCTATCAGAAAATATTTTTTTTTTACATTTCCTCTCCACATAATATCAATAAAATCACCCCAAGTATAAACTCTTAGAAGAACACACTTTATTATACAATACGATGCCATCCAACATATTATCAATTTAGGTTACAGCGCACCATTCTACAAACCAGTTATTTTGGATACAAGTAAATAAATTCCTATACATTCAGATATTTGGCATTTTTAGGGTATGAAATGGAATAAGCAATATTATTTCTCCAACAGAATCTCCTTTGGTTCGTAGTAGTCCAAAAAATGTTTCATTATTTTGCAGAAGCTTTCAATTGGATTGTACTTAATATTTGCAGATGTCCATTGGCGTATAATACTTGGACTATTTCCTATTCATCGAACCCTATTCAAACAGTCTCTCTAGTATATCAATGAACGTGTCCTACATCCCCATAAGAAAGCAGTCAGCCCTGCAAATAATATAGAATCTGGAATCAACCTTACTTCTAATTTGGTAAAAGCCAGCATTCCTCTGGATAAAATCCAAAGAAATTTCTATACTATTAAAGACGTTATCAAAAAAGACCTCTTCTAAAATAAAATTACAATCACTTTTAGGCCTCCTACAATTTTCAGCCACAATTCTCAATCAAGGAGGGTCACTAAAGATAACTGGAAGTTTCATAGTTATATAGTTAAATAGTTACATACTAATTAAGGTTGAAAAAAGACTTTCAGTCCATCAAGTACAACCTTTTAAGATCTCCTCTGATCTGCAATATGCAGATTAAATATTAATTAATTAGTTGTTAATTAATTATTAATCAATTATTTATTTTATTTTTATTTATTTATTTATTTTAATTATGAATTAATCGAGAGGAAGGCAAACAAAAAAAAAACCCAAGTGAGACTTAGCAATCGTCTCAAAGGAAGAAAAAAAATTCCTTCCTGACTCCAGAAACTGGCGATCAGATTTCTCCCTGGATCAATACTGTCTCTCTAATTATACATGATAACCCTGAATTCCCTTTTTAATTAGAAATAAATCCAGTCCACTTTTAAAGTTATCTATCAAATCTGTGTCACCACCTCCTCTGGTAGAGAATTCCACAGATTAACCACCCTTACTGTGAAGAAACCTTTTCTTTCTTTAAGGTGGAGTCTTTTTACTTCTAACCTCAAGGGATGTCCTCTTGTCAGTTGTACACCTCTTGGCACAAAAAGCTCCCTTGACAAATCTTTTTACTGACCCTGGATGTATTTATATATCTCCTCTTCTAGAGAAAATATGTTTAATTTGGTTAGTCTTTCTTCATAACTTAGCCCATCCATTCCCCTTATTAGTTTTGTTGCCCTCCACTGTACCTTTTCCAGCTCTAAAAATTCCTTTTTATGAAGTGGTGCCCAAAATTGTGGTGCCCAATATTACAAATGAGGGCCTACTAGAGATTTGTATAGTGGCAGAATTACATTTGCTTGCCTGGCTTCTATACCCTTCTTAATACATGCTAATATTTTATTTGCCTTTGCAGCTGCTGCTTGGCTTTGAGCACTGTTACCTAGGTGGTTGTCCCCAAGCTCTCCCAAATCCCTTTCAATATCTGATACACCTAGATTTGCTCCATTAAGATTATACATTGCATGGCTATTTTTCCTTCCCAGATGCATAACTTTACATTTATTCGTATTAAATCTCATCTGCCATTTAGATGCCCATTCCTCAATTTTATGTAAATCCCTTTGAAGGGAAAGCACATCATTATCTGATTTAATTACCTTGCACAACTTCGTGTCATCAGCGAAAATGGAGACACCACACTCCAATCCCACCTCTAAGTCATTAATAAATATGTTAAAAAGGAGGGGACATAATACTGAACCCTGAGGAACCCCACTTACCACATTAGTCTAATCGGAGTATGATCCATTTACAACAACCCTTTTCTTCCTGTCTTTTAGTCAGCTCTCAATCCATGAGAGATATTTACTGCAATTCCTGTATCCCTTAGTTTGCACAATAGTCTCCCATGTGGTACTGTATTAAAAGCCTTTGCAAAATCCAAAAAAGACTAAATCCACTGAGTTGCCTTGATCCAGGTTGCTACTAACCTCCTCATAGAAACTAATTAGATTTGTTTGACATGACCTATCCCTCATACATCCATGTTGACTCCTACTTATAATCCTTTACAAATAGACATATTCTTGTATATTATCCCTTATTAACCCTTCTAAAAGCTTCCCCACTACAGAAGTGAGGCCCACTGGTCTAGAATTCCCCAGATTTGTTCTTGCTCCATATTTAGATATAGGTCTCACATCTGCATTTCTCCAGTCATCTGGTAGAGACCCTGTGTTGAGTGAATCTTGAAAAATTAAATATAATGGTTTGGCTACTACAGAACCCAGTTCCTCAGTACCCTTGGATTTATTCCATCAGGACCCAGGCCTTTATTAACATTTATTTTTTCCAACCTATTTTGGATTACTTCATGTGTTAACCAATTATTTGGCAAAGGTAGTGTAGCCCCATTATGTTGCAGTGACCCAAACACTGGTACCTCCGTTGTGCATACCAAAGAAAAGAACCTATTTAGCTCATCTGCCTTTCCTTGGTCACTAATTTTCAGACGACCTGTGTCACATTCTAATGTTCCTACAGCTTCCTTCCTCACATTCTTCTCATTAATATACTCAAAAAATATTTTAGGGTTGGTCTTACTCTCTTTTGCAATTAATTTTTCATTTTATATTTTAGCCAGTCTAATCGCACTTTTGCAAGCCTTGTTGATTTCCTTGTACTCCCGTAAAGCAGTCTCTGTGTGCTCTTGTTTGTATAATTTAAATGCCTGTTTTTTACTCCGTAGCTTGATCTTTAAATCATTGTTAAGCCACATTGGATGGGATTTACTCCTTTTACTTTTATTCCCACATGGTATATGCCGATGTGTATGTATATTTAGTAAGGATTTAAATGTTGTCCATTTATGTTCAGTGTTTTTACCTATCAGTTCTCTGTCCCAGTCTATACGTTGTGTCGCTGCCCTTAGACAGTAAAATCAGCCCTTTTAAAATTAAGAGTTTTTTTTGGCCCCTTAAAATGTTGTTTGTTTAATTTAATCTCAAATGAGACTGTGTTGTGATCACTGTTTCCCAAAGGTTGCCCTATTCCAACATTTGATACTATATCAATATTATTTGTGATGACTAAATCTAAGATAGCTTCATTTCTACTAGGCTCTTGTACAACCTGGGCCAGATAATGATCTCTGAGTGTACTCAAGAACCTGCTCCCCTTAGATAACCTGCTGGTCTCATGTATCCAGTTTATTTTAGGCTAATTAAAATCTCCCATTATTAGAACTTGCCCATGCTTAGCTTCATTTCCAATCTGTAACAATAATTGCATTTCCTCACTTTCAGCTATATTTGGGGTTTATAGCATACTCCTACTAATATTCTTTTGTAATTTGCTGCTCCGCTTTTTAACTCTACCCACAAACATTCAACTTTATCATTAGGTCCACAATAAATATCTTCTCTGACTATAGGCTTAATTTTAGGCTTAACATACAGACAAATCCCTCCTCCTCTTTTACCATTGCCTCTATCTTTCCTAAACAGGTTATAAGCATCCAAATTAACAGTCCAGTCATGAGATTCATCCCACCATGTTTCAGTAATGGCTATTAAATTCTATTTTTCATTAATTGCTAATAATTCTAACTCTCCCATTTTTCCTGGCAAGCTTCTGGCATTAGCAAGCATACACCTTATGTTATGAGTCTGTAGTTCTGTAGTTTCTGCCACTGTACTTGAGTTACTTAGTACTACCTCCCTATTGACTATACTACCCCGCCCCCATCTCCTCCCCTATGAGTTGTTAATTCATCCCTTATACCCTCTACACTTTATACCCCATTACATATATCTAGTCCCTCCCCCACCTACTAGCTTAAAAACTCCTCCAGCCTTTCTACCATTGTATCCCCTAGCACAAAAGCTCCCTCATCCATAAGGTGCAATCCATCCCTGTTGTAGAGATTGTACCGAAGTGAGAAGTTAGCCCAGTGCTCTAAAAACCCAAACCCCTCCTTAGTGCACCACATCTTTAGCCATGCATTAACCTCCCTATGCTTCTTCTGCCTCCCTGGGCTAGCACGTGGCACTGGTAGTATCTCAGAAAATACGACCTTGGAGTTCCTTTCCTTCAGCTTATTACCTAGTTCTCTAAAATCATTCTTTAGGACACTCCATCTTCCACTAACTTTGTCATTGGTACCAGTATGTACCAAGACCGAAAGTTCATTTCCAGCCCCTCCCAGTAAATTTCTACCCGATCCACAACATGACGAACCCGGGCACCCAGGAGAAAGCAAACTGTTCGATTGCTGGGATCTGGGTGACAAATCACCCTGTCTACCTTCCTAATAATAGAGTCCCCTACAACCAAAACCTGTATGTTTCTCATGCCTATTCTGCCCTCCCACTCCTCCAGTAGAACTGTTCTCCCAGCTGTTAGAGGGAACAGCTCTATCTGGCATTGCCATTCTTGAATGGACATCCCCAACAGTTTCACTCAATCTGGCAAATCTGTTGGTGTTTGCCAACTCAGAACTGGCCTGCCTCCTCCTGTTCCCCCTGATTCCCCTTCTAACTGTAATCCAGCTACCTCCCTGGACATCCTCACTTGTCCCAGCTCCACCCTCCATGTTAGGCTCAGCTAAACTGTGCTCGGTGAGCACCAACCCCCTTTCCAGTGGAGCAATATCACTAAGTGCTGCAATTCTCCTCTCCAGATCTCCAATTTGAGCATCCAGAGAGGCCACATGCTCACACCCCTCACCGAGGTATGGACACTGGATCATCTGATCCAGTATTGCATACATATGACAGGATGTACACTGAGTGAGGTTGCCACTGGACTGACTCATAATTATTATTATGGTCTACAAAATTTCAGTGGGAAAAATAAAGAATATAAAATAATATATTTATATAAAGTGTTCCTCCTTTGCACTATAAATCTGCCCTCCCTTTTCTTTAAAGTCCATCATTTTATTTACTTCCTACGCTTTTACTAGAATTGTACTTGATACTAGAAATGTTTGCAAGCTCACAAGTTCACCCCTTCTCCTGTTTATATTAACTTCTGCCTTCTCACCTGGGCACAATTACTTGCAAGGAAAATCCCTGTTTGTAACTTTTATCTAATCTAACACAGGCTGCTTATATCAGAAACACACATTACATGGAATCATTCTATATACATACATATTTATTTTATTTAAAATCAAATTGATTTCCACATACTTCAGAGCTGCCTACATAGGCACCTGGTACTAACTAATAGAAATACTGCATTCTAGTATGATTTCTTAACGCTATACTAACTTTCAAGCCAACTTCAGCACAGTGCAGAAATCCACAGCAGCAAAGCCGGCTTTCTTGCTTTCTTGTGGTGGCAACAATGATTAAACATCCCATGATGCTTTGCTGCAGAGACTGATCCCCAGACATTGCAACAAAATTGATTGGCCAAAATAAATTACAGATTTTATGCTGATATAGCTTGGATTTTCATGGGCATTCCTTCTCAAAATCAACTCTCAGAAAACTGAATACATTTAAAAACTCTAGGGTGTTTATTCTGTTTATTTTTTTATTTTTTTAAATTCATACACTACTGATTCTCTTCCATCAGATGCATTCATAATAGATGAAAACTTCTATTTACCTTTAATTTCCCCACTACTCAAGTTCCTCTCCTCAGCTCTAGTTAAAATACTAAATTAGGCCTAACTCATGAAATTAAGAATGATCTCCTTATGTGAACTAGTTTTCTTTTAACACCTAATGCAAAATTTCTATTTTTCATTTCATGCCTTACTGAGTTTCCTTCCACTTTCATCAACACAAATATATCCCATGTTTTCATCATGCCAAATAATTCTAGCATTTCTTCCTTTTCGCCTATAGAAATCTTAGATTTTAAAGATTCCAGTGACTCTACTCAAATTAGAAATTTATACGCAATCAAGCTACAGGCAACAACATCCAAATCTCACTCAGTAATGGGATATACCAGAAACTTCACTCTAATGACAGCTTACAATTACTACCTTTACAGACCCAAAACAAATATTTATTTATCTGGAACAATCATCATGATTGTGACGATCAGCTTGGAGCCTGCTGATCACTACTGAAAACCTCTCCCTTAAAGAGCCATGTTTTCTCCATTTTCCCCATTGACTTTATATTGGTAGGTGATTGCAGGTCTGACTGGCCATTAGTTCAGTCCCCTAAGGTGGGATAATGAGGTACTGCAGATGGCTGATTGAATTAACTGATTAAGAGCAGGTAATTTAATCATGTTTATGGGCCGAGCCAAAGTTGTATTGTTCTGTTTGCCTGTAAGTGTTCTGTTGAAAATAAAGTGAACAGTACCCTCTTGGGACAGAATACAAGTGCCTAAACCTTATCTCTGGGACAACGAGTGGATTCCTCCCTGTTCCACTAGCTGACTCCACTGTACCAGTGTTTCAGAACTCCTGTGTTCCAGTAATCCGATGTTCCTGTGTTCTAGCTCCTGTCCGACATCATACCCCACACAGATCTGGAGCTTAAAGGGATATCTAAATTTCCTGGATGATGAATGCATCTGATGGAGGAGAATCAGAAGTGTATGAAAAAAAAAAGTTTGCATGAAAAAATACCAAAATAAACATTTAAGCACTTAACTTTAAGTTAGCAAAATCTATTGTAATTTCTGACAGTTTAAAATTAAGGTTGACACCCCCTCCAATTTGTTTTGGCCAATACGGTGAGAGAAAGATTTCAGATATAGCACTATGTTAGTTGTTATGGCAACACCACACGGCATAGCCAGGAAGCAGGGATGAGTCATATACCAGCAGTGACAACACTGCTCTCCTATTGTTTGTGGTGCAAAGAAGCATGGGATATGTAGGCAAAGGAGCCTGGGAAATGTTGTGTATCACTGACATGTGACAGGAAGCTGCAAGAAGGAAGCTGTAAGGAGATTGGCTGAGCAAGCAACAGCAGGTAAATAGTGGGTTACTATTCCTTCCCGGGTGCTGCATGCTGATTGGGGGGCCCCAGGAAGTTGTGTAGACACCCCCTGGAGGTGTCAACATAAACATTAGAGGTATTTTTAGATATTAATAAAAATAAAATGTTTTATGAGATGTGCTGCTTTTTGCCTACAGAGTGCAGAAATGTATTAATCCAGCTCACTTAGATATCCTTTTAATCGGTGGGAGTTCCAGAGCATTCCCATCCAGGTGACTGACTTCTGTTGACAGGGGAGCAAGCCAGCTATATCAGAGGCCATCTATATCTGCTCCTCAGGCTGACTGACTACTCCTGAAAGGTCCATGTGCCGTAACCCCTTATGGTGAAAAGATACTTGCTGTTGGCATTTGGAGGCCGTCTATAAGTTGTGCCATGCCAGTTACCTTCCAAGTTATCAAGAAATTATGAAAATCTGAATTCATATTTCTTTCACAACCAATCAATAATAAATTCAGCTATATCAACCAATACTAAGTAAATCTACAAAGTCTGGACGCTTTTCTCTCAGTACATTTGGAAAAATAAACCATCAAAATATCATATTAATACTATATTAACTTTTGCGGCCTATGATCAGTCAGAATTATAATTTTTTACCATAATTATCAAAACTTACTTTACAAGAAAACAACACAATCATTTTCAGACAGAGCTTCTTTTACAACAAAACACCCAGTCAAATTATTGTTTAAAGGACTATTTAGGCTCTCAGTAACAGGTGGAAAATTTAAATCAATAAATCAATTTTTGGATGCCTCTCCCATTTCAATATCATACTTAAAAAAGCTACTGATTTACAACTCTATTGTTTTCTAATTCCAGGTGAATTAATACTCTGATGGCTGAAAACAAGGAAGAACTAAAAAGCCTACTAATGAGAGGGAAAGAAGAGAGTGCAGAAGTTGGCCTGCTGCTCAACGTTAAAAAGATGAAGATCATACAAACAGCAATCTCTGTTCCTGGCAAATCGGGAAGAGGTGGAGGCAGTGACAGATTTTATTTCCCTTGGATCCAAGTTCTCTTCGGATGGTGACTGCAGCCATGAACTTTTCTTTTGGGGAAGAAAGCTATGCCAAGCTTGGACAAGCTATTAAAAAGTAAGAATGTATCAATATTAACAACGGTCGACATTGTTAGAACTATGGTATTCCCAGTAGTAACAAACGGATGTGAGATCTGGACTATAAAGAAGTCTGAGTGTTCGAGAATTGATGCCTTTGAATTGTGATGTCGGAGAACACTACTTAGAATCCCCTGGACTGCAAAAAAAGATCTAATAAATCAGCACTACAGGAAATCAAGCCATGAGGCTAAAGCTCAAATATTTTGTCCATATCACAAGACAGACAGATTCCCTAGAGAATATTCTGATGCTAGGAAAGAGTGAAGGCACACAAATAAAGGGATGGTAGAGGCAGAGATGGATAGATGATGTCAATTAAGTAATGAACATGAGCTTAAGGGAGCTTGAAGGCGCAGTTGTTGAAATATGTGTATGCAATTCATAAGGTCACATAGAGTCAGACATGACTGAACGACTAAACAACTACAAGTATCAAGGTCTTAATGTCTGTATTTGTGGTAGGAGCTAAGGCCAACTCTAGAAATTGCGTCATTTCATTTACAGCTTTTCGCACCTTCCTCTCTAAATATTTTTTCTTATTTTTCACTTTTTAGTTAAGTTGAGATATTTAGATAATCCAGGAATCCATAAATTGCAAATATAGGTAGCTCTGCTGGTATTCTCATTTAGTACTTTTATACGAACTTACAGACAGGTCCGTGTTGATCAGTCTGTCATAGTACAGACAATGGGATAGACAGGCTATGTACCATCAAAGTGGTCCAATGTTTTGGAACCTATTGGAGTCTTTTTCAAGAGTTGGTATCCCTGGACCCCTGTCAGCCTTGCCTAGCAACAGATTGTGTTATGCAATTCTGGACTAGGCATTGGGATATCTTCTATGGACTCCAGCGTTATAATGGTAAATGTTAGGTGGCATGGAGATCAATAGAAAACTCCATGATTATAGGTTGTAAACTATGGGCATCCATTGGGATCCCAATGTTATAGGCGTTAATGTTAGGTTCAATGGGGATCTATATGAACCCCCATTGTATATATGTCATTGTAATGTGCCATGAGTATCCATAAGGTTATAGTTGTTATGTTTTGTTGCTTATGTTGTAGGTTAAGGGCTGAATATTGTTAATATCATTTTAATTAAATAAATATAAAATATACCGTAGAGAATATCAGCATTTTGGCTAGGCAGAAACAGAATTAGTGTTTTGTTAAGCTTGTGTTTTTACGTTATGCTATTACTGTGTGTGTATAACTGTGTATGTGTGTGTGTATAACTGTGTATGTGTATAACTATGCGTGTGTATAACTGTGCATGTGTATAACTGTGTATGTGTATAACTGTGTATGTGTATAACTATGCGTGTGTATAACTGTGCATGTGTATAACTGTGTATGTGTATAACTGTGTATGTGTATAGCTGTGTGTGTGTGAGCACCTCTATATGTGTACATGTGTCTATAAGTATGTGTGTGTGTGTGTGTGTGTACCTGTATGTGTGTGTGTGTGTGTGTGTGTACCTGTATGTGTGTGTAGCTGTGTGTCTGTACCTGTATCTGTGTCTTTGTGTTTGTGTACCTCTGTGTATTTCTGTGTGTCTATACTTCTATGTGTGTGTGTTTATGGTTCTGTTTGTGTACCTCTATGTGTGTGCGTGTACCTATATGTGTGTGTACATCTGTGTGTGTGTTTATGTGTTTGTGTCTATGTGTGTACCTGTGTGTGTATACCTCTATGTGTGTGTGGGGACTAAGTGATCATGTTGTGTGTCTGACTGATACCTTCAGACATATAATACACGTCAAAAAATTACAACAATAAAATTGTAAGGCAGGTAATGCTGTTTGCCACACAAAGTAACTCTTTTGGTCGTCTGAGTACCTTCGGCGGTCATTGCAAGCCTCTCGGTTGGTGTATTTTTGGTTATCAGAGCCCCTTCGGCGCTCATTGCAAGGTCTGCACTGATCGCCTTTTGCCGCTCATTGTGAGCCTCTCCCCTGGTGTACTTTTGCTCTTCTGAGCACACTTGGCGCTCATTGTGAGCCGCGCGTTGAACGCATTTGGCGTTTATTGCGATCCTGTCGTCTGGTACTTTTTTTTTTCTGTATAAGTATTTTTTAATGTTATATTAATTAATTAATACAATCATAAATGAATATACTTTACCTATTTGTAATTAATATATGCAGCAAGCAATATCCTGAAGAGCTAGCAATCTGTTTTGATGTTCCTGCAGCATACAATACAGATTTGCACTGTTGTTGAGCTGAGGTGTAAGTGTCAGCAATGTGTGCAGTGTGTAGTGTAAGTAGGCTGCGTGCGCGAGGGGAAACCGTTTGTGTAGCTGTGTACTTCTGCATTCTTTAATGGTAATGTTATTAGTTGCAAGTTAGTGTTGTAAAATGACAGCGATTGTGTATGTGTTACGCGGGTGTGGATCATTTTGCATCCTCCCTAATAATTGTTTAATAAAAGTCTTATGTGTCTGGCGGGTTTTTGCGTGTTTATTGGTCGTGTAGCCTCGTTTTTGTTTTTTTCATCCACCATTTTTTTTTGTCGCTTAGGCGATTGTCGTGTGTGGAAACTCAGCAAATTGTCTTGCAACCTGACTCCCAGACATCGTGGCTATTTTTGAAATTTTTGGTGGTGTTATTGTTGTTTTTGTATGTATGTGGTTTGGCCGGTGGCAACCTCACTCAGTGTACATCCTGTCATATGTATGCAATACTGGAACAGATGATCCAGGGTCCATACCTCTGTGACAGGTGTGAGCATGTTGCCTCTCTGGAAGCTCAAATTGGAGAACTGGAGAGGAGAATTGCAGCACTTAGTGATATTGCTCCACTGTAAAGGGGGTTGGTGCTCACTGAGCACAGTTTAGCTGGGCCTAGAATGGAGTGTGGAGCTGGGGCTAGTGAGGATGTCCAGGGAGGTAGATGGGTTACAGTTAGAAGGGGAATCAGGGGGAACAGAAAGAGGCAGGCCAGTTCTGAGTTGGCAAACACCAATAGATTTGCCAGATTGAGTGAAACTGTTGGGGATGTCCATTCAGGAATGGCAATGCGAGATAGAGCTGTTCCCTCTAACAGCCGGGAGAACAGTTCTACTGGAGGAGAGGGAGGGCAGTATAGGCATGAGAAACAGGCAGGTTTTGGTGTTTGGAGACTCTATTATTAGGAAGGTAGACAGGGTGATTTGTCACCCAGATCCCAGCAATCGAACAGTTTGTTGTCTCCCGGGTGCTCGGGTTCGTCATGTTGTGGATCGGGTAGAAAAAATATTGGGAGGGGCTGGAAATGAACCGGCGGTCTTGGTACATATTGGTACCCATGACAAAGTTAGTGGAGTGTCCTAAAGAATAATTTTAGAGAACTAAGTAATTAGCTAAAGGCAAGGACCTCCAAGGTAGTATTTTCTGAGATACTACCAGTGCCACGTGTTAGCCCAGGGAGGCAAAAGGAGCTTAGGGAGGTTAATGCATGGCTAAAGATGTAGTGCACTAAAGAGGGGTTTGGGTTTTTAGAGCACTGGGCTGACTTCTCACTTCGGTACAATCTCTACAGCAGGGATAGACTGCAACTTAATGATGAGGGAACTTTTGTCCTAGGGGATAGGATGGTAGAAAGGCTGGAGGAGTTTTTAAACTAGTGGGTGGAGGGACTAGATATAAGTAATGGGGTAGAAAGTTTAGAGGGTATAAGGGATGAATTAACAACTCATAGGGGAGGAGATGGGGGAGGGGGAGTATAATCAATATGTAGGTAGTACTAAGTAACTCAAGTACAGTGGCAGGCACTTCAAAGCTACAGACTCATAACATAAGGTGTATGCTTGCTAATGCCAGAAGCTTGTCAGGAAAAATGGGAGAGTTAGAATTATTAGCAATTAATGAAAAATGGTATTTAATAGGCATTACCGAAGCATGGTGGGATGAATCTCATGACTGGACTGTTAATCTGGATGGTTATAACCTATTTAGGAAAGATAGGGGCAATGGTAAAAGTGGTCGAGGGATTTGTCTGTATGTTAAGCCTGAATTTAAGCCTATAGTCAGAGAAAATATTTTTGGTAGACCTAGTGATAAAGTTGAATGTTTGTGGGTAGAGTTGAATAGCGGAGCAGAAAATTCCAAACGAATATTTGTAGGAGTATGCTATAAACCCCCCAAATATAGCTGAACGTTAGGAAATACAATTATTAATAATGCAGCTAAGCATGGGCAAGTTCTAATAATGGGAGATTTTAATTACCCTGAAATAAACTGGATAAATGAGACCAGCAGTTCAGTGAAGGGGATCAGGTTCTTGAGTACACTCGGGGATCATTATCTGGTCAAGGTTATACAAGAGCCTACTAGAAATGAGGCCATCTTGGATTTAGTCCTCACAAATTATATTGATATAGTATCAAATGTTGGCATAGGGCAACCTTTGGGAAACAGGGATCACAACACCGTCTCATTTGAGATTGAATTAAAAAAACTAAATTTTAAGGGGCCAACAAAAACTCTTAGTTTTAAAAGGACAGATTTTAACGGTCTAAGGGCAGCAATACAAAGTATAGACTGGGACAGAGAACTGATAGGTAAAAACACTGAACATAAATGGACAACATTTAAATCCTTACTAAATATACAGTATATATTTATTACCATAAACCATGTGGGAATAAAAGTAAAAGGAGTAAATTCCATCCAATGTGGCTTAACAATGATTTAAAGATCAAGATACGGAGTAAAAAACAGGCATTTAAATTATACAAACAAGAGGGGACAGAGACTGCTTTACGGGAGTACAAGGAAATCAACAAGGCTTGCAAAAGGGCGATTAGACTGGCTAAAATAGAAAATGAAAAATGAGTTGCAAAAGAGAATAAGACTAACCCTAAAATATTTTTTAAGTATATTAATGGGAAGAAGGCGAGGAAGGAAGCTATAGGAACATTAGAATGGGAAACTGGCCATCTGAAGATTAGTGACCAAGAAAAGGCAGATGAGCTAAATAGGTTCTTTTCTTTGGGAAAACACAAGGGAGGTACCAGTGGTTGGGACACTGCAACATAATGGGGCTACACTACCGTCACCAAATAATTGGTTAACGCAGGAAGTAATCCAAAAGAAGTTGGAAAAAATAAATGTTAGTAAAGCCCCAGGTCCTGATGGAATACATCCAAGGGTACTGAGGGAACTGGATTCTGTAATAGCCAAACCATTATATTTAATTTTTCAAGATTCACTCAACACAGGGTTTCTACCCGATGACTGCAGAAAAGCAGATGTAATACCTATATTTAAAAAGGGAGCAAGAGCAAATTCAGGGAATTATAGACAGTGAGACTAACTTCTGTAGTGGGGAAGATTTTAGAAGAGTTAATAAGGGATAATATACAAGAATATGTCTATTCAAACAGGATTATAAGTAGGAGTCAACATGGATTTATGAGGGATACGTCATATCAAACAAATCTAATTAGTTTCTATGAGGAGGTTAATAGGAACCTAGATCAAGGCAACTCAGTGGATGTAGTCTTTTTGGATTTTGCAAAGGCTTTTGATACAGTGCCACATGGGAGACTATTGTGCAAACTGAGAGATACAGGAAATGCAGTAAATATCTGCTGATGGATTAAGAGCTGGCTAAAAGACAGGAAGCAAAGGGTTGTTGTAAATGGGACATACTCCGATTGGACTAATGTTGTAAGTGGGGTTCCTCAGGGTTCAGTATTAGGTCTTCTCCTTTTTAACATATTTATTAATGACTTAGAGGTGGGACTGGAAAGTAGTGTCTCCATTTTCGCTGATGACACAAAGTTGTGCAAGGTGAGGAAATCAGATAATGATGTGCTTTCCCTCCAAAGGGATTTACATAAAATTGAGGAATGAGCATGTAAGTGGCAGATGAGATTTAAAATGAATAAATGTAAAGTTATGCATCTGGGAAGGAAAAATAGCCATGCAATTTATAATCTTAATGGAGCAAATCTAGGGGTATCAAATATTGAAAGGGATTTGGGAGCTTGGGGACAACCACCTAGGTAACAGTGCTCAAAGCCAAGCAGCAGCTGCAAAGGCAAATAAAATATTAGCATGTTTTAAGAAGGGTATAGAAGCCAGGGAAGCAAATATATTTCTGCCACTATACAAAGCCCTAGTACGCCCTCATTTGGAATATGGAGTACAATTTTGGGCACCACTTCATAAAAAATACATTTTAGAGCTTGAAAAGTTACAGAAGAGGGCAACAAAACTAATAAGGGAAATGGAGGGGCTAAGTTATGAAGAAAGACTAACCAAATTAAACTTATTTGCTCTAGAAAAAAGGCATCTAAGACGGGATATGATGCCCCTATATAAATATATCCAGGGTCAATATAAAGCTTTGTCAAGTGAGCTTTTTGTGCCAAGAGGTTTTCAACTGACAAGAGGACACCCCTTGAGGTTAGAAGTAAAAATATTCCACCTTATAGAAAGAAAAGGGTTCTTTACAGTAAGGGTGGTAAATCTGTGGAATTCTCTACCAAAGGAGGTGGTGACAGCGGATTTGATAGATAACTTTAAAAAGGGATTGGATATATTTTGAAATAAAAAAGGCATTCAGGTTTATCCTGGTTAATTAGAGAGAGTATTGATCCAAGGAGGAATCCGATCGCCAATATTGGCTAGGTTCACGATTGGCTAGATTCACTTGTTGTTTTTTTCTGGATCAATTAAAAAAATAATCTGCATATTGCAGAATACAGGAGATCTTAAAAGGTTGAACTTGATGCACTAAAATTATTTTTTCAACCCCAATTACTATGTAACTATGTAACATTAGTAATTATATAAACCATGAACATAGAGAAAATCTAAAAATGATCACACTCTATTTTTGTCGGTGCATTTCCATCTTGGACTGCTAGTCTGCGTGTACCCTGAGGAAAAGTTTTTCCACTGGGACTTGCTCTTCTATTTAATTGTCATTTTCAAATCAAGTATTAAATAAGAGCACAAGCTACTTAAAACACTTCAGTGGCAATTTAACTATTTTTGTGCCAAACAGGGTTTAGTCAGTACATATTCTGTAAATTAATTTTCATCACAAATGAATAAATATAATAAAAAAATATTGCTATTAAGCAATAATGATTCCATACCAGATATTGTATTATTTTACAATAATAGCTACCTGAAAAAAAGAGGTAACAAAAGCCACTATTATTATATTGTCTTTGAATTGTAATGGTTTTGATACAGAATTACGAAATACAGTATGACTAATTTAATATTTTCTTTCGTAAAGGTTACAATTGAAGTTACAGTTTTTGTAGCTAATTATAAAGTATATAATAGAAATAATTATGTTTACCATTTAAATAAAGGAGATGTGGGTAACCACTTTGGTGAATGTTTAAGATATGACAATGAAGCAGGATTAGTCAGCCCTTTATGTACTTTATAAGGTTGTTGTCCAACACAATGTTCTTTTTTGTGTTACTTAATGTCAGAGGTATTTCCGGATAATCTGTGTTCTATGTGTACTACCTGCATTAAAGGGACATGGAAGGTTCCTGGATGTTACTGGGTATATAATATCCCTGTGTATCTATTTACTGACATGTACTTTATTTTATTAGGAAGTGCTCATAAAATCTGTTTTATTGCCTAAAATCAAACAAATAGTCCCTGTATGGGTCTGCCCACTGCAGCACATGCAGACACAGACTCTGTACTGCTGGATGTGTAGTATAATGTCCTAGCCTATCATAGGCCATGTCTCAGCTGCATGTTGCTGAGATGGTCACTGATTGAGTAGTATGAGACACAGCACACCCAGTACTACAGAGTCTGTGTTTTCATGAGCTGCAGAGTAAATAGATACACAGGGATATCATATACCTAGCAAAATCCAGGAACCTTCCATATTCCTTTAAGTAAGAAAAAGGAAATATATAAGTAAAATTATGCTGATTGTCAGATATGTGATCAGCAGCATGAAAACATGTCATCATTTTCCGTATATTAGTATAAATTATCCCCGGCCTATCCTTGCATGTTTTATTCATATAATTAAGAATTATGTGGTCTAAAAATGTTGGTTTATTCTATATAGTTTAAAGTCTTAATTCTTTTTATTTTTTTGTGCATTTTCTTAGTTGTACCGTAAAAACACTTTATCACAATAATGTTACATAGTTACATAGTTACATAGTATTTAAGGTTGAAAAAAGACTTTCAGTCCATCAAGTTCAACCTTTTGAGATCTCCTTTGATCTGCAATATGCGGATTAACTATTAATTCATTAGTTGTTAATTAATTATTAATCAATTATTTCATGTTTTTTTTATTTTATTTATTTTTTTATTATTATGAATTAGTCCAGAGGAAGGCAAATAGAAAAAAAAAAAAAAAAAAAAACACAAGCGAGACTTAGCCAATTGTCTAAAGGGGAAATGTTAAAAATTTGGATCATTACTGTCTCTCTAATTATCCATGATAAACCTGAATTCCCTTTTTAATTAGAAATAAATCTAGTCCCCTTTTAAAGTTATCTATCTGACCTCCTCTGGTAGAGAATTCCACAGATTAACCACCCTTACTGTGAAGAACCCTTTTCTTTCTATAAGGTGGAATCTTTTTACTTCTAACCTCAAGGGATGTCCTCTTGTCAGTTGAAAACCTCTTGGCACAAAAAGCTCCCCCGACAAATCTTTATACTGACCCTGGATGTATTTATATAAGGTAATCATATCTCCTCTTAGACGCCTTTTTTCTAGAGAAAATAAGTTTAATTTGGTTAGTCTTTCTTCATAACTTAGCCCCTCCATTCCCCTTATTAGTTTTGTTGTCCTTCTCTGTACCTTTTCCAGCTCTAAAATGTCCTTTTTATGAAGTGGTGCCCAAAATTATACTCCATATTCCAAATGAGGGCGTACTGGAGATTTGTATAGTGGCAGAATTATATTTGCTTCCCTGGCTTCTATACCCTTCTTAATACATGCTAATATTTTATTTGCCTTTGCAGCTGCTGCTTGGCTTTGAGCACTGTTACCTAGGTGGTTGTCCACATGCACTCCCAAATCCCTTTCAATATCTGATACACCTAGATTTGCTCCATTAAGATAATAAATTGCATGGCTATTTTTCCTTCCCAGATGCATAACCTTACATTTATTCGTATTAAATCTCATCTGCCATTTAGATGCCCATTCCTCAATTTTATGTAAATCCCCTTGGAGGGAAAGCACATCATTTTCTGATTTAATTACCTTGCACAACTTTGTGTCATCAGCGAAAATGGAGACCCCACACTCCAATCCTACCTCTAAGTCATTAATAAATATGTTAAAAAGGAGAGGACCTAATACTGAACCCTGAGGAACCCCACTTACCACATTAGTCCAATCGGAGTATGTTCCATTTACAACAACCCTTTGCTTCCTGTCTTTTAGCCAGCTCTCAATCCATGAGCAGATATTTACTGCAATTCCTGTATCCCTTAGTTTGCCCAATAGTCTCCCATGTGGCACTGTATCAAAAGCCTTTGCAAAATCCAAAAAGACTAAATCCACTGAGTTGCCTTGATCCAGGTTTCTACTAACCTCCTCATAGAAACTAATTAGATTTGTTTGACATGACCTATCCCTCATAAACCCATGTTGACTCCTACTTATAATCCTGTTCAAATAGACATATTCTTGTATATTATCCCTTATTAAACCTTCTAAAAGCTTCCCCACTACAGAAGTGAGGCTCACTGGTCTATAATTCCCCAGATTTGCTCTTGCTCCCTTTTTAAATATAGGTATCACATCAGCTTTTCTCCAGTCATCTGGTAGAGACCCTGTGTTGAGTGAATCTTGAAAAATTAAATATAATGGTTTGGCTATTACAGAACCCAGTTCCCTTAGTACCCTTGGATGTATTCCATCAGGACCCGGGGCTTTATTAACATTTATTTTTTCCAACCTCTTTTGGATTACTTCCTGTGTTAACCAATTATTTGGCAAATGTAGTGTAGCCCCATTATGTTGCAGTGTCCCAACCACTGATACCTCCCTTGTGTATACTGAAGAAAAGAACCTATTTAGCTCATCTGCCTTTTCCTGGTCACTAATTTTCAGACAGCCTGTTTCACATTGTAATGTTCCTATAGCTTCCTTACTCGCCTTCTTCCCATTAATATACTTAAAAAATATTTTAGGGTTAGTCTTACTCTTTTTTGCAATTAATTTTTCATTTTCTATTTTAGCCAGTCTAATCGCGCTTTTGCAAGCCTTGTTGATTTCCTTGTATTCCCGTAAAGCAGTCTCTGTCCCCTCTTGTTTGTATAATTTAAATGCCTGTTTTTTACTCCGTATCTTGATCTTTAAATCATTGTTAAACCACATGGGTTGTGATTTACTCCTTTTACTTTTATTCCCACACGGTATATGCTGATGTGTATGTATATTTAGTAAGGATTTAAATGTTGTCCATTTATGTTCAGTGTTTTTACCTTCTCTGTCCCATTCTATACTTTGTATTGCTGCCCTTAGACCGTTAAAATCTGCCCTTTTAAAATTTAGAGTTTTTGTTGGCCCCTTAAAATGTTGTTTTTTTAATTCAATCTCAAATGAGACTGTTGTGATCACTGTTTCCCAAAGGTTGCCCTATTTCAACATTTGATACAATATCAATATTATTTGTAATGAGTAAATCTAAGATAGCTTCATTTCTAGTAGGCTCCTGTATAACCTGGGCCAGATAATGATCCCTGAGTGTACTCAAGAACCTGCTCCCCTTAGCTGAACTGCTGGTCTCATTTATCCAGTTTATTTCAGGGTAATTAAAATCTCCCATTATTAGAACTTGCCCGTGCTTAGCTGCATTTCCAATCTGTAACAATAATTGTATTTCCTCACTTTCAGCTATATTTGGGGGTTTATAGCATACTCCTACTAATATTCTTTTGGAATTTGCTGCTCCGCTATTTAACTCCACCCACAAACGTTCAACTTTATCACTCGGTCCACCATAAATATCTTCTCTGACTATAACCTTAAATTCAGGCTTAACATACAGACAAATCCCTCCTCCTCGTTTACCATTGCCTCTATCTTTCCTAAATAGGTTATACCATCCAGATTAACAGTCTAGTCTTGAGATTCATCCCACCACGTTTCGGTAATGCCTATTAAATCCCATTTTTCATTAATTGCTAATAATTCTAACTCTCCCATTTTTCCTGGCAAGCTTCTGGCATTAGCAAGCATACACCTTATGTTATGAGTCTGTAGTTCTGAAGTGCCTGCCACTGAACTTGAATTACTTAGTACTACCTCCATATTGACTATACTACCCCTCCCCCCATCTCCTCCCCTATGAGTTGTTAATTCATCCCTTATGCCCTCTACACTTTCTACCCCATTACTTATATCTAGTCCCTCCCCCCCACCTACTAGTTTAAAAACTCCTCCAGCCTTTGTACCATCCTATCCCCTAGTACAAAAGCTCCCTCATCATTAAGGTGCAATCCATCCCTACTGTAGAGATTGTACCGAAGTGAGAAGTCAGCCCAGTGCTCTAAAAAGCCAAACCCTTTTTTAGTGCACCACATCTTTAGCCACGCATTAACCTCCCTAATCTCCTTCTGCCTCCCTGGGCTAGCACGTGGCACTGGTAGTATCTCAGAAAATACTACCTTGGAGGTCCTTTCCTTCAGCTTATTACCTAGTTCTCTAAAATCATTCTTTAGGACACTCCATCTTCCACTAACTTTGTCATTGGTACCAATATGTACCAAGACCGCCGGTTCATTTCCAGCCCCTCCCAATAATTTGTCTACCCGATCCACAACATGACGAACCCGAGCACCCGGGAGACAGCAAACTGTTCGATTGCTGGGATCTGGGTGACAAATCACCCTGTCTACCTTCCTAATAATAGAGTCCCCTACAACCAAAACCTGTCTGTTCTGCCTATTCTGCCCTCCCTCTTCTCCAGTAGAGCTGTTCGCCTGGCTGTTAGAAGGAACAGCTCTATCTGGCATTGCCATTCCTGAATGGACATCGCCAACAGTTTCACTCAATCTGGCAAATCTGTTGTTGTTTGCCAACTCAGAACTAGCCTGCCTCCTCCTGTTCCCCCTGCTTCCCCTTGTAACTGTAACCCAGCTGCCTCCCTGGACATCCTCACTAGCCCCAGCTCCACCCTCCATGCTAGGCCCAGCTAAACTGTGCTCAGTGAGCACCAACCCCCTTTCCAGTGGAGCAATATCACTAA
Source organism: Discoglossus pictus (assembly GCA_027410445.1). Classification (NCBI taxonomy): domain Eukaryota; kingdom Metazoa; phylum Chordata; class Amphibia; order Anura; family Alytidae; genus Discoglossus; species Discoglossus pictus. The sequence continues at coordinate 14,792,974 of CM050166.1, forward strand.
GTGCTGCAATTCTCCTCTCCAGATCTCCAATTTGAGCTTCCAGAGAGGCAACATGCTCACACCTCTCACAGAGGTATGGACCCTGGATCATCTGTTCCAGTATTGCATACATATGACAGGATGTACAGTGAATAAGGTTGCCACTGGATTGACTCATAATTATTATTATTGTCTACGAAATTTCAGTGGGAAAATAAAGAATATAAAATAATATATTTATATAAAGTTTTTCTCCTTTGCACTATAAATCTGCCCTCCCTTTTCTTTGAAGGCCCTCCTTTTATTTAAACTCCTAGGCTTTTACTAGAATTGCACTTGATACTGAAAATGTTTGCAAGCTCACAAGTTCCCCTTCTCCGGTTTCTATTAACTTCTGCCTTCTCGCCTGGGCACAATTAGTGCACTCTGAAATTTATCAGCCTTTACTTGTAAGGTAAATCCACTTGTAAACAGGCCCCAAACCAGCTCACAAACCTTTTATACAAGTTTAACAGTCAAACCACACCCCTCTCACCTGGGCACAATGAGTGCACTCTGCAGTTTATCAGCTTTTACTTTTTAAGGTAAATCCACTTGTAAATGTGATATTTACTACTTAAAAGACCTGAACATTGCTCCATTTCAGAAGCCTTTTTTTTTTTTGGTTTAAGTTTACAATATGTGCTTCTTAATAACTAAACATAACAGGCAAAGCATAAAATAAATAACATAAAATAAATATGTTTTCTATGCAATTATTATTTACTCACAGTTTTCCATTTCCTCATCTGAGCTGCTTCTTTCAGCTGCTTTTCTCAGCACAGTGTGAATTGTCATGTTAGTAGTATTTCATTATTTCTATTAAAAGCACTGACATTTATAGCTGGCACATTTCCATTGTAGACGTGAAAGCTTCCTGTGCATTCAAGGTCTCCTCCCACCTATGGAAGTAGATTAGCATAAACCAAAATAGCAGTTGCGACTGCAGCACATCTACATATAATAAACTACAATTTAAAGCTTAAGATTTTTTTTCTATTTCTAAAGCTTTTATCAAGTTTAGTTCAACAGAGTAGATGTTAAATGCAGCATTACAGCGGTCACTTAAGGACTTGGGATACTTTGCCTTAAAGGACTACAGAACTCTAGAAAAAATGTCTTCATTGAATTAAAATTTACTTTTTTTCTACGCTATTTATAAATGTTTTACTTGCTTTTTTTGTCACTCGTATTACTCAGTATCAGGGCTGCACTTTTGCCCCTAACATTCTTCCTCAATGATGTCTTCCTCCATCTTGTGTAGTTCATGCTTGCAACGTCATATGGAAATATGATATCCACACAGCTGGGCAGGTTCCACTTACAACATGACATCAGGAGCCTCTCTACAGCCAGCTGTTAATGTGATCTATCTTCCAAGCAAGAAAATAAAACTTTTGTATATTTTTGAACCAAGCCATATATATTTATTGGAAGTATGTAAGTATAATTATGTTTTTTTAATTGAAGAATTTTGTGTGCTTTCCAATAATTTGTATTACACATTAATTAATAAATTGTTCTTTATATGAAAGTGGATGAATCACACCAACGTCTAACTGTATAGAGGTTCCTTTTGTCATACTGTAAAAGGAACCTGCCAAGCTGTGTGGATGGCTCTGCCCGTTGCTACACTCAACAGTGAACAGTTTGCATATACCAGTTGCACGCACCAGCTAAAAAAGATGGATGAGGACATCAGTGAGGGAGAATGTGAGGGGAAAAAGAGGGCAGCCCCTATACTGAGTAATTTGAGCAATAGTGAAGCTCCTCCTGTCATAATGTGGTACCTGCCCAGCTGTGTGCATGGCTCTGTCCACCCAAAACACCATCTGTGCATATACATTTGCAACAGATAGATGTAGAGGATATTAGTGAGGAAAAATCTTCCAAAAAAATAATAGCATACATAACATCACATAACCACCCCCTCTTACCCTGTGTAACCCCAAATACAATCACATTTTCTCTGTTACAGATGTGCGAAAGCTCATTTATTTATTGACTTGAATGAAAGTGGATGATTTAATTAAACCAGAAACGTCATGACCCAGAGGAGAGGGTCAGATTAATCTCCATAATTCTACCATCTTGTTTACAGGAATCCTCCCTATTCCAGGAGCATTGGGATGCAGAATAGGAATCAAGGGGTTAAAAATAACAAATGGAGGTTATAACCACTAAATATCTGTGAACACCATGCTTATGTTCCCTAGAACAGTGTGTCTTTATTGGAAAAAGTTGAAACATTTATAGTCAAACAGAACAACACAACTTTGGTTCTACCTACAAACATGAGTGGCCAAATCTGGTAATGCATGATTAAGTTTAATTTTTCTATTTTTGTGTCCCCTGTTTATTAAATCTGGGGGGAGGGTGTCAGGCACATCACTTTGTATTAGTGTAAAGACCATTCAAGTTGGAGGAGAGGGCAGCCATTTTTTCTGTAATAGGTTGTTGACAACCAGAATGGATGTTCTCCAGTAGGGCCCTCAACTCTTGCTCTATTTAAAGTCTGTTTTGTTCAGATGTTTATTCTATGCCTTCAATGAAGCAATGGTAAATGTTGACACTTTATTAATACAAATAATAACTTTGGTACACAATATACAACAGCTAACTCAAAATAATAAACTGCATTCTGTTCACTTCCTCTGTCAAAAGACAGTTTTGCTTCAAGAACAACTGTTAGGTATAAATTGACTTTGCAATTATTTATTAGACAACATGAAAAGCTGTTGATATTTGCTAACAGACACCAAATAAATAGCATAAAACAAACTAACATATCCATTATAAAAACTAATAAACAAATCTACAAACTGTATATTGAAAAAGATACCATTATAAATAGAAGATTAGAGGCAAAAATAATCAATATTTAAATTCCGGTGATTTCAGCGAGTCTTCTTTCTGGCAAGAATCAATTGTCTGTGTCAAGAATAATAAACAGCTTTTTATTAACAATGTAGGAATTTTCAGATAAGAAAACATTACAGAATTAAAAGTAATCTTCTCATAAAATGGTGCATGGAAATCAATCACAGTGTAATAAATCAAAACTATTTGTTATGTGTGTTAATATTTGTAGGGAAAGCTGATATATAGAGCATTTGTCTTTTTATAAGATACAGCTTAATCTGAGTACTGTCAGATACAGGACATATTTTATCACAGCTTTTGAATTCACTCTGTAAGGGTAATATGGATTCCTTTAAGGTTTATTTAATACATGTACAGATGGGTTAAGCCTTACTGCTAAATGAATGCTGTAATGCTCTGACTGAGGTACTGATAATTATAAAATTCATATTCAATAAATAAAAAAAATAATATTGAATATTGTCCGCTTAGTTGTCTCCGCAGCAGTGCTGCACAGTAGAATCACACTACAGTACATTATTTTATTATTACTAATATTATTATTATTATTATTATTATTATTATTATTATTATCATTATTAATAATAACCATTATTTGTAAAACACCAACATATTCTGGAGTAAGTACAAGTCAAATACTATTTTAATACATTGCAAAATAATGGAGGACCCTGTCTTTTAGCTTAAAAGCAAACATACATTGTGCTTTCCCTAAAACACCTACTAGATTGAAAACTCGATGTGTAATAGATGAGTTGTGTATATTATATGAGCTCCTTTAACCCTCCTAACGGAAATCCCGAGTGTAACTCAGGGTTAATCTTTAGTTCCTAAAATGGTAACCCCGAGCCACGCTCGGGATTACTGCAGGGAGTGCAGGTGCGGATCTGGAGGGGGCCCAGTGCTGCGAAATTTGCCTGGGCCACCTCAGCACACCATTCCTCCTTATCCTCCTTCCCCTCCTCTTCCCCCCTTATCCTCCTCCTCCCTCCTTCCCCCTTATCCTCCTCCTACTCACTTCCCCTTCTTCAAGCACCTTCCTTTCCACTTTCCCCTCTTTCCTTACTAACATCCGATAATCTGATGTTATTCCTTCCCCTGCAGCATGTCTTCTGGCTATGCTAATGACGTGACATCACATGCGAGTTACGTCATTAGCATATGCCGGTCTCGGTCACAGCTAGAAGATGTGTCTGTTAATGTCTGTGTATAAATAGTCAATGAGTTTGTTAGCTCTCACGTGGATGCACTGAGCAGGCTAGAGCCATGGGAAGCAGAAAAGAACTGTCAAAAGACCTGCATAACAAGGTAATAGAGCTTCATAAAGATGGAAAAGAATATACAAAGCTAACCAAGTCCTTAAAAACGACAGTCAGTACTGTTCAGTCACTTATAAGAAGTGAAAAATTCGGGGATCTCTTGATACCATGCCAAGGTCAGGTAGACCAAGAAAGATTTAAGTCACAACTGCCAGAAGAATTGTTCAGAATACAAAGAAAGAGCCTCAGGAGAAATACAGGCTGCTCTGGAAAAAGACGGTGTGGTTGTTTCATGGAGCACAATACGATGATACTTGAACACAAATGAGTTGCATGGTCGAGATGCCAGAAGGAAGCCTTTACAGTGCCATTGCCCCCTAAAATCCTGGGTACAATATGCCCGACAACACCTTGACATGCCTCACACTGGGCTCTATTCAGTTGAGGTTTCGGGAGATCCGGGGGCCTGTAAGTGAAGTCACAAGCTACTTTGCTAATAAATTGGCATCATTTTTTGGGCTCATATTGGCTTCTGAGTTATGGGCTTGAAAAAATGGCGATGGTTAACCTCGCAACTTACAGCCTCCAGTAGCCTTTGATCTTTTACTTTTGCAAGGCTAAAATCACAAATTGCTATTCAATTGCTCAATTGAACGAGTGCAAAGGAGTTAAACACCTATTCGTAGCACTGTAAAAGCAAATAAAAAATCAATACTGCACTGTAAATGATGGGGAAAGTGATGACAGACAGAATTAATTGCACAACAGTCTCAAGCTCGCAAATCGGCAGGAAATAAATTTTCTTTTTATGTTAAATTTCGGGGCTAAACCGATCTTGGGTATCAAAGAGTTAATACATATTAGGCCACCCACATGGACTAGAACTGTATTGGCATTCATTTTCATAATTCTGTATTGTTCGGGTTTGCGAGTCTGATCGCAAATCGGAACCCTGAAGCTAATTGATTGACATGTAACCTCCATGTTTTACTGCAGTAATAATGACAGTCTCCTTTTCTATTGGCTGATTTCAAATGGCAAGTTACGGGCTTGCTTGATTGATCATGTTCCCGCCCTGAACTGCTCCGAACCAATGCATGGTTTACGGTTTTCGGCTTTGGGACAGTAACTTGCGGCTTTGGGTAATTGAATAGCATCGCAATAGGACACCAACAGGAGCCCACAACACACTTGCAGACATTCGGCTGTCTGCGATCGAGTTGCGGGCTTCAAATTTAATGTGGCCCACTGTAATTTGGAGTGATGAGACCAAAATAGAGCTTTATGGTCACAACCATAAGCTCTATGTTTGGAGAGGTGTCAACAAGGCCTAAAGTGAAAAGAATACCATCCCCACTGTAAAGAATGGTGGTGGCTCACTGATGTTTTGGGGGGGTTGAGCTCTAAATCTTGTGAAAATTGATGGCAAGATGAATGCAGCATGTTATCAGAAAATACTGGCAGACAATTTGCATTCTTCTGCACGAAGGCTGTGCATGGGTCGCTCTTGCACTTTTCAGCATGACAATGACCCTCCAGTGGTTACAGTAGAATAAGGTGGATGGTTGTGGCGTGGCCATCACAGTCTCCTGACCTTAATATCATCGAGCCGCTCTGGGGAGATCTCAAACGTGAGGTTCATGCAAGACGAGCAAAGACTTTGCATGACCTGGAGGTATATTGCCAAGACCAATAGGCAGCTATACCAAGAATTAGGGGCCTTATAGACTGCACGCTGTCATTGATGCTAAAGGGGGCAAATCACAGTATTAAGAACTAAGGGTCATTTTATTTTTTTCTTTGTTGCCGTGTTTTGTTTTATGATTGTGCCATTCTGTTATAACCTACAGTTGAATATGTATTCCATAAAAAATAAAAGAAATGTGTTTTGCCTGCTCACTCATGTTTTCTTTAAAAATGGTAGATATATTACCAATTCACCAAGGGTATGGAAACATTTGAGCACAACTGTACATTAAGGTCATGATTAAGTACTTTATTCTGGAGGCTATGGGAAGCCAGTGGAATGACAAACAGAGAGGTGCTGCAGACACTGAGCGTTGAGTATGGTAGATGAGTCTAGCAGAGACATTTATTGTGTAGTGGAGAGAGATGGGTGACGGGGAGGCCAGCAAGGAGAGACTTGCAGTAGTCAAGGCGAAATATGGTGAGAGAATGGATTAGAATATTAGTTGTGTCTTATGTAAAATAGTGATGTATTCTGGAGAGGTTTGTTTATGTGAAAATGTCAAGATTGTGAGGTTGATTGTAGGTGAAAAATAAAAGAGAGCAAAGGATCCAGTAGTACCACAAGACAACGAGCCTGAGCGGTGGGAGTGATGGCATTATCAACAGTGAAAGGTACATGAGGAGTGGAAGCTGTGGAAGTGGGTGAAAAGATTAGGAGCTCAGTCTACGACATTTTGAATTTGAGTTGATGGGCAGACATAAAGGAGAATATGCTTGAGAGTCAGTTGGCAACTCGTGCTGGAAGGGAGGGGGGTAATTTCGGTGCTGAGAGGAATATTTGAGTGCCATCTGCATATTGATGATACTGCTACCAAGTGAGAATGTATAGACAGAGAAAAGAATGGGTCCTAGAACTGAACCTTGGGGTATGCCAAAAGTCACAAGGAGAGGAGAAGAAGAGGTTTCAGAGAAAGAGACCCTAAATGTTTGATCTTTTTAGATATGATGTGAATCATAAGAGGGCAGTGTCATGGATGCCAAGAGAGCTGAGAGTTTGGATAAGAAGAGGGTGGTCAACTGTATCAAAGTCAGCAGTGCGGTTTCAGGAGAACTTAAATACATTTCCTTCCCATATATCTACATAATCCCCTTCCCATGTCAGGGAAGGGGTTAAAAATAATAAAAGATTGTCAGGGGTTTAAGTCCTATGGGGTGAAGGGAACTCCAGGGTTTCCCTCTCCTGCTTACATAGATCGCTACTCTATACTATAACCATGGTGGTCTATTTTAACCCCCATGGCACCTAATGTTTAAAGGGCCAACATGGCATCTAAATATTAACCAACTCTACAGAGGTCCTTAAAAGATCTCTGTGGCACCTAATAATATAGACCCCCATGATATTCTAATAATAACCCCTTATTTGACATGGGGTCCTCAAGGACGCTCTAATAAAAAAACAATAAATACACCATTGATTAAAATTATATAAATATTTAATATATACTAAATTACAAAACAAATCCCCCAAAATAATAAAAATAAATATTATCTGCAGAAAATAAAAAAGGAATAATACACATAAAAGCAAGTAAAATAAATAAATAAAAAAACAATCCAATCCAAAAAATAAATTGAAGCTGTATGGTAAAACCATCCATACCTACCTACCCTTAATGCCTACTATACCTACCTACCCTTACTACAAATCCAGGGATGATCATCAATGCCCCTGTCATCAATCTTCTGCCCTGGATCAAATGGAATATGCATTTTGATTTAAGATTCTGGTCTTCTTTATTGTTGATTAGAGTCAGTGGATCCTGATCTTCTGGGACTTTGAAATGGCCCTCCACCTAAAAATCCCAATGATCTATAAAAATACATTACACAAACAGAGCCCCTCCGATGAGGAACTCCCCTGCAACAAATGGCTTTTGAAGAGGTTTCATGGCATAACTTTTTCTGTCTTCTGATTGGCTGAAATGTGTGTCTAGTACTACAAAGATATTTGAACACATCATCATAGGAGATTGGAATGCTAAAATATGGAACCAAAAGATACATAGAATTAAGGCAAATTTGGTCAGAGATTAGTAGAATTCTCTCAAGATAACTCTCTGGTCATAGCAAACATCCTCTTCCAACACCCTCGGAGATGACTCTACATATGGACATCACTAGATGGACAAGATATAAATGAGATTGACTATATACTTTGTAGTCAAAAATAGAGGAGCTCTATAAAGTCAGCAAAAACAAGACCTGGAGCTTACTGGGGCTCAGACCATGAGCTTCTTATTGCAAACTTCATAATTAAACTGAAGAAAAGAAGATAAAAATCAGACCAAGCAGATATGAAATAAATAATATCTCTAGTGAATATGCAGTGGAGGTAAATAATAGATTTAAGGGAATAGATAGAATTCGACCCTTACAAGGTCATCAAGTGGTTTTGTCTAGGAAGCAGGTCTTAAAGCATTTAAGAACAATCTGGTTAGATAGAGATGAACTTAGGCTACAAGTAAAGTAAAGTAATTGTCATTGGCAATCAGTTTAACACAGCAAGTCCCCAACAAATGACCTTGTAGTGGGTGAAGACCATCAGCTGTCAATATTGATCTGCAAAGTAAATGTAATATTCACTGCTGCTTTTTTAAATCATTGAATATATTCATTTTTATTGATGGGCCGAATTGTCTGAATTCTGCCCAATTTATAATGTCTGCATTACTTTAGCTGCACAGCACTAGTTTGTTTGCTGGCATCAACTTCTACCAATTAAACCAATATAAATTCATTTTTCTAGGCAATGCAATTTATGAAACATTTTTAATACAATAGATATCCTCTGGTAACTTTTAATTTACCTAGAATTCCATTGGGAGACTGATCAGTTTTGTAAAACTGCAAAACCAAATTGCTATATGGAGATATAAATGTTCAAATCCCCAAACAGAAATAGTACGTACAGCTATGATGTATTATGAATAGTGTATTTATTATAATTTCAGAAAATGCTAGTCTGAGTATTTATTATTTTCTAAATAATAATAGGGAATTTAGATATGAGAGAATGGTCAACAGACGTGGAATGTTGTTTATGGCTTTTTCTTTAAATTTATTTTTATTGTTATCAGCTGTAAATTAATTTACCTTATGGTGGTCAAAAGAGCGATAGAAGCCTCTACCATGCAGAATACAGTAAATAAATAGTACATTTGAATATCTAAAAATCAGTTTAAAATTCCCAGAATTCCAAGAAATACAGTTATCCCACTGCATTCTGGGAAACTGGGCAGGGACATGCAAATGTGTCCACTATGCATTTTTATTCTTTAATCCAATATCACTTTAAACATGGCTTCTTTTAGGAATATGCTCGCTGTATTGCACAACTTTAAAGCAAAGCACAGCATAGAATGGATTATGCACAAGTGAGGAAACATATCCATCTGTTTTTTTCTTAAACAGATATCATCAGTGTGGGTCTGGTTCCTAACTCGTCCTATAGAATTTGTGGGAAGACTACCACCCTACATTGTGTTCATATTTGTTTGTTTAAAAATAAGTTGAAAACATATTTCCTGCCCAGAATTCCAAGAAATATAGTTATCACACTGCACTCTGGGAAGTCAATTCCACATTATCTTTCAGGGTCAAGATTCACCAAATGTAAATGATGGATAAGAGTGGCATAACTCCCAACATTCGGAATAGCCAAAGATAGACACATACTCTTGAAAAAACTAAATTATTAACTAGTGTTACCACTATTATTATTATTTTCATTTATTATCCATTATTTGTAATGTGCCAACATACAGGCTGATTCAATTGACCAAATCCCAATTACGTAAGCCGATAATGTAGCCCGTAAATGTAAACTGATATTCAATTACATTTAGCTACTCTCATTCCATTTGCGCGTTACAGGCTCAAAATCCCTGCGGTTGTCAAAAATGTAACTCAGTCCTATATCCTCCATTGATGTTTCAAGCCCGTAAATGTTACCAGTGCTAAAAACGACAAATCAATACTCGATTACAAAAATTCAGCAAGCCCGCAATTGCCTTCAAACTCAAAACGGCAAATGTATCAAATAATTATACCAATAATAGACAGGACTTGCAAGTGGGTTAAACATGTGTTTGTATAACTGCAGCAGCAAATAAACACACACTATTGTACTTTAAAATACTGGGAAAGCAATGAAAGGCATTAGAATGAATTGCACAATAGACTCAAGCTTGCAAATCTGCAATAAAAAAATATTATTTCTATCTTTTATTTCTGTGTTATAACGATCCCGGAAATCAACTGGTTAATACATATCAGGCCACCCACATGGACATAAACAGATGCTTTAATGTATTTCAAGATAGCTGGAGTGCAACCCGATCGTAACACATTACTTATCTGCGTGTATTAATTACCGTATTTATCGGCGTGTAACACGCACTGGCGTATAACAAGCACCTCATTTTAAGAGGGAAATTTCAGGAAAAAAATAAATTTCAAATAAAGAACTTTGAAGCAAAATCCTCAACCTCAACCTCCCTCCTCATCCTCAACCTCCCTCCTCAACCCCCTCCTCAAACCCCCCATCCTCAACCCCCTCCTCCACCCCCCCATCCTCATCTTCCTTCCTCAACCCCCCTATCCTCAACCCCCTCCTCAACATCAACCCCCCTCCCCAAACCCCCTCCTCATCCTCAACCCCCTCCTCATCCTCAACCCCCCTCCTCATCCTCCCTCCTCATCCTCCCTCCTCAACCTCCCCATCCTCAACCCCTTCCTCAACCTCCCTCCTCAAACCCCCTCCTCAACCCCCCATCAACCCCCCTCAACACCCCTCCTCAACCCCCCTCCTCATCCTCAACCCACTCCTCAAACTCCCTCCTCAAACCCCCTCCTCAACCCCCACCTACTCAAACCCCCTCAACCCCCCTCCTCAACCCCCCATCCTCATCCTTCTTCCTCAACCCTCCTATCCTCAACCCCCTCCTCAACCCCCCCATCCTCATCCTCCTTCCTCAACCCCCTATCCTCAACCCCCTCCTCAACCCCCTATCCTCAACCCCGCTCCTCAACCTCAACCCCCCTCCTCAACCTCCCTCCTCATTCTAAACCCCCCTCCGCATTCTAACCCCCCCTCCTCAACCTAAACCCCCCTAAGTACCTCCCCCTCACTTACCTGCTTCTGGGTGCTGGCACCCGGTATCTGCTAATGACGCTGCGCGCATGTGACGTCACATGCGCGCCGGGTCAAGGAGCGGAGCGGAGGCCGGAGCAGAAGCAGGTAAGTGAGGGGGAGGTACTTAGGGGGTTTAGGTTGAGGAGGGGGGTTTAGAATGAGGAGGGAGGTTGAGGATGAGGAGGGGGAGGGAATATCGGCGTATAACATGCACCTATCATTTGCCCCCTATTTTCAGGGAGAAAAAAGGTGTGTTATACGCCGATAAATACGGTAATTGCAGGTTAATTGTAACCTCCATGTTTTACTGTCTCATTAACTTTTGGCTCTGTCTAAGAAGTAACTTACGGGCTTGCTTAATTATTGCCAGATCACATGATCTTTTGAGACAAGAGCAGAGATTTTAGGGGGCGCACTATTGTTGAGGGCTTTGTAAATTAGGGTTGTGATTTTAAATTGTATTCTGGTGGCTATACGAAGCCAGTGGAGTGACTGACAAGAGAGGTGCTGCAGACACTCATTATGGATTGGAGTGGTGAGACCTGCAAAGAGTGAGTTGCAGTAGTGAAGACAAGTTATGATGAGAGAATGTATTGTCATTTTAGTTGTTTCTTTTGTAGAATAGTGAAGCATTTTAAATTTTTTCGGTGAAAATTAGAAGAATTTCTTATTGATTGTATATGAGGAATGAACAAGGGCAGGATCCAGTAGAACCCCAAGACAGTGGGCCTGGGAGGTTGGAATGATGATGGCATGGTCAAGAGTGAGAGATATTTGAGGAGTGGAGGCTGTAGTTGAGGCTGGGAAGATTAAGGACTAAGGCCCCTATTCAATTGTCCAAATCCCAATTACATGAACCTGTAATGGAGCCCGTAACTGTTACTGATATTCAATGGGCTACTTTTAGTTACTTGCATTCCATTAGTGATTTACTGGTTCAAAAGTCAAAAACGAAACTCTGTCCTATCTCCTCCTTTGATGTTTCAAGCCCGCAAATGTTACCAGTACTGAAGACGCGAAATCCATATTCAATAACAACAATGTAACTTGCAATGCAAAATGTATATAAAGATTCTAATAGTACTGCAGCAGCAAATAAACACACACTACTGTACTTTAAAATACTGGGGGCCTCATTCAATTGTGATTTGGCCAATTGAATAGGGCTCTATAAAAGCACAGAGCATATTTTGTTCCAGATGTTTTTAGTTAGTGAAGACCTTGCTTTTGGATAGAAGTTCACGAACTAAAAACTTCTGTAAAAAAAATATGCTATGTGCTTTTATAGAGCCCTATTCAATTTGCCAAATCGCAATTGAATGAGGTCCTGGGAAAGCGATGAAAGACATTAGAATTAATTGCACAACAGTCTCAAGCTTGCAAATCTGCAAGAATTTTAATTTTTTTATGTTTTATTTCTGTGTTATATCGATCCGTGGAATCAAGGAGTTAACACATATCATAGAACCCGCATGGACTAGAACAGTTGCTTTATTGATTTTTATTGATTTCTACAAATCAGGATTGCGAGTCGGACTTCTAAACACTAACTGATTGCAGTTTAAACTCCATGTGTTTTTGATGTCAGATGTCATGAAGACGGTCTCATTTACTATTTGCTCTGTCTAAAATGTAACTCACGGGCTTGCTTAAGTGATCATTATCATGCCTTGAAATGCTACTTACGGGTTCATGATTTGTGTGTTGGGGCTGGGAGCCTGTAATTGCGGCCTTGAGTCAATTGAATACATCTATATATGTAACACATTTGGAACCAAAGTTCAGTTTGAAGGTAATTACGGGCTTGCAACATAATAGGGGCCTAAGTCTTTGACATGTTGAGTTTGAGTTGTGGGCAGACATCCAGGAAGATATTCCTTCTCTTTTTCTTCTTGGTGTTATGTAATTCTACTGCTAATTGTAACTTCATTATTAATGGTTGTTATCTGTTAGTTAGAATAGGCCTGTGTGTTTGTTTTTCTCTTTTATTGCCCCTGCTTCCCCCCACTAAATATCTCTCTCTACATCTGTCTGTTTTTTAGGGCATATAAGAACACATACTGCCCTTTCAGAGCTCACAATTCCCCTCAGCTGAAGCAATTCCCTCCCTCCCTCCCCTCTTCCCACCCACCCCTGCTTACACTTAATTTATTGAGGCCTACTAAGTACCTGCACCTGTCCAATCAGTGACATCTGCTAATTATCCCTAACCAATCCTTCAAGAACACACAGTGTAACAATGTTTCCTCTCACTTCCCTCTTCCTCATCATCTCCTGTCTGTTTCTCAGGCTCTCATCACTTTCTCCAATTCATGTCTCAAACTGTATCACCATTTCACCCTCCCTGCTCTCTTCCCCTCTTCTTTGCTCCCACGAGCTCCTCTCCTTCCTCCAGTCACTATCTCCTCCCTCCCCTAAGGTCAATAAGCAGAAACATTTCTGTAAGTCCTACTCTCACATCCTCTCTCTTTCATTGCTTATTTTATTGGCTGCTGGAGATATATCTCCTAACCCAGGCCCCTCATCCATTCCTACCTTCTATCAGTCACGCTCAGCACACAGGGCAACAAATACCCGACACCCTCATAACTTAATACCCATCATCTGTCAAAAATCCTCCACTTTGGCCTTTCTCATGTGCCCTCTGGAATGCCAGGTCTGTTTGCAACAAACTCACTTACATTCATGACCTATTCATCTCCAACTCCCTCAACCTTTTAGCTTTAACTGAAACTTGGCTCTCTCCATCTGACACTGCCTCCATTGCTTCACTATCATACACTGGCTTACATTTCAGTCACACACCCAGACCTGGGAATAAGCAAGGTGGGGGTGTGGGCATATTACTCTCCTCTCGTTGCTCATTCAATTGCATTCCACCAGTTCCCTCTCTCCAGTTCTCTTCCTTCGAAGTTCACACTATCCGTCTCTTTTCACCCATCTCTCTGCGAGTGGCTGTCATCTATCGCCCGCCCGGTCCAGCCTCTCAATTTCTGGATCATTTTTCCGCCTGGCTCTCTCACTTTCTCTCCTCTAACATACCCTCACTCATTCTTGGTGATTTTAACATTGCCACTGACACTCCCACTTCTCCCACAGCCACAAAACTACTTGCGCTTACCTCTTCCCTTGGCCTCTCACAGTGGATAGAATCCCCTACCCACCAGGATGGACACTCCCTGGACCTAATTTTCTCTAATCACTGCTCTATCTACAATCTTACAATCTCCCCACTCCCTCTTTCTGACCACCATCTCCTAACCTACAGCCTCATTACCCCTTCCAATCTCTACCCTTTATCACGCCCAACTACCAGAACCCACAGAAACCTGCAGACACTTAACTCACAACACCTTTCCAATTTACTGCAACCCCTTCTCAGTCCTCTCACTACCCTCACTTGCCCTGATATTGCTACCACACAATACAATTTGACTCTAAATTCCATCCTGGACTCTCTAGCCCCCATAACCGCAGGCAGACGCCCCGGCTCTCATCAACAACCATGGCACACTACACAAACTCGCTACATCCAGAAGTGCTCCCGTAGCGCTGAACGACTATGGAGGAAATCTAGCTCCTCATCAGACTTCCTTCATTACAAGTTTATCCTACGCTCCTATCACTATGCCCTCAATCTTGCCAAACAGAGCTACTTCTCATCATTAATATCAAATTTGGCCTCCAACCCCAAACATTTGTTCTCCACTCTTAACACTCTCCTCTGCCCTCCCCCACCTCCCGCCCCTTCCTCTCTTACAGCTGAAGATTTTGCCAGATACTTTAATAGTAAAATTGAAAATATTCATCATGAACTCTCCTCTCAACGCGCCCATATCACACCTTCTCCTCAAAAACAAACAGCAGTCTGCCTTCACCCTTTCCCAAACCTATAGCCACTATAAACTCCTTTAACCCTGTAACTGAGGATGAAGTTGCTAACCTTCTATCAACCTCTCGTCTCACAACTTGTCCACATGATCCTATTCCATCACAGCTGATCCCCCCCCTCTCTACCACACTTATCCCAGCTCTCACACATCTATTCAACCTTTCCTTAGACACTGGCAAGTTTCCATCACCTTTGAAACAAGCCACAATTACACCCATTCTTAAGAAACCCACATCTGATCCAGCTTCTCCATCTAATTACCGCCCTATCTCTCTACTTCCCTTGGCTTCTAAACTACTTGAGCGTGTCGTCTACACTCGCCTTACACAATTCATTTCCTCCAACTCCCTCCTTGATCCCTTCCAGTCTGGCTTCCGGCCCCAACACTCTACAGAGACAGCTCTCACAAAAGTTACTAATGACCTGCTCACCGCCAAATCAAAGGGTCATTTCTCTATCCTAATTCTCCTGGATCTCTCTGCTGCCTTTGACACAGTTGATCATCCTCTTCTTATCCAAATTCTCCACTCTCTTGGCATCCGTGACACTGCTCTCTCTTGGTTCACATCTTATCTAGAAAATCGAACATTTAGTGTCTTCTTCTCTGGCACCTCTTCATCTCCTCGCCCTCTAACTGTCAGTGTACCCCAAGGCTCAGTCCTAGGCCCCCTCCTTTTCTCTATCTATACATCCTCCCTTGGTGCCCTTATACAATCTTTTGGATTTCAGTATCATCTATATGCTGATGACACCCAAATCTACATCTCTGCACCTGAACTATCCCCCTCTCTGCTAGCTCATGTTGCCAATTGCCTCTCGAGCATATCCTCCTGGATGTCTGCCCGTCAACTCAAACTCAACATGTCTAAGACAGAGCTCCTTATCTTTCCACCCTCTACTACAGCTTTCACTCCGCAAATATCTCTCACTGTTGACAATGCCATCATCACTCCCACCTCTCAGGCCCGCTGTCTTGGGGTCCTACTGGACCCTTCCCTCTCTTTCATTCCCCACATCCAATCACTCACAAAATCTTGTCACTTTCAACTAAAAAACATATCCAAAATACGCCACTACCTCACACAAGACACAACTAAAATTCGAACATCCTGCCTTATCCCTATCTGTATAAATCCCTTCCAATCACAGCAAATTGGTAAAATAATAATAACAACAAATGCAGGGGTTTAAGACTCCTCTGCCTGTGATCCCTATAACTTTAGGTGCCATGGGGGTCCATAGGGGCACCCATAGTTATACTTTAGATTGCCATGGGGTCCATAGGTTCCTTGGGGGTCCATAAGACCGCCATGGTTATACTGTAGTTGGGGACACCCAGTTCATTAGAATGGAATCCCAATGATATCTGGCAGGGGCGTAGGAACAGGAAGGGATGGAGGGGACAAATCCCCCACAGTTTATTTGCCTACATGAAGTATGGGGGAGCCCCTCACCTTCAATACCTTTGGCTACCTGGAAAATGCTTGCGTGATCTGGTGGGACCCAGTTTTCAGGGAAATCCCAGGCAGCCAGAGGTATGGGAGGTGAAACGGAGCTACACAGGTCTGCTGGGGAGGAGACCACTAGGGTACCTACCTTTTGGTACTTGGTGCTATTGGAAACAACCATTTTACATCTATATATATATATATATATATATATATATATATATATAAACAAATCCCTACCTCTATATGCTGTATACATACATATATATTACATAGTTACATAGAAATTGAAGTTAAGAAATACTTTTAGTCCGTCAAGTTTAACCTTTTTAGATCTCATCTGATCTGAAATATGCAGATTAATTGTTAATTGTTAATTGATCCAGAGGAGGGTAAAACTTTGTCATCCCCCACCATCTTTTTTTGATTCCTATTCCCTTGATACCCGGGATTATGGGGGGTATCGAATAGTAAGTGGGATCCTGTAGATCCCAGGGTATGCCAAGGCTCATAGAGGGAAGTGGGTGTTGATAGTGGATCCCGGGAATCCCCTGGCTCATACGAGGTAGCGGTATTAACCCCTTAATTGTGTCAGATTTGAGAAATGAATCCTCAAATCCAACATAATTAAGATGCTAGCTTCTTCATACAGATGAGTTTGAGGCTTCTCTGAGACATTTTTATGCTTTATGGTGAGTTGAAAGTATCCATAGGCTTAGGGTATTAGGGGCAATTTGAGCTCTCTGATGGCATTTCTTAGAGTTTACATTTATGTGTGTTAAGTGATAGCTGGGTGGTAACTTACAAGTGAAACTCACTTCAATTCCTACTGGACCCATAGAATGGAGGCCTATAGGTAATATGATTTAATATTTCCAGACATCTCCAACACTTCACCTTTTAGTGCATAGGGCCCATGAAATGCTAAGAAGAACAACGTGATATAAAATAAAGACTCTGACAAATATAGAAACTGAGTGAAGAGGTTAAATATGACTATTACCCAGAATTCTGTGTAGCTTAGCTTACGATAATATACAGTATATCCACATGTGATTAATAGCGCCGTCAGTTTTATTTTAGATTCTTAACACTGTAAGATTTTATTACGATCAACATCATTAGGAAAAATTATTTTTACATCAAAGTGTTCTTGCCAAACCAGGCACATAAAGATAAAAACATTTGTTAGGAGGAAAAATATTTTGCCTTTACAGCTGTAAAGTGAACAGAATGCTCTTGAGGTAGGTGTGAATCAATTACAGCGCCGAGATATAGCTATAAATAACAATCTCGTTTGGAATTACTTCTAATGCTGAGCTCTGCACATGCACAAGAGAATATAATATTATATTCCAGAGTGTTGCATTGGTTCCGTAGAAAAGCATGTGGGTTGCATGGAAGACCACTCCCCACCATCCCCAATCTAATCCATCTTGAATGCATCTGCCATTCTTATCCACCTCATCCCATGCTCATCATGTGTGCTGCCCTAACCAGTCATTTTACCTCAAGGATAAAACTACAATACCCAACAGCATGGCTCCCGATATGGCTCCCAATATAAGGCCTCCATTCCATGGACTGAAGTTCACTCATAAATCACTACCGAGCTATACCATATATCATCACTACCGAGCTATACCATATATCATCACTACCGAGCTATACCATATATCATCACTACCGAGCTATACCATATATCATCACTACCGAGCACATAACATACATAAATCTAACCTCTGAGAAGAGCCATCAAAGGATATTATAACCCCTCTAAACTGGTCCCATAATTACTTTAAAAATTATTGTCACATGCCTCCCATAACAATATCCAATCTCACTGAAGTTTACTCAGAAGTCTCTCCCAGGAAACCACATGGTATTAATTGGGGCAATGGGGTCTACAAGAACCCCCATGAGTGTTCTTTGGTTGGGGATAACTGTGCTCAGGGGAGTATTAAGGGGGAATCCTTAGGAATTCCTGGGCTCTTTAGAGGTAGGGGCATTGAGGGGGATCCTGGGGATCCCCTGGTTATAGGAAGTAGCAGAATTAACCCCATAATTGTGTAAGATATGCGCAATTAAGCCTAAAACCTGCCCCAATTAATGCATTAGCTTCTTCGTAGCTTTAGGTTTGAAGCATCAAGGCTTCTCTGAGGCATTTTACTGCATTACCATTGGTTTAAAGTATCTGTAGGATTTTTGAAAATTTCAGGCACTGGGAAGGACTTCCGAGTAAACTTTAGTGAGATCGGATATTCGGGACGTTTCAAGCACTCGGACGGCATTTCTCAGAGGTTAGATTTACTCATGTCATGTGCTTTACGTGTGAACTTCACTTGACTTTTTCTTATGGGAGCCATGGATTGGAGGCCATATTCCAACCTGCCCATCTGCTCCACCCATGATTTACCCTTTTATTACCACCTTCCTATATCCATCTATATATATTTTGTCCCCCACACACTTTTCTGTCTCTTTTCATTATCCTCTAATTCTGAAGTCTTCAAATGCCCTGCCAATATTCATGTATTTAGAGAAGTGAACCACTTAACACCTTAAAGCACTACTAAAGTGTCATATTTATTGTATCTACTTTTAATGACCTGACTTGATAATGTGAAAAATGTATTTAGAATGTTTTAAATAAATGTAGCGTTTTATTTTAAAATATTGTGTTTAGTCTTAAAGGGACATTTAATGTTTCTGGTTTGCCTGGTGGTCCAGTGGTTAGGATTTGGTGTTTTTACTGCTGCAACCTGGGTTTGATTCCAGTCAGGGAACCCAGAGGTTACACCACCCTGAAACCATGCAGGGTTAAGCCTGGTCAGGACTCGGATGAATATCAAGTGGATCAGCATGTTGTGTTGCGGTCCATGAGGTCATGGAGAGTCGGACACGACTCGCGACACAAACAATGTTTCTGGATTTCAATGGAAATATAATATACCATATATGTATCTATTTACTTTTATGTACTTTATTTTATTCAATCAATTTGTGCCTGTTTGGATCTGCCCTTTGTAGCGCATGCAGCTCATGAATACACAGACTGTTTCAAACTAACCAATCAGTGAATTTTCTCATGCAGCATAGTGCAGAATGTTGCTACTGATTGGTTACTGAAAATTTTCCCTCTATGAGCTAGTAATCATAGCTCCGGTTTTGGCTGTTGGTCACTTTCAGGGAGAATTGTCTGGTATTTCAGGGCTGGATCAATCTTTTGACTGATATACAGGATATTTCTCCCCTACGATTTATAGTGAGCTTAATAGGCCACTGTGGTCCTACTTTTGAAATGTACTATTATGAAGAACACTTAAAAATATGCAGCACGTCTTTAGAATTAATAAAAAATAATAATGGTCATTTAAGAGATTGCATTCTGAGCGGGATATAGTCCCAAAGGACAAGCGAATGTGATGGTCCTGGTCAGTCCCAGATGTGCATCTCTTGGCCTAAGCATAAGTGACATGGTATGTATACCAGAATAACCCTCCTCCCCTCTTACCACAATGACAGACACAAGATATGGGATAAAACAGGACACAACTGAGTGATAGAAACAAATCAGAGGTGAATGCTCGAAACCAACAAAGGAAGCCCGACATCTGAAGTCTGCAGGAACCTCGTGCCCAGGAGCCTCATAACCAAACCTGGTGGAAACCAACACCAATATATGCTCCCACCTTACCAAGAGCAACACTAGGGCAGGGAGGGAGGAAGACTCAGCATGTGTCCAGTCCAAGTGACCATAAGGGCAGGAAAAACTAGTTTTATTCCCCGAAGGCTCCATCATCACTGATCTCAAAAACACCCATCACTTCCCAACATAAGCCCCCTCCCCCTTGATGGCTCCAGGGGCTGCCTGATTATGTAGTTAACACTGAAAAATAGTACATATTTCTCTAGTTTTTAATAATATTCCTTTGTATCTGTTCACTTTTATGTCCTTTATTTGATTAAGAAGTGCTTATAAGCTCATCACACAAATAGTCCCAGTATGAGTCTGCCCTCTGCAGCGTATGTAAACTACAGACTCCGTAGGTGTGTCGTATCCTAGCCTATCAGGGACTATGTCTCAGCTGCATGTTGCAGAATGTTGCTGAGAGATGGCCACTGATTGGTTACTACAGACTCCGTAGGTGTGTCGTATCCTAGCCTATCAGTGACTACGTCTCAGCTGCATGTTGCAGAATGTTGCTGAGAGATGGCCACTGATTGGTTACTATAGACTCCGTAGGTGTGTCGTATCCTAGCCTATCAGTGACTACATCTCAGCTGCATGTTGCAGAATGTTGCTGAGAGATGGTCACTGATTGGTTACTATAGACACAGTACAGCTGTAGGGGGCAGACCCATACATAGACTATTTATTTGATTTTAGGCCATAAAACCGGAGCTTATAAGCACTTAATAATAAAATAAAAGTACATCAAATAAAAAATACATAAAAGCAAATAAAATAAACAGATATATTATAAACATAGGAAAATCCATAAACCTTCCATATGCCTTTAATAGTGATTATGAACATATGGGGGGTTAATAAGCATCTTAAGTACATCTCATGTTATCTCCTGATTTATTATGTACTATTTCTTATGGGGAAAAATAGCCGTTTTATCTCAGGGTATAAAAAAGTTCTATATTGAGCTGAGCTGAAAACCTTTAAACAATCGTTATCCTGATACTTATCAATGATAAAATAAGGATAAAAGTTACATACTGGAATTAAATGTATTGCTTTTTATTTTATTGCCCATATCTAAAAATGATAAAATTGCTCAGATTTGACTTCTTGCTTCTTTCGCATGGAAGATTGTGTAAAGTTATATTTAATTTTAAAGCAGTAAAATTCTGCACAGTGCGGAATAATATAAATATGTAAGAAATAAACAGGAAAGATAGTATATGGTCATGTAGAGAAAACAATAAAAGTAATACAGAAATATCTGTGATATAATAAGGTTATCCTGAGGATTAAATACTCTTGTATATTGAGTAATTGGCAGATAATAGGTACCATTGGTTACTAATCACCATTGTTATTATTATTATTATTATTATTATTATTTGGAAGATGGCAATAATTTAATTGCACATTACATAATTTGGTGTTTTTATAATTTCAGTTGCCAGTGAATATTTAAAAAGGACATATTCTAAAAGGCTTTCAATCTAAGTATAACTGGAGCACATGAGAGCCCTGCAGTGGTGGAGCTAGAGAAAAGAGGCCCCGGTGCAAAAAAAAGAAAATTTATAATAATAATAATAAAACTTTTTGGGGGCTGGGCTCCCCTGATACCAACTCACTCAGTGCCAGTGTCCCTGCCCTCTTCCCATAACTGTTCCCCTCCATAATAACCCATCACATAACAACACCCCTCCCTAAGACCCTTTACCATACCTACTACCCCCAACGCCCCTTTCCATAACTGTGCCCCCTCTGAGTAGGGACCTGGTGCATTGTACCACTGGTAGCCCTGCTACCCCCAACGCCCCTTTCCATAACTGAGCCCCCTCTGAGTAGGGCCATGGTGCATTATACCACTGGTAGCTCTGCCCCTGGAGCCATGAGTTTATGAAAGGATTAGAACAGAGAGCAATCCATAATTATGATATAGAACTTTTACATTGTATGGTGGAAGATGAGGCAATACTAAATGGATGGTTGCATCTGAAAGAGGATATTTGTAAGTGTATCACATTATGTTTTCTTTTTTAAATGTTGCTCCTAAATCACAATAATAACAATCTAACAATGAGACCTACAGACATAGGTATACTCTGTATGCTCTGGGAACTTCCTGATAGTTTCCATGACGTTTAAACAGGTTTTACTTATTATTAATTCATGCAAAAAACTACCTTTGTAATGCTTTACAAGATGAACAGTAAGAACATCTGATGCCTGACTACTGTGGCGGAGCTACTGGTGGTGCAGCCGGTGCAACGCGTGGGGCCATGTAGTGTAGGGGCCCTCTTCTATCTGCACTCCACCTAAGTTATAGAAACAAATTATTTTTATAGAAAGGTGATCCAATCACCCTATGGGTGATTTTACCAACTACATATATTATGGGCTTGTTTTATTGACTCCTGTGGGGTATATAGAGATGAGCAAATTATTTTGCACTGGGGCCCCTATTCTCTGGCTACTATACTGCCTGTAGTGTTGGAATACTACCAGAGTTATCTATATGCTGTCCTGCATAGATGAGCTTTAGGGTGTAGACAGAGGTGTGTTTATGTCTATGCTCATGTTTACAGTGTCTTGCAAAAGTATTCACCACCATTGACTTTTTATCTATTTTGCTACATTACAGCCTTAAGTTCAATGTTTTGTTTATCTGAATTGTATGTGATGGATCAGAACACAATAGTCTAAGTTGGTGAAGTGAAATGAGAAAAATATATACATAAAACTATTTTTTAGAAATAGAAAACAGAAAATTGGCATGTGCGTATGTATTCACCCCCTATGTTATGAAGCCCATAAAAAGCTCTGGTGCAACCAATTACCTTAAGATGTCACATAATTAGTGAAATGATGTCCACCTGTATGCAATCTAAGTGTCACATGAACTGTCATTACATATACACACCTTTTTTGAAAAGCCCCAGAGGCTGCAACACCTAAGCAAGAGGCACCACTAACCAAACACTGCCACGAAGACCAAGGTACAATGTTGTTGAGAAGTACAATTCAGGGTTAGGTTATAAAAAAAAAATCTAAATCTTTGATGATCCCTAGGAGCACCATCAAATCTATCATAACCAAATGGAAAGAACATGGCACAACAGCAAACCTGCCAAGAGACGGCCGTCCACCAAAACTCACGGACCGGACAAGTGGGGCATTAATCAGAGAGGCAGCATAGAGACCTAAGGTAACCCTGGATGAGCTGCAGAGTTCCACAGCAGAGACTGCATTATCTGTACATAGGATGACAATAAGCCGTACACTCCATAGAGTTGGGCTTTATGGCAGAGTGGCCAGACGAAAGCCATTACTTTCAGCAAAAAAAAACAAAATGGCACTATTTGAGTTTGTAAAAAGGCATGTGGGAGACTCTCAAAATGTATGGAGGAAGGTGCTCTGGTATGATGAGACTAAAATTGAACATTTCGGCCATCAAAGAAAACGCTATGTCTGGCACAAACCCAACACATCACATCACCCAAAGAACACCATCCCCACAGTGAAACATGGTGGTGGCAGCATCATGCTATGGGGATGTTTTTTAGCGGCAGGACTGGGAAACTGGTCAGAGTTGAGGGAAAGATGGATGGTGCTAAATACAGGGATATTCCTGAGCAAAACCTGTACCGCTCTGTGCGTGATTTGAGACTAGGACGGAGGTTCACCTTCCAGCAGGACAATGACCCCAAACACACTGCTAAAGCAACACTTGGGTGGTTTAAGGGGAAACATGTAAATGTGTTGGAATGGCCTAGTCACAGCGCAGACCTCAATCCAATAGAAAATCTGTGGTCAGACTTAAAGATTGCTGTTCACAAGCACAAACCATACAACTTGAAAGAGCTGGAGCAGTTTTGCAAGGAGGAATGGGAAAAAGTCCCAGTGGTAAGACGTGGAAAGCTCATAGAGACTTATCCAAAGTGAATTGGAGCTGTGATTGCCACAAAAGGTGGCTCTACAAATTATTGACTTTAGGGGAGTGAATAGTTATGCACATTGACTTTTTCTTATTTTGACTAATTTGTTGTTCGCTTTACAATAATAAAAAAACATCTTCAAAGTTGTGGGCATGTTCTGTTAATTAAATGATGCAAATCCTCAAACAATACATGTTAATTCCAGGTTGTGAGGCAACAAAACACAAAAAATGCCAAGGGAGTGAATACTTTTGCAAGGCAATGTATATATAAATAAACACACATAAACATGATTTGAGATATAAAACAAAAAAAGGAGAAAAAAAGTAGGGTGTGGGGGAACCCAAATTTGAAATCCTTAGGGGAGTGTAAAACCTAAATATGCCCATTTGGTAGACCCTAAAAAAGCAGGGATGTGAGTTACAGAGGTGGAAATTGAGAGGGATTGCTGAAAGGAGACAATTGCTCTCTGTATGATAATAGGATTATGGGGATGTTATAAGAGCTTAAAATGGGGATAATGTATGAGTTTTTGGTACCATCATTAGTGTAAAATAGCTATGTTATATCACATTTATTGAGGTGATAGACCATAGAAAGATGATGGATATAATACCTGAAGCAGACTTTGGCATTCAAGATGACTCCTAAGCCTGTGTAGTTGAAGACGTGAAATTAGGTGAGGGAGATGTTCTCGAAATTTTGGACGTGTTGAATTTGTGTAAATTGTGGGACATGAAGGTGGAATTGGTAGAGAGGCAGATGGTCAAAAAAAACATGGAGATCAGGAGAGATAACAGGAATGGTGGTACATGAATGTGGAAATGGCAGAGAGGCAGTTGGTGACACAACCATGGAGATCTCGAGAAATAACAGGGATGGTGGAACATGAAGGTGGAAATGGAAGAGAGGCAGTTGGTGACACGACCGTGGAGATCAGGAGAGATGTCAGTGATGGTGTAACATGAAGGTGGAAATGGTAGAGAGGTAGTTGGTGACACAACCATGGAGATCTCGAGAGATAACAGGGATGGTGGAACATGAAGGTGGAAATGGAAGAGAGTCAGTTGGTGAGTCAACCTTGGAAATCAGTAGAGATAACAGAGATGGTAGAACATGAAGGTGGAAATGGCAGATAGGCAGATGGTGACACAAACATGGAGCTCAAGTGAGATATCAGGGGTGGTATTATCAGTGTTAAGATGATACTGAAAATCAAATGAGTAAAATAGTTGACCAAAAGCATTGTAAGTAGATTGTAAGTCTGTGAGTTTCAATCCTGCAAGGTGCTTTAGGTAAAGCGCTATGGACACCGGATTCCAAGCTCAAAGACAGGGCCCTCCATGCATTGCAATGTGTGAATCTTTAACTTGTCATTGCCTGTAACTTAACTTATGTATAGCGCTACAGAATATGTTGGCGCGTTACAAATAAACTATAATAATAATAGAGGAATAGAGGACCA
The DNA here is from genome assembly GCA_027410445.1 of Discoglossus pictus. NCBI lineage: Eukaryota > Metazoa > Chordata > Amphibia > Anura > Alytidae > Discoglossus > Discoglossus pictus. Next base: position 14,818,451 of record CM050166.1, read on the forward strand.
AGGGCGAACAGATATTGGGGTGCTAGAGACTTAATGAACATTCATAAGATATTTAGAGAACCATGAGAGTCCAGTGGAATGAAGAATATGTTGGAAAAGAATTCATGTTTCTTAATTGCTATATGATTTCGATAGTAATCTGGTCCCTGATAGTAAAAACATATAGTATGAATAATCTAGTCAGATCCTTCAAATTTGGAATATCAAAATCATAAAATAATCTAATGACCCAAATGTGTATGGACTGAATTGGTCCACAAGGTATTGGTACAGGGATTTGGAATGGAACTGATTTTCTAGGTATGAGTAAATTTAGAAATGAGCGAGGTATTGCATGTCTTGTTAGGTAGCAATTTCATCTAGGTTGTCAAATCCATGCCAATAGCACGTCAAATTCATGCATTATGTAAGAGTTATGTAAAAGAGACAGTGTTCACATCCTATTTAATAAGCTGCAAACTAGGAACTGACAGCTAGAAATCTGGCACATTTGTCTTATCTATTTTTGGCTAGTTAAATTGATATAGTATGTGCGAGAAGAAGGGGTTAAATTTGTTATTACTTGGGCTAGGGAGACACAAATGCTTATGTAGCCGACTCATTGATTATATTATATCATTTCTACCCTAAACACAAGGACATTATATGGTTGCTATATTGAAATCTCTATAAAATTAACATTTAATATTACTATTTACCATAGTCAAGAATTGATTAATCTACTCTATAACCACGGGGGTCCTAATGGATCCTCATGGCACCTAACATTACCATGTTGATCCCTATAGTATGCTAACCTGTAGCCATGGGGTCCCTTATGGGTCCTGTACCACCATTATGGTCCAGAAGGACTCCCATAGTCTCTGGCACTACTTCCATTAAATACATTATATACAAAGAAAATGACAGCCAATGAGAATAGGGAAAAATAGACCAATAGTAGTGACAGATTGCAATCGGTGCATTCTGATTGTTTACAATCTAAACCAATCAGAAAGGGGTGTTAACATTCTCTGATTGGTTACTGAGCAACCAATCAAAATTACTATATTCAATTATTCCATTCTGATTGACTAAAACATGATGGGCATATATTTGCTCCAATCAGAAGCCATAACAATGAGTATATAAGAATCCTCACAGGCGGAGCTCCATTAGTTGAGATAATATTTTTTAGGGCTGCGTTTTTTTTAGGTGTGTTGAAGATTAGGAGAAAGAAAGACAGAATCAAACGGGTTATTCCAGATGATTCTGGGACAAAGATTGAGGACAAGGATGTCACAGATCATTACTGAAAGGTTGTCCAAGGGAGAGTAAGCATGATTTCCCCAAAAAGGCCTATTTTTTTTTATTTTCGGTAACATTTCTTTTTTATTTTAATTTTGTTATTTTTATTATTTTTTTGTAAATATATTTTTTTTTATGCAATTGTTTTTTTAAATGTAATTTTTTTATTTGGGAAGGTAGTGCCTACAACTATGTGGCCCTTGTAGACCCCCATGGGGTTTGGGGTCCATAAGGATCCCTATGGTAGTAGTTAGGGTGTCATAGGAGTCTATAGGGACCCCATGGTTATAGAATACATTACCAAGACGGTCCATAAGGACACCTTGGTATCTGTTTGGATGCAGTGTTAACCGGTCAGACATAAATATACAAGCCTGTGTCTAGACAGGGTCAAATGTTCTTCACCTCTTGGAGGAACCTGCTGCTTTAAACTGATTTAAGTTGGCTGGAAGGCAGCCAATGTAAAACTCTGTATTTATAACAAGCTTATTTCTGACCATTACACCTCCACATATCGAGAGCCTTTCCACCACTTGAGGGTCTAATTATGGGGTGGAGATGTGCAGCTCAATTAGAGTTAATTTATAAAAATACATGTCAAATTAGAAACTGCTAAAGCATTGAATCCCTTTCTGGATTGCTACTTTGTCGTGTTGAGGGGCTTGTGTACCTCAATGAAGCTGTGAGCTATACCATGTAGGGTCACCCAAGATGGGCAGGTCATAGCAGATAGGTCAGACAAATTGCAGTTTGCTGGAGAAGGAACTGACAACCCACTCCCGTATATTTGCCAAGAAAACCTTATGGATAAGCACAACCATACACAAGAAGTGCCTGGTGTGCTGAGGTCCATAGGGTCATGGAGAGTCGGACCCAAAAAATCATTGAATAGGAAATTTAATAATTATCAACACAGAATTAAAATGTAATTTTAAATGAAATATCATCTTGGACAATGTGAATTTAAATTATGCTCATTTTGCCCCTGTTGTCTTTCAATAACTAAAATCTGAGAATGGGCCAAAAGATTTTAGAAAACAATAAATAAATAAATAAACAAAATAAACACAGCCTTTAAACGTTTCATATACAACTTTTCTTTACACCAGGCTTCCATTTTCTTTAATGGGTTGCTTCTTGAAGCTGCAGGTTGTGCTCTTGTTAACTAATAAGCTTTCCAATGGTCCTAATAAAAGCACTGGCATTTGTACTTGCCACATATCCATTGTCCATGTCAGGAAGCAGATCAGTGGAAACAAAAAATGTCAGCTTCCTCTGCAGAATAATCACATTAAAAGCTTATAAATTAATGGACTGAATTATCCTATTTATAATATTCTCATTTGAAGAACCTGATAATCTGCAAACGTTTTACAAAGTTTGAGAAATTAAGATAAAATTGATAATTATAAACTGTTTTATTCAATTTCATTTTAATGGTGACAAAAAATATTTTTGTTCATAAAAGCATGAGAAACCTGTTAGGAGTGGGAGGAACAGTGGATATAGATAAGATTTATTTTAATTTCTGTTTAAAGACTGACACTTAACAATAGAACTCAATGGAAGAGTAAGCCCCCATGGAATAACCCAAGCTCTAGACAGATTAGAAGTCTGACACTGGGATACATTTTTAAATATTTTATTCAATTTTGTTTTAATGATGACAAAAATGTATTTTTATTTGTGAAAGGGTTAGAAATCTGGTAGGGTGGGAGGATTCAGATAAGATCTCTTTTCATTCCTACTTGAAGACTACCACTTGAGAATAGAACTCAATGGAAAAGTAAGTCCCCATAGGATATCCTTCCCATTCAAGCGCTAGATAGATTAGCAGTCTGGCCAGGGGCGGAGCTACCAGTGGTGCAATGCACCAGGACCCTCCTCTCTAGGGGGCAGTGCTGTGTATGCATTGATTTTTATTTCTGCTGTGCATTTCTATTGAAGCTCCAAGTGGTGGCAGTGTGGAGCAGTTCAGCATGCTGGGGATGTGTATCAGGGAATAGGTGAGAGAGAGAGAGCAAGGGCTGGAAGACAGCAGATCACGGGGGTGGGTGGGTTCTGTGAGTGCTGAGAAGGGTTGGGTGCTGTGTGGGGGTGGATGCTGAGAGAGGTGGGTGCTGTCTGGGTGTGGATGATGAGAGGGGTGGGTTCTGTTAGATGGGTGCTGGGAAGGGTCGGGTGCTGTGTGGGGATGGATGCTGAGAGAGGATAGGTGCTGTGTGGAGGTGGATGTTGAAAGAGACTGGGTGCTGTGTGGGGATGGATGCTGAGAGGGGTGGGTGCTGTGTGGGTGTGGATGATGAGAGGGGTGGGTTCTGTGAGATGGGTGCTGAGAAGGGTCGGGTGCTGTGTGGGGATGGATGCTGAGAGAGGTTAGGTGCTGTGTGGAGGTGGATGTTGAGAGAGATTGGGTGCTGTGTGTAGATGGATGCTGAGAGGGGTTGGGTGCTGTGTGGGGATGGATCCTGAGAATGGTCGGGTGCTGTGTGGGAATGGATGCTGAGAAGGGTCGGGTGCTGTGTGGATGATGAGAGGGGTGGGTTCTGTGAGATGGGTGCTGGGAAGGGTTCGGGTGCTGTGTGGGGATGGATGTTGAAAGAGACTGTGTGCTGTGTGGGGATGGATGCTGAGAAGGGTTGGGTGATGTGTGGGGATGGATGCTGAGAGGCACTGGCTGCTATGTAGAGATAGTATATGTATTTATGTGTATATATTTCTACTTCACGCACTCAGTCAAGGGAAGGGCCGCAGCTATGGAAAGGGGTGTTGGGGGAAGCAGCTATGGGAAAGGGTTTTGGTGAAGGGTGCTGTTGTGGGAAGTGGTCTTAGGGAGGGGCACTGAATGAGTTGGTAACAGGGGGGTCTCAATGCAAATAATTTTTTACAACCCCTTATTGGGGGAGGGGGCCAAAAAATATTTTTTCTCCAGGGTCCTCCATTCTCTATAGTTTGACATTAGGGGGAATTTACTAAGCATTTCAAGTGCATCTCTTGATTTATTACAAATAATATTTATGCTCCTTATTTGCATAATTGCTAATGCTATTATGTTGTCTCACACTTCAAAAGCATGTGAAGTTTTTATCAAACTACAATACTACTATAATATTTAATTATACTGTTCCTAATTATTTTCTGCACTGCAATACACACATTTAGGAGAAAATACGTACTAAAATTAATAAGTTCATAGAAAAAAATTGGTGCTTAGATAACAAGATCGGATTTTTTTGGTCTGTACATCCAGTAAGAATAAAAGCTGCTCGGGATATTGTCAACAATTGTTTTGCTTTTGGATTTTCGGATGAATCTCCCACCAGGACTGAATCCTCGGCAGTCGCACCCACACATAGGAGACTAAGCTGGTCTGACGCCAGCTGAGCCACAATCTTTTATATAAGAAATCAAACTGTGTATTCTTTGATTTTTTTTTATTCTGAGAAAAAAAAGCATTTTGATATAGAGTCTATTGCATTACTTTCTGTTTTCGAAACATAATAATTTTCTGTGGGTCTAATGTAATGAATAAGCAATACCCAAGTGGAACTACAATCTGTTCAAAAGCAAATTATACTCTTGCCTCCCATGACCAAGCAGAGCATACTCAATAAAAGCAGCATTCCCACAATGTAATTATGTGCAGTAGATTTGTGAATGCCGTTTTGAAATAATCATTTTACTATTGCGCATTATCGGAAAAATCAGATTTTAGAAGAAGGAAGGTTTAAAAAAAATAGACTGGTTTGCAGTAGCAAATGACAGTCTAAATACTAACAATGTATAAAAATGGGTTATTTAGTTGAAAAACATAAAAACATAACTGATATATCAACATATAAGGTCTTAAAGTACATAGAAATACAAAGAGCTTACAATCTAGTCAGTGGCAGAGCTAGAGAATGTGCGTGTGTGTGTATATATATATATATATATATATATATATATATATATATATATATATATATATATATATATATATATATGCATACCTCCATGTCCTGCCTATTTGATGCCCCATTCAACTTCCTGGGGTGAGGTGTTGCCGAGGTGCTAACCTGACCAGGGGCTGAGGGGGCCATGGTAGGTGGACCAGGCTAAGTGAGCACTTCCCCCCCAAAGCAGGGCACCGGTGCATTGCACCGCCTGCTCCAGAAGTAGCCCCGCCCCTGCTAGAAGGTAAGATATGGGGTATGAGACAGAAGGAAAGATGCATGATGGCAGTAATTAAGGCAATAAGGCGCAGTAAGGGCACTTCTCACTGTGTTATGCTATACGTTGTGTGTGTGAGCTATCTGGTTGGGTATGTGCATGTAGAGCTATAAACAAATGTCTTATTAGTGAGTTTGTGAAGCTTATGAGCCAGGAAGACTTTCCATTGTACTCAATCAAATGTCTATTTGGTGAAATGCTATATACTGTTACCCAACAGTAGTTGGTTGTGTGCCTTTATCTGTATAGTTTGGGGTAACCAAAGACAGATACCTTAAAATATCTTGTTGGTAGAACTGTGAATTATACTCCTACATATTGTTGACTGGTTACGGGTGTGGATTGGTTCACTCTGCCATCTTTAGACCAAGTCTTTATTCCCAATAAGCACCTTCACTATTACATACATAATGCATAAAAGGCTCCCATAAGAACTCCAGGTCCTACAGGAGCTTTTACAAGCAAGTATTACATGTCTATACCAAAGGAACTCCCATAAAATGCACCCAGGATGTTTTGCCAATGGCTCTCAAGTTTGGTACTGGAAAGCCACACACAGGCTGCATTTGAGGGTTTCCTTTTTGTGCACAGGTGAGTCAATCAGGGTGACTGAGGAAGCGATGGTCTCAAGGATATCCTCAAATCCTGGCCTGTGTGTGGCCCTTAATAACCAAACTTGACTACCTCAGTGACTCGGAGTCTGAAAACCAGTAGTCACCATAACAATGCCACAGAATGTTACCCACTACCTAATGTGAAACACTACACTAGCTCTAACATTCTCCCACTATCTATCTATCTATCTATCTATCTATATACAGTATATATATATATATATATATATATATATATATATATATATATATATATATATATATATATGCAAATAAATAGTACCTTTGTGTTCACATTCTAAAAAAAAGTTTAAAAAAAACGTGTTGCCTGCCCAGAATTCCAAGAAACACAGTTATTACACTGCATCCTGGGAATCTGGCTAGGGACATGCAAATGTGCCCACAAAGCAAGGGGTGTTAGTAAGCCCTCCGCCCATAGCCCTCTACTTCTCATTTATTACATGAGCCCGGATGTCCCATAGCATACTCTCAATTCCTGGGGGCTATTGCACCACCTTCCCTCCACCTAATTGTGCTTTTGGGTGGGGGGTTCATTAAGTCATTACCTACCCCACCCACATTAAATAATGCTTCTGCTTCATTTGTTATTATAGGTTAGCTCTGGATAGTGGGATTGATGTTCTACAATACATTGCAATAGGTGAAAATAGGGAGAGCCTAAATATCTAGTGGTGGTATCATAAGACAACTATCACATCACTGCAGAGACGATATCAGTATCAGGGAAGGATTCAAACATTCTTAATTCATTTATCAACTAGCAATGGGGGTATTTACTAAGCTGAAATGTCTATGACTACCTTTACTCTGCACCATTTCATATGTGGAAAAATTGCGATCATAGCCATTGTCTCTTTATATCAGCCACTTAAGATGCTTAATAATTTGTCATCAGTGACTCTAACAGCATCAATTCTACAGCAAAATCAGAAAGGCGAATATATTTCCAAATATGGTTTAACCATCTGATAATTCAGAGCACAATCATTCAGTGTCCCTTTAATTAAAGGAACACTTTAGGGCTCGCTAAAGAATAGTGAGATAGAGCTTGGAATGAAAAAAAAAAATATTAAGCTTTTACTGTGCACTTAAGCAATTATTCACTATTTTTTTCAATAATAGTTAGTATTTAGTACCCCTATCTGGATCTTTACCTTGTTGTTGTGAAGCTTCTTGTGTACTTCAACATGTAAGGTCAACCAAGCTGGCCATGTCATAGGCACACTGGAGAAAGAACTGGCAACCCACTCCAGTATCTTTCCCAAGATAAGCTTATGGATAAGCACAACCAGAGGCATAACGATAGATATGCCTGGCCTACTATGGTCCATAGGGTCACAGAGAGTGGGACATGACGAAACAACAAAAGCATTCAGTACCACGTGCCGGTGGTGGGAGGGGAGCTGATGGAGGTAGTGGCGGCATTGAGTAGGCATCATTCCAGTAGCTGGGCCCAGGTGGCGAATCAATCTGTGGAAGGAGGGGCCAGTTTGGTTAAATGCCATTGATGTGGAGGAAGGTCCGGCTAGTCGCCCCAACTGACCACATTAATTAACTACTCCTCATCCCCTGGACTGTAGGATCCACTCCTGGGAATCTCCTGACACGGATCCTGGTGTGCGGAGGCACTGCCGGCAGCCTCTGGCACTAATCATTTACTGTCGTAATGCAGCAAATTACACCGCACAATTAGCATGAAGGCCTAAGTCTGTAATTTTTTTACTTTACAAAAACATTTTCTCTGTTTCCATGTGAACAAGAGTCCAATTTGAATGTAAATATTTAAAAAAATATATATTTATATATATATATTTGTGGCCGGGTCTCTTTCCTATGGCGAGGGACGCACCGGCGAAAAAACATTGTCTCTCTAGCAATGTAAATGCCCTCATGGACATAAGGTGCAAAAAGGCACCAAAAATCACAGGAAGGAACGGCGTGGGATAGCTGAATTGTGGCTGGTGCTACGGACATTATGGCCTGGTATGTGGGGTGGACAAGTCCTTTTTCATGGGTAAGGACAGCTGATGTGGGTCAAAATCAGCAGTGAGGTGCTTAACGGAAGAACACTGTTTAGTAGATATGGGCCGAATCTACAATGCAATTTGTATGCCATGTGACGATGAAAAAAGGCATGTCCTTGGGTGTAGGCAAGGACATGGATGGGCCAAAAAATGATCTAGGAACTACCTAGCGAGGGCTGATTTAGGACTTTTGGAAAGCCGAGGGCTTGTTGAAACCACTGACAATGAAAAAGGCCTAAAGGACTTCGAATCTGAAAGTCGATTTAGATCCAACTGGCTAATTAACAGCGGGGTTTTAGAAACCCAAAGGGAAAAATCTCCAAGCAAAGGGCTTTGGGAGGCCTGCAAAAAGGCTAAAAAGCTGCAATAAAGGAAAAAAGCTCCAAGAAACAGACTCAGTGAAATAAAGGAGAGAAATCTCTAAGCAAGGACTTAAAGGCATACCTATGTGTCCTGGATTATGAATGCACCTGATAGAGGAGAATCAGTAGTGTATGAAAACATTTTTTGCATGATAAAATACTAAAATAAACATTTACAAACTCACCCTGATATTTGCTAAATGTTTTCAATTTGCAAGCTACAGCTTTCGTTAGTTGACACCCCTGAAAATCTCTGCTAAAATTAGCATTAAATTCATAAATTGTTTTGGCCAATCAGAAGAAAGCAGAGGTTAATTGATACATTTGTATCATACTCTGGGGTTCCTGGGTTGCAAAGCAGCCTAAGATATGTAGTCTCTATCTCTCATTGTGCTCTGATTCAGCGCTGAGCTCAGACCCTGCCAAACCATGTGATTCCATCCTGGAGCATTACTTCATGTTGTCTCTACCAGAAAGGTTATACTCTGTACCTGGCTGCTCTTTTCAGTGTACTTGGTTATGTAAGCTCCCCATGGGTGTGCAAAGATGGATTTTACTTTCCTCCATATAACTTTGTAAATAGATTGAACATTTCTATATAACACTTTTTTTTTTTCTGATACCACTACCTGTTTCTTACCAAACATTTGACACCCAGGAAAATTATATGTACCTTTAAAGAAGCCAAAAAACAAGAGAGATCTGAGGTACATCCTCCAGGCACAGACTCGAACAGAAATGAACTGAGGTGTACAAGGAAGAGGAGGGCAGGAAGTGCTTATGAAGGCTGAGAGAGAGCCCCTCCCATGGGAAGAGGAAGAATGGGAAAAGGCCCATCCCACAATTCCAGGTGATGCCTGGTCATATATATATATACATATATATATAATTACAGAATGTGTGTTTCTTCTGATTGCTTCACTTGCGCTGCTGTATTTTTCTGTACGTTCATAGATATTTAAAGGAATATGGATGTTTGTGAGATATGTTTATTGAGGAAATCACAGTTCATTTGACATTTTTTGTGTCTCGCCTATGTAGGCAGAGACCCAGAGTCAATGAGCCGTGTGGTGTCCTAGCCAATCAGCTGTCAGTATCACGGCTACCTCCTGAGCAGCTTTGTCTCAGCCAGTGAGAGGGAAATCAATATATTGTTGCACCTGGTCACAACAAATTATGATTTTTTTTTTAATCCTAATTTAGCTTGGATTTTCAGTGACGTTCCTTCTCAAAATTAACTGAATACATTTTGCAAACGTTAGGGTATGTAAATTAATATTAATTTGGGGATTTTTTTCATGCAAAAAAATGTTTTCGTACACTACTGTTTCTCCTCTACCAGATGCACTCATAATCCATAATTTTTGGAAAAAAAACATGGATGAGATAACTGACCAAATATCTGTAAGCAGCAAAAAAAGCCTCCCACCTGCAGCCTCCCCCTCACTTCCTGGCAGTCTGCCGTGCTCCTTTGTTCCCACTTACAAAAGGACACTTTGTGAATGAGGATAGAGATGCTAAACAAATAAACAGGAGCAGGAGACTTCCGGTGGATGGGATGCATAATATAATACACCTTTATAATATAACGTTGCTAGTAGGCAGCCGTGGGTGATGTGATTACAGCACCGGTACCTGTGCTGGCAAAGTGGCAACGTAATACTCCGAATATTAAATTAATAGATGGAATTTGGCTCACTGTACACATTAGTCATTCAAGTACACTGTGATTTGTACCTAAGTTAAATAACAATGACGTTCGTGTTACATAGCAAATGGTTTGACATTCATTCATCAAAAGTAAGTAACAGGCAACGTGGCCGGCATACATCTGCGCTGTAATGGCCACATGAAGATAACAGCCGCTCCGAGAATAATTGATTGCTGGGCTGGAAAATGATTTATCATCTCTCCTACTGATTTAAGTTGGATAATCTTATCTTGCACTTTCTTTTTGTTGAATTATAATAAAACTGTTTATTAGGCACTAAAATGGTGCTTATTAGTTTAGATTAAAGGTGCACTGTGGGCATACTTTACATTTTACTTTTTAAAGAACTACGTCTGAATACAGGCAGTGTTTGCAAAATGTAAAAAAAAATATTACATCTTCTACAATATTAGTATTTCATTTGCAATTATGCTGTGGATTCTACTATTTGGGTTTTAGCCAGGGTCAGAGCTACCGCCAGAGTAACTGGTGCAATGCACCGGGGCCCTACTCTGAGAGAGCCCCAGTGCTGTCCACATTTTTTATTTAATTGTTTTCTTAATCGGCCCTTCCTGTATATATATATACTAGCGAATTGCCCGTCAAAAAATGACGGCAATCAAATTGTAAGGTAGCTAATGCTGTTTGGTGTGTAATGCTAAAATATACAATATATTAATAAATGAATATACTTTACCTATTTTGAAGCATTGTGTTGAAGAGCTGTGAATGTGTTTTGATGTTGCTGCAGCATTAGTGGTGTGGAGCTGCTGTGTAAGCGTGATGAATGTGTGCAGTGTAATAGTGTGCGTGCGCGAGACCAAACCGTTAGCGTAGTGGTGTACTTCCGCATTGTTGTAAAATGGCGGGTTATTTGTGTTATGCGTCTTTGCGGATTATCCGTTGGTGCTTCGTGGTGGTTTTCGAGTTTCGTGTGTTGTTTTGCGAGTGTGTTGTGGTGTTTTACGTGTGGAGAGTGCTGTTAGCCTCGTTTTCGTTTTTTTCGTCGGCCATTTTTTCTCTCGCTTAGCGATTTCATTAGTGTCTAAAGTGTGTTATTTTTATTGAAATGAAGGTGTAACTTGTTTTTTTGAGGTGCTGGATGGTTCCTCTTGCTGTAGGTAAGCTTTTTATGTGTGTGTTGTGTGTATTTATTGTGTTTTAAATGTTTGTATGTCGGCGTGTTGCGTCCGATGTTTGCGAGGTCGTAATGTCTGGTAACGTGTCTCGTATGGTGTTTGCGTGTGTAGCCTCGTTTTCGTTTTGTTCGGCGGACATTTTTTCTCTCGCTTTTCAAAGTTTTTATTGTGCAAACTCTTTTATTTTGAGTGAAATGAAGGTGTAAGTTGCATTTTTGAGGTCCTGGATGCTACCTCTCGCTGTAGGTAAGGTTTGTATGTATGTGCTGTGTGTATGTATTGTGTTTTTGTAATGTTTGCGAGTTGCGTCCGAGTGTTGTGAGGCCGTTTGCGAGGGTTTGCAGTTGCTGGCATGGAGCGCCTTCGGTGCTCCATGCCAGCAACTGAGGCCCTCGCCCAGTGCCCTCGCAAAGCGAGGGCCTTGGCTCACTGCGCGAGCCCGCAAGCGTTAGCAACAACTCGCATGCTCACAACTATATATGTGATTATAGTGTTAGGACCCCATGGTTATTGGTTACAATAATCAGTTCTTTAACATGGAAAACAGTAATATTAAATGTTAATTATACTAATAACTTCGGGATCATTACCTTGTCGTGGTGAAGGGACTTGTGTACTTTAATGAAGCTGTGAGCTATACCATATATGATCACCCAAGATGAGCAGGTCATAGAAGAGAAATCAGACAAATTGTGGCCAAAACTGGCAACCCACTCCATTACCTCTGCCAAGAAAACCATATGGATAAGTACAACCAGATACATAACAATTGTGTCTGGCATGCTGAGGTCCATAGGGACATAGAGGGTCGGATACGACTAAACTGTATATATATATATATATATATATAGATATACTGTATATATATATATATATATATATATATATATATATATATGTATATAGATGTATACAAAATAAAATGGACCCACGCAGTAAAGAATAATATAAAAGTTATAAAATGTAAAACCTGTTTTTTTTTTCTTTCCAGAAAACAAACAGGAAACATTGACTGCATTGGTCCTTTATGTAATCTCATTTTCTATTTGAATTTCAGGAAATTTGTTAATTAGTACTTAACCTTTAGAGAGTTGGGGACTTTTTAAAGATTTTGCTATGCACTAGTTTACACATTCAGCCTTATATCAGTATGTTAACAAATAAATAAAAAATATTTGTTTCATTTTGATCTCTGTGTTTTTAGCAAAATATATCCTATATCCTATTATCCAGGATAGCCCAGAATGCCCCTTTTATTTAAAAATATATCCAATCCCTTTTTAAAGTTATTTATCGAATCTGCTGTCACCACCTCCTTTGGTAGAGAATTCCACAGATTAACCACCCTTACTGAAGAAACCTTTTATTTCTTTAATGTGAAATCTTTTTACTTCTAATCTCAAAGGATGTCCTCTTGTCAGTTGAAAACCTCTTGGCACAGAAAGTTCACTTGACAAAGCCTTATATTGACCCTGGATGTATTTATATAACGTAATCATATCTCATCATCAAATCATATCTTCATAACTCCACCAACCCTCCATTCCCCTTATTAGTTTTGTTGTCCTTCTCTGTACATTTTCCAGCTCTAAAATGTCCTTTTTATGAAGTGGTGCAGAAAATTGTACTCCATATTCCAAATGAGGGCGTACTATGGATTTGTATAGTGGCAGAATTATATTTGCTTCCCTTGCTTCTATACCCTTCTTAATACATGCTAATATTTTATTTGCCTTTGCAGCTGCTGCTTGGCACTGATCACTGTTACCTAGGTGGTTGTCCACAAGCACTCCAAAATCCCTTTCAATATCTGATACCCCTAGATTTGCTCCATTTAGAATATAAATTGCATGGTTATTATTCATTGCCAGTTGCATAACTTTATATTTATTTGTATTAAATCTCACCTACCATTTAGTTGCCCATTTCTCTTGTTATGTAAATCCCTTTGGAGGGAAAGTACATCATTACCTGTTTTAATTACCTTGCACAACTTCATGTCATCAGCAAAAATGGAGACACTACTTTCCAGTCCCACCTCTAAGTCATTAATAAATATGTTTAAAAGGAGAGGACCAAATACTGAACCCTGAGGAACCCCACTTACCACATTAGTCCAATCTGAGTATGTTCCATTTACCACAGCCCTTTGCTTTCTGTCTTTTAGCCAGCTCTCAATCCATGAGCAGATATTTACTGAAATTCCTGTATCCCTTAGTTTGCACAATAGTCTTCCATGTGGCACTATATCAAAAGCCTTTGCAAAATCCAAGAAGACTACAGCCACTGAGTTGCTTGGTCCAAATACTACTAATCTCTTCATAGAAACTAGTTAGGTTTGTTTGACATAACCTATCCCTCATAAATCTGTGTTGATTCCTACTTATAATCTTGTTTAAATAGACATATTCTTGTATACTATCCCTCATTAACCCTTTTAAGAGCTTTCCGACTACAGAAGTGAGACTTACAGCTCCATCATTTCCTGGATTTGTTCTTGCTCCCTTCTTAAATATAGGTATCACCTCTGCTTTTCTCCAGTCATCTGGTAGAGACCCTGTGTTGAGTGAATCCTAAAACATTAGATATAATGGTTTTGCTATTACAGAGCCCAGTTCCCTCAGTACCCTTGGATGTATTCCATCAGGACCTGGGGCTTTATTAACATTTATTTTTCCCAACCACTTTTGGATTTTTTCTTGCGTTAACGCCTTGCCTTGTTGATTTCATTGTACTCATGTAAAGCAGTCTCTGTCCCCTCTTGTTTGTATAATATAAATGCCTGTTTTTTACTCCTCATTTTCATCTTTAAGTCATTGTTAAGCCACGTGGGTTGTGATTTACTCCTTTTTCTTTCCCCACATGTTATATTGTGATAAGTATGTATATTTAGTAAGGATTTGATTGTTGTCCATTTATGGTCAGTATTTTTACCTATCAGTTCTTTGTCCCAGTCTATACGTTGTATCACTGCCCTTAGACTATTAAAATATGCCATTTTAAAATTAAGAGTTTTGTGATGACTAAATCTAAAATAGCTTTACTTCTAGTAGGTTCTTGTATAACCTGGGCAAGATAATGATTCCTGAGTGAGCTCAAGAACCTGCTCCCCTTAGCTGAACTGCTGGTTTCATTCATCCAGTTTATTTCAGGGTAATTAAAATCTCCCATTATTAAAATGTGCCCGTGCTTAGCTGCATTTCCAATCTGTAACAATAATTGTATTTCCTCACTTTCAATTATATTTGGGGGTTTATAGCACACTCCTACTAATATTCTTTTAGAATTTGCTCCTCCACTATTTAACTCAAGCTACAAACATTTAACATTATCGCTAGTTCCAGCATATATAGTATTAATACATTCAGGCTTAACATACAGACAAATCCCTCCTCCTCTTTTACCATTGCCCCTATCTTTCCTAAATAGCTTATAACAATCCAGATTAACCATCCAGTCATGAGAGTCATCCCATCCAGGTTACAGTAATGCCTAATAAATCCCATTTTTCATTTCTCTTCATGACCCTATGGACAGCAGCATACCAGACACTTCTGTCAACCACTGCCCCTTTGAGCTCCCACAAGCTCATATTCATTGCTCCAATTACCTCATCTATCCCTCCCTGCCTCTGCCATCCTCTTCTATGTGTGCCTTGAATGTTTTCCAGTATCAGAGTCTTCTCTGTGTAATCCTGTCTTCTCATGATATGGTCAAAATATTTGTGCTTCAGCCTCAAGATCAAACCTTCCAGTGAGCAGTTTGGTTTAATTTCCTGTCGTATTGATTGATTGGATCTTCATGCACCACAATTCCAAAAGAAAAATAAATTAATAATTCATTAATAATATATTGGGAGGGTGGGGGAATATTATAGTATTATATATGTTATTTTGATAGTGGATGGATGGAAGTGATATCCTATCCCTCAATTATCAGAAAAACATGCCTGATTGGCTGTCTGCAAGTAAGATATACAAGGCTGGTCCCAGTGGACCACTCGTACCTCTCACATATCAGACAGCCAGAATGTTGCACCAACAAAGTTTTTAGCAGATTTTTATTTTACTAAGTATAAAATAACTAAATACATGCCCTAAATGTATTGTATTATTTTTTGCTACAACAGCAGACAGCAGATATTTTGTCTTTGATATCAACACAATTAAAAACCTACAAGGATGAGTTATTCAGACTGCCACTTTACATAGAGACTGGACCATAGAACTCAATGGAAAGTAAGCCCAGTAGGATAACCCTGCCCCTTAAGACTTACTAGTTGTCTAAAATTATGACACTGGCAGAGTCAACTGAATTTGGGATGTTTTTTTCTAAAAATGTTTTTATGCTCCGAGCTTACACAGCGTGTATTAGTTTATTACTTTATCCGTTTAGTCTGGTTTTCTAGGTCACTGCTTAGTTCAGACATAGCCCTGACTTGGTTAATCCATCAGTGGATAACATAATACTAAATCTGGGGCACTAGCTGACTGTAAGCTGCATGGACGAGGCTTTAGTAAGAAGCTTGGAAAGACAAAGTGGCTGACATACAACTGAGGTCTGAGCAGAGAGCTAAAGCTGCCATTAGACAGTAATCTATAGGATATGGTGACCTTCTTCTACAAGGTCTGAGGATAATAGGCTGCAATATATAGAGATGACACCGAGCTTCAGCCTAAGTGTAAATATTCAGCAAGTAGAGCCAGGAATAAGGAAGCATCCGAAGCACCAGAAATAAAGCTCCTCAAGGACCTGCAGATTGTGGCGTCAGTGGATCAGTGACTTTCAACTGTTTAAACTAATATTCAAAGTTTAATTGTCAATGTGTAAATTAAAAGTACATATTCTATGAATATAAAGTCAATCAAATTAATATACAATAGATATATAGATAAACAGATAGATAGATAGATAGATAGATAGATAGATAGATAGATAGATGGATAGATAGATAGATAGATAGATAGATAGATAGATAGATAGATAGATAGATAGATAGATAGATAGATAGATAGATAGCTCTAGCCACTGCCCCTCTGTGCTCTGAGCCCATTGCCAATGTTGAGTTTTCCAAATTTGTATCTGTAGAATTTTGAACAGTTCCATCACCTCCTGCAGCCTTGTTATCAGTAAGACATGCTAGGGGAAATCTCAGTTCCCTCTCCAAGATGTCTGACCCCAGCTCATTGGGAAAACTATTGAGATTAGAAATTCTGTTAAGGTCTTTCCTGTATAGACCTTCTGCATAGTCTTGCCACCTCTTCTATCTGATCTGTTTTTGTTAGGTCCCTACCATTTTTGTCTTTTATCACGACCACTGCAATATTCTTGTAGAGATGTCTTGATTTAACCTTTTTTTTCTGTTATCTTCTTCCATCTCTTACATAGTTATAAAATGGAACATCATTGCTTTGAGATACTGAGGATTTTGAATTGCTGAGCAAACACAACAGGCTGAGTGTAAAGTGATGCAAGATCAGGGTCATGGAAGCAGTAGGTCAAACCTAGAGGTTGGGAGAGGTTGGGTGGAAGACTTTGGGTTCTATCAGGGTTGGAAAGAGACACAAAGTAAGCCTTCATAGTTTTGCAAAATGTTTGTAGCTTGGGAGACTTTCATATGTGGAGTTCAAGTTTATTCCAGTGAAGAGGGTAAGGAGGAAGAAAGAACGGAAGTGGGACGAGGCACAAGGTGGGAATCAGACCATGGGTGTTAAGAGGTGATTGCATTGTAGGGAGCACTGTGGTACATATGGTGAGATTTGTGAGGCAAGATATGAAGGAAGAAAATCATTTAGAGATTTGTATTTAAGGGTTAGGAATTTCCAAAGGCAACAGGAAGACATCGGAGTTGGGCCAGGAGAATGGAGGTATAAGTAGCACGAGGGTCATTGAATATGATAAGAGCGGAGGCATTTTGGATTTATTGGAGTTGGGAGACAGCATGAGTTGAAAAGCCAATGACGAGAGACTCGTAGTAGTCCAAAAGGGTGAAGGTAAGAAAATAAATCAGCAATTTTCTTACGGAGATTGTAAAGTTAGAATCGCCAAATAAATAATGAATATTGCTTTTTTTCTAAATCATTGGCTATGAATTTTATAACAGTTAAGTCCCAAGTAAAACATCTACAGTATCTTCGACGTTAGGGCTCTACTGTGGTCTTTTAGAAGAGAGTGCAAAGCAAAACTAAAGGGATCATTAGGAGAAATTTAAGTATATTATAGCTGTTAGATGTTGTTACGATCTGCTTTCTTCAGTCGGGCTTAATAAGGCTGCTATAGTCAAGCCTACCCCCAGATCTTTCAGGTCCTCTTTGATGCCTTCACCAAGGTAGCTGATGTCTCTAAAAAACTCTTTTTTGGATGCAGCATTTAAAAATATGAACACAGGATCAGCATAAAAAAAAGAAACTTCTTTTGTTGCTGTTAAAATCCATAACAGGTCCAATGGATATCTATTTAAACTTGAACTGATAACATTCTGCCATAGTTTGTGGGTCTTCTGGATTTTGTATAGACTGCTAATACAATCATTTTAAAATATAACATAACATAATAACATCCACTGCAGTATTTGTATAGAACCAGGGCAGCTCTTATATTCACTAAGGATTTTGACACATACTGTATATCTTCTAGATATCTTGTTCCATATACATATTTATCCAGTCTGTGATATCTGCTACTGTCATTTTAACAAGTCTGAAGCATAACTGACTCTATTCATGGCAGTTACTGATGACATCACACCATTCTGTCAGTTAACACCTCATGAACTGGTTGTAACTGAACATAACGCATGACATACAGTAGTTAACATAACATAACAACATATTAAATGACTAAAACAACTATTGAGCCCAGTCCATCCAGTTGTGACAGATGTATTGTATTGTGTGATTATCCAGTCACAAAAAAAACTAAATTTGAGTCATTTTTCCAAGTTTTCTTAGAACAAGTGTAAGGAACTTTTGTAACACTATCATGCATATAACTAAAATGACTAAATAACAATATTGTTGTAAAATTTCCTCTACAATTTATCAAACTTTGGTTACTATCATAATATTGTATCTTAGTGACTTATACAAATGAGCTTTTTCTGGGGATTGTTTTATGAATATGTAATTTAGAACAGAAGAGATGGCAATAAACAAAAAATGTCTCTAGCGATAGGTATTATTCTAAATTGGTGTTAAAAATACAGTACTTGGTGTTTTGTTCTTTGCTAAACTTTTAATCTCTTCCCAGGGGAAATCACATCTGATCTACCCCCAAATATATGTAATTGCTATTACTAGGAAAAACAGAAATGACACCAAGGCTTGGGGAAATAAATAATAAAGTAAATAATAAACTATGTATGGCCACATGTACTTTTTATAGTAATTTTGTGTCATAAATAATGGACCCTAGATTGTTGCTGACTAAATACTAACTTATACAGATCTGAGATGGATCAATCTTCATAACTTCTCCTTTTAGAACATACTTAACATGGCTTAACAATGATTTAAAGATCAAGTTACGGAGTAAAAAACAGGCATTTAAATTATACAAACAAGAGGGGACATAGACTGCTTTACAGGAATACAAGGAAATCACCAAGGCAGCAAAAGGGCGATTAGACTGGCTAAAATAGAAAATGAAAAATTAATTGCAAAAGAGAGTAAGACTAACCCTAAAATATTTTTTAAGTATATTCATGGGAAGAAGGCGAGGAAGGAAGCTATAGGAACATTACAATGTGACACAGGCCGTCTGACAATTAGTGACCAGGAAAAGGCAGATGAGCTAAATAGGTTATTTTCTTCGGTATACACAAGGGAGGTACCAGTGGTTGGGACACTGCAATAAAATGGGGCTACACTACCTTTGCCAAATAATTGGTTTACACAGGAAGTAATCCAAAAGAGGTTGGAAAAAATAAATGTTAATAAAGCCCTGGGTCCTGATGGAATACATCCAAGGGTACTGAGGGAACTGGGTTCTGTAATAGCCAAACCATTATATTTAATTTTTTAAGATTCACTCAACACAGGGTCTCTACCAGATGACTGGAGAGAAATGCTGATGTGATACCTATATTTAAAAAGGGAGCAAGAGCAAATTCAGGGAATTATAGACCAGTGAGCCTCACTTCTGTAGTGGGGAAGCTTTTGGAAGGGTTAATAAGGGATAATATACAAGAATATGTCTATTTGTACAGGTAGGAGTCAACATGGATTTATGAGGGATAGGTCATGTCAAACACATCTAATTAGTTTCTATGAGGAGGTTAGTAGGAACCTGGATCAAGGCAACTCAGTGGATGTAGTCTTTTTGGATTTCGCAAAAGCTTTTGATACGTTGCCACATGGGAGACTATTGTGCAAACTAAGAGATACAGGAATTGCAGTAAATATCTGCTCATGGATTGAGAGCTGGCTAAAAGACAGGAAGCAAAGGGTTGTTGTAAATGGAACATACTCCGATTGGACTAATGTGGTAAGTGGGGTTCCACAGGGTTCAGTATTAGGTCAACTCCTTTTTAACATATTTATTAATGACTTAGAGGTAGGATTGGAGTGTGGTGTCTCCATTTTCGCTGATGACACGAAGTTGTGCATGGTAATTAAATCAGATAATGATGTGCTTTTCCTCCAAAGGGATTTACATAAAATTGAGGAATGGGCATCTAAATGGCAGATGAGATTTAATATGAATAAATGTAAAGTTATGCATCTGGGAAGGAAAAATAGCCATGCAATTTATAATCTTAATGGAGCAAATCTAGGTGTATCAGATATTGAAAGGGATTTGGGAGTGCTTGTAGACAACCACCTAGTTAACAGTGCTCAAAGCCAAGCAGCATCTGCAAAGGCAAATAAAATATTAGCATGTATTAAGAAGGGTATAGAAGCCAGGGAAGCAAATATAATCCTGCCACTACACAAATCTCTAGTACGCCCTCATTTGGAATATAGAGTACAATTTTGGTCACCACTTCATAAAAAGGACATTTTAGAGCTGGAAAGGGTACAGAGGAGGGCAACAAAACTAATAAGGGGAATGGAGGAGCTAAGTTATGAAGAAAGACTAACCAAATTAAACTTATTTGCTCTAGAAAAAGGTGTCTAAGAGGAGATATGATTACCTTATATAAATACATCCAGGGTCAGTATAAAGATTTGTCAAGGGAGCTTTTTGTGCCAAGAGGTTTTCAACTGACAACAGGACATCCCTTGAGGTTAGAAGTAAAAAGATTCCACCTTAAAGAAAAGAAAAGGGTTCTTCACAGTAAGGGTGGTTAATCTGTGGAATTCTCTACCAGAGGAGGTGGTGACAGCGGATTCGATAGATAACTTTAAAAGGGGCCTGGATTTATTTCTAATTAAAAAGGGAATTCATGGTTATCATGGATAATTAGAGAGACAGTATTGATCCAGGGAGAAACCCAATCGCCAGTATCTGGGGTCAGGAAGGAATTTAATTTTTATTTTATTTTTTTCCCTTTGAGACGATTGGCTAAGTCTCGCTTGGGTTTTTTTTCTGTTTGCCTTCCTCTGGAATACTTAATAACTAAAAAACAAAAAACATAAAATAAATAAATAATTGATTAATAATTAATCTGCCTGTTGCAGATCAGAGGAGATCTTAAAAGGTTGAACTTGATGGACTGAAATTCTCAGCTTTATTAAATTTCGATTCTGCAAATTTAAAAGGGCTCAGTATAAGCACTCAGTATATTTTTTTACAGAAGTGTTTAGTTAGTGAAGACCTTGCTTTTGGATGTCTTTTTTCAACCTTAAATACTATGGGCCTCATTCTATTATCGGCCGTAAATCGGCCGTAAGGCTGCGATTCCTTGCGGGGGTTCAGTTTACTCGCGATTCTATTATACGGCCCCGCAAGGATCTCCTTTTACGGCCGGCCGCATATCTTGGAACCGGCCGTAATCTGTGAAATATAAAAAGTCAAAAATAAATTCAAGCCTGCACTGTACAGCTCTGTAAATGCTAGGGATCATATTGGGGGACATGAGGATTAAAAGGAACCCACTCTCAAGCTTGCACATCAGCCCAAACCCGAGTTCAAATTAACTGTTTATTTGCCGGCTGCGGCGTGGGCATGTCTGAGGTGCTCCAAGCACTCTGGACTTTTTACATGTATATTTTACGGATATTAAAAATGAAATATTTTACGGATTTGAGTACAGGATAATTATGTGCTATTTTTTCTAACACCTAAAATCCCTTTATAGTCTTCTCAAAGTGCAGGATGGCTTTATTTGGGCTATTTTATGTGCTTAATTGGTGCTAGCGAGACCTTTTTCCTGCAAGTAACTGCGGCTCGTTTTTAGCCTTGCAGAGAGGTTTCCCGGAGCAATTGAATTGCAAATCTCTTGCGGCCGTTTTAGATCAAAGGCTTTCCTCCGGCGCGAGCGGCCGCAAGAGATAGCAAGGCACCGGCCGCAAGCCTGCCGGAGCCTACGGCCGTAAGGGAATAGAATAGCCGAATAGCTTGCCGCCGGTCCTTGCGGCCCCGCAGCGGCTGCGGCCGATAATAGAATGAGGCCCTATGGCCCTCATTCAATTGCGATTTGACCAATTGAATAGGGCTCTAAATAAGCACAGAGCATATTTTTTTAAAGAAGTTTTTAGTTAGTGAAGACCTTGCTTTTGGATAGAAGTTCACTAACTAAAAACGTCTTTAAAAAAAATATGCTATGTGCTTATTTAGAGCCCTATTCAATTGGTCAAATCGCAATTGAATGAGGGCCTATGTAACTATGTAACTATGTAATAGTATGGCTTCTGTATTAACATCTCTAATATTCCATACATATGTGGCAGATATTATTTTACCAAGTGGTTGATATTATGCGTATTTATAGAAACAGAGATTTGATGGCAGATAAAAAACAAAAATGCCCATATATTATGCCTATTATATCCACCTAAAAGATTGGCTTAAAGAAATATGGACATTTTCTTGATTTTAATGTCGCTGTATATAAATGTACTGTTATGTACTTTATTTTATTAAGAAGTGCTTATAAGCTCTGTATTTACTCCCTAGAATCACACAAATAGTCCCTGTATGGTCGGTCCTCTGCACCTCATGAAGACACAGACTCAGTAGTACAGACTGTGCTGTGTGTAATAAGAACCAATCAGTGACAAGCTCTCAGTAACATTCTGCAACATGCTACTGAGACTTGGTCCCTGATAGGCTAAGACATGACACTGCACATCCAGCCCTACAGAGTCTGTGTCTGCATAACCTGCAGAGGACAAACCCATACAGGAACTATTTCTGTGATTCTAGGCAGTAAAACAGAGCATATAAGCACTTCCTAATAAAATAAAGTACATAAAAGTAAATAGTTACACAGGGATATTATACACCTAGTAACATCCAGGTCCATGTCCCTTTCATCTAATCTCGGGATAACCCTGTGCTTCTTCCAAGGTTAAATTCCTTAACAGTGTTTGACTCTAAGACTTCAACCGGAAGGCTGTCCCATGTATCTACTACCCTTTCTGTAAAGTAGCACTTTCTTACATTTCCCCTGAATCATCTACCTTCCAACTTAAAATCACAGCCTCTTGTTCTTGCTCCACTTTTTCTTGAAGACACTTGAACTTGATTAAATCCTTGGATATATTTGAAGGTTTCCGCCTTCGTACCTGTACCTATTATTAAGGATTTCCTTGTATGTTTTGTCTTTTAGACCCTGAACATCTTAGTTGCCCTTCTGTAAATTGTTTCCAATTGGTAATGTCCAATAGGAGATATGGTCTCCAGAACTGAACATAATGACATGACTGGTCTTTTAAAGGGCCACTCACAGATGGTAAGTCATATCTATGTCTGTTGGAAGGGAAAAAAGGTCAATCCACATAAAAGAAAAATATGTTAAAGAAACTAAAAACTAAATAAGGAGGTGAAGTTCAAATGATTCTTGGTGGGGGATCACATACAGGCTGCTCCATCTACAGCCCACCTGGAGGTAACCTCACTCGACTTCCCAGTGGACAAAGCTAGGTGGTACTTTGCCTGGATATGGGAGCACACCATGGTAGTGGAACCTCCTCTGCCATACACTGGACTTATAAATATCGACCATGGCTAATTCCAAAAGCAGGTAATGAGGGGGTCCAGCCAGGAGGAGGCCCCTCAAGAGTGATAAGAGGGGCTGCTATCTAGCACAACTAAAATAAATATGATACTTGGACTCTCCCTTGCCTCAGAATGAAAGTTGAAATTTAAATAATTCCTAATGGGGGGATACCGAGCAGAGTACACCATCTACAGCCCACCAGTGTAAGGACATTTTGTAGGACCATTATGCATAGGACTAAAATTACTCATCCATCCTCCAAGTGGACACTCTGCCTGGATATGGGAGCACACCAGCGCCCGGAACATGGCCTCACATGACAATCGTACCTCCTCAGCCAAACACTACATCCTGGACTTATATATTGCCAGCTTGACTAATGCTTGGGTCAGGTTGATGAGGAGGTCCCTGGTTCTGTGGGAGGAGGTCCCTCAAGAGTGACAAGAGGGGCTGCAGTCTGGCACAACTATAATAAATGAACATATTATATTAATCAAGGTTCCAACATGACCAGACTTTTAAAGGACCAGTAAGAGGATACTCCATAGCCCCACCTGAAAACAACTGTCAAAGAAATGAAAATCTAAGTAAGTAGATTAAGCTCAAAAGACACCTGGTGGGGATTTCTGGTAGAGTACTCAATCTACAGCCCAGTGGGAGGTAAACTCAGACATCCTCCCATTGGACAAAGCCAGGTGGTACTCTGCCAGGAGTACCCCGAACATGGCGTCACATGGCATAAATCATGGCCTGTCCAGTTGGTCTTGAGGAGAGGTTTCCTCCACAAATCAATCCCACAATCCTACTTAATACCTAATTATTAAAATATTTCAAGATAGTTTATGTATAAATCACAAAGTCTCCAGACATACCAAAGGTGTATGGATTTAAGTTAGTCTGATTGGACGTCTCATATTGAATCAATTTAACAAGGAATTATTATTATTATCTTTATCTATAACGCGCCAACATATTCCTTAGCACTTTACAGGGGTTAAGTACATGGCAAAAAACAAATTCACACATTACAAAAAATGGAGCTTAAAATCAAACGTACATAGATCTTGTTTTCTGAATATTTGAAGTACATTTGCATGTCCCTGCCCAGGGGCCTCATTCTATTAGCGGCCGCAGCCGTTGCGGGGCCGCAAGGACCGGCCGCAAGCTATTCGGCTATTCTATTCCCTTACGGCCGGAGGCTCCGGCAGGCTTGCGGCCGGTGCCTTGCTATCTCTTGCGGCCGCTCGCGCCAGAGGAAAGCCTTTGATCTAAAACAGCCACAAGAGTTTTGCAATTCAATTGCTCCGGGAACCCTCTCTGCAAGGCTAAAAACGAGCCGCTGCTTACTTGCAGGAAAGAGGTCTCGCTAGCACCAATTAAGCACATAAAATAGCTCAAATAAAGCCATCCTGCACTTTGAGAAGACTATAAAGGGATTTTAGGTGTTAGAAAAAATAGCACATAATTATCCTATACTCAAATCCGTAAAATATTTAATTTTTAATATCTGTAAAATATACATGTAAAAAGTCCAGAGTGCTTGGAGCACCTCAGACACACCCACGCCGCAGCCGGAAAATAAACAGTTAATTTGAACTCGGGTTTGGGCAGATGTGCAAGCTTGAGAGTGGGTTCCTTTTAATCCTCATGTCCCCCAATATGATCCCTAGCATTTACAGAGCTGTACAGCGCAGGCTTGAATTTATTTTTGAGTTTTTAGATTTCACAGATTACGGCCGGTTCCAAGATATGCGGCCGGCCGTAAGAGTTAACAGAACACCCGCAAGGAATCGCAGCCTTACGGACGATATACAGCCGATAATAGAATGAGGCCCAAGGTATCCAGAATGCAGTGTAATAATGTATTTCTCTGAATTCTGGGCATAAAACACATTTTTTAACCTGTTTTAGACATTCAAATGTGAACACAAATATACTATTTATTTACTGAAGTACATTTGAAATGTCTTATATGAGCTCCTCCCCCAAGGCACCTATGTAGGCAGAGCGTCCTAGCCAATAAGCTGTGCAGAGTTGTGTCTATGCAAATCAAGTATCATGGCTGCCTCCCGATCAGCTCTGTGGGAGGCAACCAGATACATTGTAGCACCTGCCTCTGATTGGATACAACAAATTGTATGGTAATTTAGATTTTCACGGGCGTTCACTCTCAAAATAAACTGATGAGTTCTCAATAAATTTATTAATATTTATTTGTGGATTTTTTTCATATAAACATGTTTTCATACACTACTGATTCTCTTTCATAATCCAGGAAACTTATATATACCTTTAAACTTCATGTGGACGTAAAATGTTATAAAACAGAAGCCTGAATTTTATTTTAAGGAGAACGGATAAAATGTTCAACCACCCAGGAAATAACCTGAAGTGGAGCCGTGTCCCTCACTGACCTCCCAGAGATGTCTCCATGACCCCATCACTCTGCACTATTCTGCCGCTATACTGACGAAAACCAGACTTCAAAAGTCATCTCTTATATAGAATCTCAGACACTTTTCAGCTAAAATTATATTTTTTCTCAACAATAAAAAGTATTTTGCTCCTCACTTTCACATATTATAAATTAGATGGGTGTCTGTGTGACCTCTGGCTTTGTCCACATTGGACAAAATATAATTTTTGAAAGGAAAGATGATATTTTACAAAAAAAGTTAAAAAAATCTCATTGTCCTGGTGTGTCAGCCAAGTTGTTACCATGTACTCAGTCTTTTATTTAAAGGGTCTATGTAATGATTCCTTCCCCCCATCAGTGAAGCTGTGAGCTATATCATGTAGGGTCATCCAAGATGGTCAGGTCATGGCAGAGAGGTCAGACAAATCACAGTTAGCTTGAGAAGGAGCTGGCAACTCACTCCAGTATCTTTGCCAAGATAACCATATGGATGAACACAACCAGACACAAGATGTTTATGGCTTACTCCGGTCCATAGGGTCATGTAGAGTCTGTCACAACTGAACGACTAAACAACAACAAATGTAAAAATGTATCCTGGAAGCAATTATTAAAATCATGTAAAAAAACACAGTAAAAAATGGATGACTTAGTGTACTAAATAGAAAACAATTCAATGAATTATGTGCTGTTTAACACATTAAAATCTGAACTTGCAGTCTGATTGCACCAGATCATCAGCCTTATTAAATTGTGATTTGGCCAATTGAATAGGGCTCTATATAAGCCCATGGCATATTTTTATACATACATTTTTAGTTAGTGAACTTTTATCCATAAGCAAGGTCTTCACTAACTAAAAACTTTGGCCAAATTGCAATTTAATAAGGCTGCATATATTTAAAGGACAGAAAAATAATATCACATAAAATAAAAGACAAACAAAACAAAAATGTAATAAATATGTTGAACAGAATGGCAGCTCCCTGCCACCTCAAACAGGCAGTAACTCCAAAACACATATTTAAACTTATAATTTGCTTGTTACTTTATTTTTTAATAGGACTTCACCTTCAAAGAATTAAGGTGTGCTTCTTAATAAATAATACACATTGATGATGTTCCTTCTCACTCCATGAACATGTATATATTACACTTTATGACAAGAAGATAAAGTCACCATTTTTCTGTTCTAATTTGGAGAGTTCCCCCAGATTCACTAATCCTCTCATCACTTGGAACCATATTGATGACGTTTTTGTGTTAAAGGACCACTGTCTATAAAAAAAAGCGCTGGTAAAATGAAAAGCGTACCTCATTAATAATGTTTCAACTTTGCAATTAGAAAAAGTTATACTTTAATGCTCTTACCTTTATGGGTTTCTTAAACATAGCAAGAAAGTTAGAGGTGAACAAACTAACCTTAATAGGTTAGATCTATGGCCATGATAACCCACTCTGAGAGCAACCTCTTTTAGCCACTTGTGCCCTTCACAGGGAGAAATATCCTGTAGTATATCAGTCTGGTTCCACTCACTAGAGTGATCCAGCCCCGAAATACCAGGCAATTCTACCCTAAACAGGAGAAACAGCAAACCCAGAGGTACGTTTCGCCCTTCACTGGGCCTCATAAGTGAGGTGCAGCTATTATCTCCCTAAGGCACAGTGAGCAAGGGGTCAACATCTGGAGTCCCCCATCATCCTTAGGGAGACTAATCCCTGGGTAGCTGAGCTGGGACATGCAAATGTGCCCACAAATGCCTCGCTCTTCAATCCATAGCCATTATCAAACATGGCTTCCTTTAAGCTTATGCATTCTGTATTACACAGCTTTAATGCAAAGCCAAGGTTGGATTATACACAAGCTGAGTATCCATGTACAGCTGTTTCCAGCTTACTGGCTATCATCAGCACGGAGCGGGATCTCAGCTTGTGTTGCGGACTTTATGAGTATATATATTTCCTCCATAGGGTTTCTCTGCTGCTCGTGATTAATCAAACAGTCCGTGTCACACATTACCTGTACAGGTAATTACATGTATGCAGATAGCTATTTTGCCTCTATATTAATGAGACGCCGCTTTAATAACTCCACGCAGGTGTAATTTATTTACATCAGCAGCATGTTTAAACATCCATTGGCAGGAGAGTTTCTGCACCAGAAGACCATAAATCACAAGCTCCCTCCTATTTCACCTCACTACAATAATAAATTATTGTTTTTTTGGTTGTTTTTGGTGACAGGAATGAGCATTATGTTGCTATTGGCAGGGTGCTTGTCATTTTTGGTCCTGGACTCAGTTAATCTACAGAGAGGTCGGCAGTTGGAAGAATAACTGGATTATTTAAAAACATAGAGCCCGATTCAATTAGCATCTTGACGTATACAGGCCGCAAATGGAGCCCGTAACTTATTTTGCTATTCAATTGGCCTCTGTTTGCACACTCCAATCGAGTTAAAAATGCGATTTTTGCGATCCGTTGCGATTTTAAAATCGCAAGTTGATGTCCCTCCAAGCCTTTGATCGTTCACGGCCGCAAGAGTTGCGAACGCTAAAATTGCAAATCATTATTCAATTCCCCCTCGCAAATCACCCTGCCAAGCCCGCAAATGGCAAAAGTCGAACCACAAGTTAAGGAGGACTCGCAAAGGGCTTAATGACATTGATTTCATGATGACGAGCTCTGTTTCCATTGGCTGTTTCTAACTCGGGAGTTACGGCCTTCATGTTCAAGCTACATACTAAAGCATGGTTTCCGATTCTCGCTACCGGCCCCTCATTTGCGGGCCCGGCCAATTGAATAGCATCGCAATCGGAGACGAACGGGAGCCCGCAACTCAATCGCAGACATTCGGCCGTCTGTGATCGAATTGCAAGCCCCGGATTAAATGAGGCTCATAGACTATTAGATAAAAATACTATAATGGCGGCGCTGCTTTGCAAACACAAATCAGGAGATACAGAGAATCTCCATAAAGAAGGGAAAGTGTAAACATTGGAGATTAAAGAATGAAGGTAACGTCATCAAGATAAACGAATGAAGAAATAGCAACATAGAAAAATAAATAAATATTTTCTTTAATCACCCCAAGAAATC